>CM067340.1:128680000-129280000 GCA_034376525.1 Nicotiana benthamiana
TTGTACAAGCGCATGAAATGATCGAGGGTGAAGGGACATCCATCGATTTTGTTTACAAAAAAGCGGAGGAGAATTACTATCCTCTAGAAAGAAGGGTGAATTTGACCAAGGGTGACTCATACCTCTTACAGAAGGCAATGATGAATGGTTCTAAGGGACCCAACGTGAAGGGATAAGTGTAAACACTTAAAAACCCTCCATGTGGGTAGTATTTATTTCCTCGGGCGCATGCATTGCCACATATTTATCGACCCAGTTGCAATCCTTCTTGACTTTAGGAAGAAGGCTAGCAGTAATCAAACATATATATCTCGAGATCGGCTCACACCGAACCGATACGGGGGAAGTCTTTTCGACCATAAAATCGGCACTGGTCGAGCACCCGCCAGAATATACGCCTCAAGAGAAGGCTACGACGATGGTTCATCGCGGCCATGAAGAGGCCATATCTTTCTGTGGAACTATCTTATAAGTTTTCACTATTTTAAAGTAGAGATGAAGAAGAGGAAATTAAGAAACTACGCTTAGTGGTTTGCAAAAGGTTCCAAAAATTTGTGTACAAAAGTTGGAGAGTGAAGAGATTCTTAAAGAACAAGAGTGGAAAAATCTTTGAACATAAAGTTTGAATGAATGAAAGTTGGGATATTTATAGTTTGCTAATGACGGTTCAAAATACGTGGTGGCCGACCAACAACTGACACACATTTAATGCCTCTGAGATTGAACCGCAAGATGTTTCAGTTACCTTTTGTTGCTTACGTCATGATCTTTCGAAGCATGGTTCGGAAGTTCATATAATTTCTCGTCATCTTCTATCTAAAAATGAGGGTATTGTCTATATACGGTCAAAATTGGATTAGTCCATTCTATAGCCAATCGAGGCTGAAACGTGACAAGTTAGGGCTCGAGCCTGGGTTATATCAAACCAAGCCGCAAAGTTAAATCGTTGAGCTCGTGACTACAGGACCGAACAAGATCGAGGGAACTTTTTCGAGCCAAATAACGGAAGGCTGAAATATTCGGGATTTGTTGGAGATCACGAAGAAATTCACGACACATATCAGGGAGAGGCCGATTAATTCGCAAATCATTGGATTGGTTACCTTTTATAGAATTGTAAAAAACGTAGGACTTCCTTAGTATATAAAGGGAGATTTGATCTTTTGTAAAACACATTGTAACACGCACAAAGAAAGCAATATATTGATCATTTTTAGGTATTATTATCTTGTTGTTCTATTCTAACACCAGTTGAGGCATTTCTTGACTTGAGGGTGATCAAACTCCAAGGCTAAGGCTATTCAATTTGTGTGGTTTGCTTTTATTTTCTTATTATTAATTTCAATGTTAATCTGTTCTCTTAATTCTTATAAGCTATACCACATATCCATAAAATAACATATAAATTCAATTTTTATCAATTTTGAGGATAAAAAATTTTGTTTAGGATAAATACATAAACGGTTTCCTAAACTTGTGCGGTTCTTTTTATTTGTCACTTGAACTGGATGTACTATTCAAGAACTATATCTATCAAATACATTTTCTTTATATATTTTATTTTAAAGAGTAAGCGCGTGTAACTCACATGTAACGTGGCAAGGTGACGAATGGATCAATGGTCGTCTTCCTTAACAGAAAAATTCGCCATTTTTAAACGCATTCTCTATTTTCCTGTTTGCGAGCATATGCGATATTTACGCGCATAAACTGTGTCACCAACATCCATTTGATTTTGTATGCGCGTTCTCTTTTTCACTTGCAGCTTGCTCAAATAGTCCTTGTTACATACCATCTTAAAAGGTTCTGGCGGCCAATAATGCTCAGCAACTAATGGCTGCAAATTTTCGCTATATGTGTCTACATATGCAGCAACACTGTATTGCCTATCAATATAGTTTGTTGCCCCATGACCTACTTCCTGAAAGCACTTCAACGCATGTGCACATGGAATGTGGTAGATGGTCCATTTCTCACACGACCACAGCCTTCTATTTTCATTCACCGTATGTATATTATTCCCACCATGTCCACTGATAGCTGTCTTAACTTCAAAAACACCTCGTTCATGATTGTACTGAAGATATGAATGCCACTGTGCTCACCTCCTGGACCTTTCAAATCTTCTCATAGGTATTGGCATAAATTCAACTCCTCGGTCAATCAATGCTAAGGAAAATGCATGCCTTTCGACAAAAATCCACGCGCTCTGTTTGAATGTCATGCAGAACATGGCTGTGACAGGCAGTCCACGGGCAGATTTTAGCAAGCCGTTGAATGACTTGGACACGTTTCTAGTCAGGGCTCCCCATCGTCTGCCGCCATCAGGATGCAATGTCCACATGTGAAGCTCATACCCCCATCAACCAAGTATAGGCTTTTGGTTCTATCTGCCGGATTGCATCCATGCGCCTAGTGAATTTGCATTGTTGGTGCTCAGTTGCAGCCAACCACATTAAGTCATGCAAGGTTTTATCAAGAAATTTCTTATGAAAATTGTCCTTTAGATGCCGCACATAGTAACAGTGGTATGCATATGGTTCCTGCCATGTAGGCTAGTGATGCACAGAATTTAAAATACCACCATGCCGATCAGATATTAGACAAATACCTGAACGTTGTTTGACAACGTGCTGCATCAAGTGGTTCAAAAAAATCGTACATGTTTCTCCGGATTCGTTAGCACATATGGCAAAAGCTAATGGAAATATTTGCCCGGTGGCATCTACAACTACTGCAATCAAAAGCTTAATATCATACTTTCCATAGACATGAATACCGTCTATGAAAATAACAGGACGACAATGCACAAAACTATCAATTGCGGTTTAAATGATCAGAACACATAGATGAAAATATATTCTGGTCTTTCCGGACTCCGCTCATGCCTCCATTCAACAACAATGTCGGGGTTAAAGTGTTGCAATGCGGCCATGTACCTGGGCAGATTTGAAAAAGACTTATCACATTCGCCATAAATAAGTTCAAAAGCACGTTTGCGGCCGAGATATGCCTTTCTTTTCGTTACAGTACAACCATACTCCCGATGGACGGCTGTAATACACACTTTAATCTTGAACCTAATGGACACCTCCAAATATGGAATCAAGACAAGAGAAATCAAGTCCACATCTAAGTTGAAGTGATTCTCATTGTATGTGTCCATTTCAAATCTTTGATCGCTAACAAAATTTACCCACTTTCCACAAACCTGATTTTTTCTCAGTGGCACGCAACATCCAGTGACAACCCATAAAATATCTACGGCATACAGCCTTCCATTTTACTACAATAAATTCCCCGTATTCCCTCTTCCACCCGAATACGGAAATCTACTGGTAACTTTGAAGATTACCGAACGTCTCCTCTCACTCATTTTTTATGTAACAACGATACCAATGTATCGTACTCCATATTAAGCGACAATTTAACGTGACATTGTGGTGGTGAATTGTACCTCACAAAGTTATTCTCCAGCACAACCTCACCACCTCAATATAGAAAAACCCTTATTTTTTTCACTTCAGACATTGTAAAAAAGATTGATAAGAAGAGGAGAGAAGTTTAATGAATGAATGTTCATAAAAATAAAACGCCTATAAATAAGGCAAGTCCGAGCTCGAGGCATAGAATTTTTCAAATGAATTCAAAATAAAATACTGCGTTATATATTTTTGAATCATTATTTTTGTGTCAGTTAAAATAATTAGGTGGGGCCAAAAAAGAGACAATTCCCAGTAAATTAGTGTGAATTAGCAGTTCGCACTAATTTACTGCGAAATTTCTTTATTTTTTTGGCTTTGTACAGGTGCTTAATAAAAATAATAATTTAAAAGTAATTCGCAATAAACTACTGCGAATTACATTTTAAAAAAATTTAATTAATTCGCATAATTTACTGCTATTATGTTGATAAAAAAAATTCCGTTAAACTAATTCGTAGTAAATTATAAATCTAACTTTTTTTTAACATTAAAACAAAACTTTGAGTCCAAAAGATTGCCATTTCAATTTCGGACCCGTGGTACCTTAGCCACAAAATTCCATGGTCCAAGTAAGGCAAGTGGACTTGTAGCGACAAGGCATTTCTATTCAATGTCCACATCACAATGACTTTGTATCGAAGTTTCTGCGATGGGACCCTATTGGACAATTCAAAAAGAATCAAGAATCCTTATTTAGTGTGACAAATTTTTTTTTTTTTATATTTATACGAGGTGGTCCTGCTATAGTCTATAGAGGATAAGATTGTAGCGACTTTCTTCAATCTCATCCTCATTCTCCTTCGGTGAAAGCCAGATTTAAGAAGTATAAATTTTATGTTTGTATTATTTATAATGGGATTATTCTCTTATGGACATTTGATGAAAATAGACGAAAAGAATGATGTATTTATACCATTTTCAAGTCTTAGGATGAACGGAAGTCCAAGAAATTGTCCGGCAGCTTTACAAATAGTAATTGGTTATATTTAGAAATGGGTATGGAATTGACATGCGAATTACTTTTTTTATTCTTATTTTATATGATATCATTTGATTTGGCATAGACATAGTCGGGATTCTAAATTCTTCCAATTATTGGATTCTAAATAATAATTTATATATATTTAATAAATTTCTTAAAATAAATACATAATTTATAACAAAATTATTGAGTTCGGCCAAACTCATATCTCATGCTCCCCTCTTTCTCGTCTATAGAAACTTGGATGATATTTTGGTATTATGGAGAGAGATCGAAGAAGCCAAAATAGTACACAAAGTTGAAAAAATATGCTAAGACTTAGGACATGATCCTAGTTAGTCAAGTGCCATTACTTGAAGCGACAAGGCATTAATTACTAATTTATGCAGATGCGACGTCAGAATGTTAAACTTAGAACGACAACTTCAACATTAATAATTGGATTCTAATTGTGATAAAGTTTCTGCGATAGGAAGTTTCACTATTGGACAATCCTAATAGGACCAGGAATCTTAATGTAGTGTGACAAAGTCTTTATATAAATTCGTACGAGGTGGTCTTGCTGTAGAGGAGAAACTCTTCAATTTTCACGCTCATCCTCACCTCAATCAACATTGATCGTCAAATTTAATAAGCATACACTTTACACTTGTATTTTTTTAGTACTAATAGCGTTTAATCTACCCTGCAGATTGATGTTTGATTTTACAAACAGAAATAGATAGTTGTTTTAAAGATTTGCATTCCCCGCTCATATCCTTGGTAAGCATTTGTTCTGCACAAAACGTCAGTGCAGCAAACAGTTTTGTTTTCCCAGGCAAATATTGTTTGTTTTCTTGTTTTTTTGCTTCCTCTGCTAGATTATCCGCAATTGCATTTCCTTGCCTAAAGTTATGCCAAAGTAGAAGGCCCTTCTCCTGGCACATTAGTGACCTGCAAGAGTGAATCAGATTAGCTAGTATAACATGTCTATTGTATTGTCCTTGAATTCTCCACCTAGGCCACATTTCAAATTTTCAAACGCTCCGTCTATATTAAGTTTTGTCCAACCTACTTGTGGGGTATGCCATTTAATTTGAACTGTTATGGTGGTTTGGATGGATTGCTTGTTTGTTGTCATGAAATAGAATTATAGGGAGTGATTTAGATTTTTTTGGAGTGATGGAGTGAGAGTTGTGTCATTGGTGTTGTATTATTTGGATTTGATTACGTTCTTGTGGATATTCGATGAAAGTTGAAAAAAGTAACAATGCATATAGACCCTCTTTGAATATCAAACAGTTTATGTCTTAAGATGCATGGACCCACGTCTCTTAAGAAATGGTTATTGCTTGTTCTGGCAGGTATTTACGCCAAAGAAAATAAACTCACACTACAAGAAAAAACTTTATTTAAGATCAACCTTTAGGACCATATTATATTGTGGTCCTTAATGCTTTATTTTATTGCGAAGGTAATAAATGTGATCCCTAAAAAAATAGTAGCTGGTCCCAAATTATAATTGAGAGGCCTGAGTGGGAGAAAGTACCGCCAAACCTAATACCAAAACATTAAAAATTTATTATTTTCTAAAACTTAGGCGCCAAACTTAAAAAGTAAAAGGTTTTAAAAAGCAAAATTAAACCTATGTATTGTCTAAACAAAATATAGTACCGCGCGCTAATCCTCTGCCCTAATCGATCCGTCGCTAGCGTTCTGGTCTGCAAAATCATCAACTCGTCTGGTCTGCGAAATCATCAACTCGTTCTGGTCTACAAAATCATCAACTCGTCTGGTCTGCGAAATCATCAACTCGTCTGGTCTGCGAAATCATCAACTTGTTCTGGTCTGCAAAATCATCAACTCGTCTAGTCAGCGAAATCATCAACTCGCTCTGGTCTGCAAAATCATCAACTCGTCTTGTCTGCGAAATCGATCAACTGATCGTCTGCCCTAGTTTTCATCTCCTCCTTTGAGAATCCAATGCATGCCTCCTCTTTCAAGTTTCTCTTTTTCTTCTCTGAGTTCTGATTTCGAAGCTGATTGCAGATTCCTTTTCTTCTCTATATGTTTTGATTGCGCTGATGGTAGATTGTCTACTTGTTCTTCTTCTTCTGATTTCGCTGATTGCAGATTGTCTACTACTTCTTCTCCTCCTTCTTCTTCTTCTTCTCGAACATTAAGACATTGGTATTTTTCGTCTATATAATCAGTGGAAAGATTATTGGATTGGGATTCCTGATTTGATAATTTAATTTTCTGAAGTGTATTCAGGTTTGTAGCGTATTGTCTGAAGAATATTATTTCATTCAAAGTGTATACCAGTTTTGAAAGTTAATTATGCTTCTGAACTTATCGTTTCTAATTACCCCTAATTCGCCGTGTTCTCTGACCTGTGTTGTTGGTTACCTCCCCTATGAATTCCACCTTCCAGCAGTTGAATGCAAAGAAGAAAAACTCAATTGAAATGTCATGTACTTTGTCTACCATATTGTTTTCTGTCTACTTCATTTATTTCTCTTCATGAATGCTTTCTTAAGTTTAATATAAAGAAACACTTATTAATCAAAAAAGAATATAAATAAAATCATCAAGATGCAGAACGACTTGAATTAAAGATTGCATATTCAATGAGTAGCATGGTATTTGAATTTGCAAAATTGTTGGTGAAAGAAAAGTTGTATGCATTAATTATTTTGTGGTTATCTCCACATGTTACTTGTGCCTTTTTGGGAGGCCCTTTTGTCGTTTGGTTTTTAAAAATAACTTTTTAGTAGGTTTTTAAGTCAAAAGAAGAAAGCCAGGTAGGATATATCGGATCCTCCTTGTCAGCAAATATAGAAATTTTTTGTTTCAAGTCAAACATGCCAGGCGAATGTAGAACGCTTCTGAACTTATCGTTTGTAATTAGCTACAAAACAGAACATAAGCTGGTGAATCAAGTTTGTGACATTTCAAACTATATAAAGAATATTTGTTTACCAATGAGAACTTGCCTGCATTAAGTCTCCAATGTTCACTATGAGAGCATCAGCCATAAAAGAAACATCAACCCATTGATCTTTATGAAAAACTTGGAGTCCACCAATTTGATCATGTATGGCATATAGTTTTATGTATTCAGTGAAGTGAAGGATTAATCGTAAGGATATTTGGGCTGCTATAATTTTTATTGTTTGCTCAAGTTTGTTGTTTGTGATTTCTTCTATAAACTGATTGTTGGGTGCTGTTTCTAAAGGTTTATACTACTGACATCGTAAATATTTTTGTACAGTGTACTTTTCCTTAGTTTCGTTGAGCATGCTGATTTATTTTCTTTTATGTACATGAGCTATATGCCTTTTATATGTTGAGTTTTCAAGATTTATTGCTATTACTCATATTCTAAAATTATTTTTCAATTGCTCTATTTAATTTGTTGGGAATTAGGTCGCAAAGGCTTGATATGTTGCTTTTAGCTACAAAATTGAAGCTTGTAAGATGTTAAAAAAATAATATGGGTGTCTATTATTCCGTCATCTAGAAAAATAAAAAATTCTCTAAGCTTTATGGGTTTTTATTTGTTTCCTTTTACTTCTGATCTTCTTTAAATTTGTGTATATTTTATATTGTTCCTTAATGGGTCTGCATATTTCTTTCTATTATGTTATATTGTGGACCAAACTAGTTGAATATTGGAACAGAAGGGGTTCAAATGGAGTGGAATTAATATTCTGGATTGGTAAAGCTAATTAAACTAGTTTAAGATTAAGATGCAGTAATTATAATTTGTATTTAAGGTTTATGTTTCAGTTATGATAATTCAATAATATTTATATTTTCTTTGATCATTTTCTTTGACTCATGATCATTATCCAAGATTATGGCACCTGGTAAGCAATGGATGCAACTTGTTGATAATCGGCTTGATGAAGCCTACTTAATTGGAGTGCAAAAGTTTTTGGATTATGCTTTTCAGAAAACAAAGAGAAGAATATGAAATACTATGCCCGTGTGTCAAATGTTGTAATACAACTTTAGGAACTCGTAAGACAGTTGAGACACATTCGAAAGTATATGAAATAATTCAAAATTATACTTTTTGGTATCATCACGGGGAAAAGTTAGGTGAGCCACAGTCAGAATCAGAAGATGGTGATGGTGATGAACTAGAAGAATGTGAAAGTTAAGGAGATGAAGTACAAGAATTGTTGAGAGATCTATATCCTAATATTGATAGAAGAACTATGCACACTGATTGTGATGAATTAATTGAAGAGGAACCAAATATTGAAGCAAAAAGATTTTACAGACTATTAAAGGATTTCGAGCAACCACTGTACCAAAATTCAAAAGCTTCAAAGCTTTCCTCTTTGATTAAATTGTGTCACATCAAAATCATGGGTCGTTGGAGTAGTGAGTCATTTACAATGTTATTGAAAATGTTAAAAGAGGAGTTGTTACCTGATGGTGCCGATTTGCCAAAATCGTATTATCAGGCAAAGAAGATAATTCAAGACCTTAACCTTTCCTACAACAAGATTGATGCTTGTACTAATGATTGCATGTTATACTGGAAGGAGGATAGTTTACTTGATTCTTGAAAAGTTTGTGGTGCGTCTAGATGGAAAATAGATAGACATAGTGGGGAAACAAGGAATAAAAAAGGTAAGAAGATAGCATCAAAGACTTTACGCTACTTTCCGTTGAAGCCTAGGCTTCAGAGGTTGTTTATGTCTACAAAGACATCTACTTTAATGACATGGCATAAAAATTAAAGAGTTGATGATGGAACAATGAGGCACCCGGCTGATTCAATGGCGTGGAAGTCATTTGATGAACTTCATCCTTCATTTGCGTCAAAGCCTCGTAATGTCCGACTTGGACTTGCTAGTGATGGATTTCAGCCATTTCAGAATTCAAAAACCTCATATAGATTTTGGCATGTGGTTCTTATTCCTTATAAATTATCACCTTGGTTGTGTATGAAACAAGAAAATTTTATTTTGTCAATGCTTATACCTGGTCCAAATAATCCAGGAGATGCAATTGATATATATCTTCAACCTTTAATAGAAGATTGAAGGAGTTGTGAGAAGTTGTCATTGAGGCCTTTGATGCATCATCTAAACAGAATTTTAAGTTGCATGCTTCTTTGTTATGGACCATCAATGAATTTCCGGCCTATGAAAATTTATCTGGATGGAGTACAAAAGGAAAGTTTGCATGCCTATGTTTCAATAAAGACACATCCTCAATTCTATTGGCTAATAGTAAGAAGCAACGCTTTATGTGTCATCGACACTACCTTCTCTTAGCCACAAATGGAGGAATGACAAGGATTCATTTGATGGTACAAAAGAGAAAAGGCTCCCACCAAAAATGCAGTCTGGTATTGAGATACTTAATCAAGTGCAAGATCTTGATGAGATACAATTAACAAATGATCCAAAGAAAAAGAAGAAGATATCACATGAAAATCGAAAGAATAATTGGAACAAGAAGAGTATTATTTTTAACTTCCATATTAGAAGTCTCTCTTGTTGCGACATAATTTGGATGTTATGCATATTGAAATATATATATGTGATAATATTATGGGAACAATCATGAATGTAAAGGAAATACCAAGGATACAACTAATACTAGATTAGACTTGCAAGACATGAATATTAGGTCGGAATTGCATCCCATCCAAAGAGGGGAGAAAGTTGAAGTTCCAACTGCATGCTACACATTGCCTCCTAAAAGTAAGCACAAATTACGCCAATTCCTAAAGAATTTAAAAGTTCCTGATGGGTTTTCATCTAATATTTCTCAATGTGTGAACCTGAAAGATCACAATATATTTGGGTTGAAAAGTCATGATTGTCGAGTTCTTCTGCAACATATACTCCCCTTGCACTTCGTGGTATGTTATCCAAAGAAGTGTGTGAACCGCTTATTGAGTTATCTTTATTCTTTAATGTGCTTGCATCAAAGGAGTTAAAGATTGATGACTTGAAACAAATTGAAGTACAAATTCCCATAACGATTTGCAAGTTAGAAAAGGTTTTCCCTCCTTCATTTTTTGATGTCATGGTGCACTTGCCTATTAATTTAGCTAGTGAAGCTGAGATTGGTGGACCTATTCATTATCGGTGGATGTATCATGTGGAACGGTGGTTATTTTTTTTTTTTGAAATCTCTTATTGGTAATAGGACATGTCCAGAAGGCTCTATTGCAGAGGGCTATATTGCAAATGAATGTATGACCTTATGTTCACGGTATCTTCATACGATCGACAAAAAATTCAATCGGCCTGAACAAAATTATGACGGGGGTTTGAAAAACTCTAATGGAGGTTTATCTTTGTTCTATCAACCTGGAAGTACTCTAGGAGCTAAAAAACAATGTGATATTGAAGCAAATGAATTGGAACAAGCACATATATACATATTAAATAATTGCGATGAAGTCATACCACATCAAGTATGGAGAGTTCTTTCATATCGTCTCATTTTTCCTATTTCCTTTAGGGTAATTTTTTATATGACATTTATGGTTCACTTCAAATTTGTAGAGAGTTTGCACTAACACATGTGGAAACTATGCAACACTTGTCTGATGTTGAATGAAACCTACAATTTATTGAATGGTTTAAAGTTAGGGAGAGTAATACATAAAAATCAAATTTGAAATTTTAATGTTTATTACTAATTCTAAATTATTCAACTTAATCTTATTGATAGGTTGAACAATTGCATAAAGGAGATGATAGCCGGATCATGGAAGATCTGCTCTCACTTTCACATGGTCTTACCCAATATACGACACATTTTAATGGTTACATAGTTAATGGATATAGATTTCGTGTAGAAGACTATGATAAAAATTTAAGGACTCAAAATTTTGGTGTTGTTGTAGTTGGCGAGAATGATAAAGATAGTGAGAAAGATTACTATGGAATTTAACAGATGTGATTGAATTGCAATTTCTCCCGGATAAAAAAAGTGATTTTATTTCGATCTAATTTGTTTGATGTGTATGATAAAATAAAGGGAGTTAAAAAGATGAGTATGACTTCGTGAGTGTTAATCCAAGAAGATTTTTGAAAACAAATGAGCCTTTTATATAAGCGGAGCAAGCATCTCAAGTGTTTGATGCTAATGATAATTCCAACAAAGGTTGGAATGTAGTGAGTAAGACTCAACCTCCTGATTCCTATGAGATAGTAAAACAAATGGATGATGATACTGTAGTCTTAGTAAATCCTTCACAAAAGAAACGAAAAAGAACCGATGAGGTGAAGTATCTATTTATGAATTTGTATACTCATTGATACATATAAGGGTGCAATTTCTATGGATAATGCTTCTAGTAACACTAGTGCAGTAGGCATGCTTACAGAAACCCTAAATCCTGCATTTAGTAATATTTTCCATATTAGATGTATTTGTCATATTTATCATTTAATTGTTGGTGATGGTATGCGAATTTTAAACATAGAAATTGAAAAGGTTCGAATGTCTCTTATTGGCTATTTTATTCAAACCGTAGAACTAGACTTAGAGAGTATTTTAAAAGATGTGATGATAAACCTTGCCCGACTAGGTGGAATTGTATGTACGAAAGATTAGTAGTTGTGTATGAATATAGTGTTAGGATTTATGCCCGTCACTAGAGGGGGGTGAATAGTGCGGCACGAGAATATCGATAAATATTGCGGAATTAAAATTGCAGGAGTAAAGTAAGTGCAGTAATTAAAAGTGTAAGGAAAGAACACACTGATATATACTGGTTCGCCACAACGTGTGGTTACGTCCAGTCTCCCGAGAGACTCTCTCGAGTTTCCACTAACTTCGTTAAGCTTACGGGTGCTTAACAAACCGTTACACTTGCTCGTAGATGTACACTCTACAAGACTTCAACTTGCTCGAGGATACCTCACCTCAATACTTCACCTTGCTCGTGGATACCGCACCACAAGACTTCACACACTAAGATTGAAGGTACTTAGCAAACCCGACAATCAATGAGAAGATATGGTCTTCTCAAGAACCTTTCTCTTTTACAACAAGAACTCTCTAAGAAGAGTAGATAAATAGATACAAAATAAGCTCTATGAACAACACAAAGTTGTCTCTCAAATGGCTCAACAAAAGCTCTAAAATGATGCACAAATAATATCAATATGTTTATGAATAATGAGAGGTGTTGTGTGTATAAAATCAGCTCAAAAGACCTCTATTTATAGGTGGTAGAAGTTGTATGTCCGTTGCTTAATTGACAATCAATAATGCTGATTTTATGCAAGGATAATCGATTAGCAGATTTACATAATTGATTATCGGCTTAACGTTCAAAAATCAGAAGCTGAGTTTATGCTAGAATAATCGATTACATGATTTGCATAATCGATTATCTGCCTATATTTCAAAAACTTTGGCAACGGTCAGGGAATAATCGATTATGCTCTTTTAGATAATTGATTATTTACCTTTGCGGAATTTCCAGTTTAATCTGCAAACTCAGCATAATTGATTATCAGCTGATGGATAATCGATTATCTGGCTGTTTTGTCCAGAATCGAAAACTTACTTCAAAAACCATTTTGGTTAAAATGAATACGTTAAAATCATTTTGTTTGAAGTATATGAAATATGTTTATGATAAATATGATTCGATAAAATGATTTTATGCATATTTATGATGACCTATGTTGAGCCAAAAGATAAGATAACTTAAACGTTGTTCTTACATTGGTTCTACCTAACGACCTAAACCTTGGGTCTTCGGTCTTGAACTTTTGAGCTCGTCTTGGCTTGTCTATGCAATCCCGTCATCAATATGCTTCTTGGCATTCAATCTTGATTGTTTGTCATACAATAACGTTGTTTGACAATTGACTTCATTGTTTGTCATTCATCAAAACCTATACCTGGAAATCATGCTAATACAACCAAAGCACACATATCATGGATAGAATGATTTCCTACAATTTTCCCCTTTTTGATAATGACAAACAATAGGAGATATGCGTATCGGATTCCCCCTAATGCCATGCTATATCTCAACACATAAGTTATGCAAATAATATAATAACAATATAATTCCCCCTTAATTGAGTATTCCCCCTCAATTAAAGCATACTGAAAGGTGGAGACATTCCCCCTTATTAGATGCATATCGCCTAAACTTCTTCCCCCTTTTAGCATTAGCAAAAAGAGAGAATACACAGGCTACTTTCCCCTTATGAAACTTAATACCAACAGTTAGTGTCAAACATAAAATAGGGAATACAATGAGGAATATACATGATGACGTTTTTCAAAAAATCATACCAACATAAAATTATACCAAATGTTAGTAAAAACATAACAACCATAATAACGGTTATTTTTAGCCGATCATATTACTGAAAAACATATCAATTGTTAATTTTTAACAAATCAATAGTTGTATTAAAGACATGAATCATTTATTTTTCAAGATTATACCAACTGTTATTCACACCAAAAATAATATTCATCAAAACATGAATCAATCATTATTTTTAACACAAAAATAATTGATACCAATTGTTATTCAAAATAAAAATTATCAAAACATGAATCAACAAAAATAATTGATACCAATTGTTAACAAAGACATATCAATCGTTAACACATATCAACTATTACGTTTTTATCAAAAATATGATAACTAACCGAAATTCCCCCTCGATGCAATAAGGTTTCGTGCTTGGTGCATCTACTACGATATTGTAGTCTTCAAGCACACCTGCAAATGTACCTAAAAATAGGTTTTAGGTACCCAACCACTTTTGGGTCCTTGGGGGTTAGGCAAATAATAATCATAGCTAAGAGATAAATCCCTATGTTTTTCAAAACATACGGTTGCTATGTGTCCTACCCGGTTGCAATAATGACATATAATATTCGGGTTGTGCATATGTCTTGGTTGAGCCAAAAACGTTCTAGGTGATCTAAAGTCGTTATTCCTAGAAGCGTTGAAATTCCTATAGTCATTTCTAGGCGGTCTAAAATGATTCATTCTAGACTCATTAATGAAGTTCCTAGAATTATTTCTAGGTGGTCCAACCTCATTTCTATCATCCTTTTTAATATTCTTCTTACGCCTTTTATTTTTCTTGGGCCTTTTCTTTTTAATTTCTTCAACTATTTTAGGATTTTCTACACTACGTTTTTCTAGTGTGTTCCTAAGTTCTATGTTTTCTAATTTCAAAGAATCACAAAATAAACAATTTGAATTTTGATCAATTGAAGAATCTTCATGCATCTCCTTAATTTTATTTTAAGATCAACATTGTCATTTTCCAAAAATTTATTTTCTTCTTCTAAAACTTTAATTTTATTTTTAAGAACGATATTATCATTTTCTAAAGATTTATTTTCTTCTTCTAAAACTTTAATTTTAGCCTTGGCCTCTTTGGAGATTTTTGAAGTCTTTTTCAATTCACCATATAATTCATGAAAAGATTCTTGTAATTCTTCAAACGAGTAAGAGTTAGAAGTACTTACCTCTTCTTCCTCGTTAGCCATGAGGCATAAGGCGGCCGTTTCATCACCCGAGCTTTCCAAATCACTTGTCACACGCCTTTGGTGTTTGTTCTTCTTCTTGTCCTTGGATTTTGGGCAATGAGATTTGGTGTGGCCAAGTTTTCCACAATTATGGCATGAAGGACTTGGTTCTTCCTTTAATTTCCTTTTTCATAAACTTAAGTTTCGATCAAGGCATTGGAAATATTATCATCATCGCTTTCCGAATCACTTACCTCTTCTCTTTTAGAAGATGAGGCTTTGAAGGCAATATTCGAATTTTTCGTGTTTCCAAAAGAAGGATTAAGAATAGTGCTTTCATAAGTTTTGAGGTTACCTCTTAGTCCATCAATTGTGACGTCCGTGATTCCTATCGACTCTTGGATGGCATTGGCTTTGGAACGCCATTCGGGAGTGAGACTCCGCAAGATTTTTCGAACAAGATCTTTGTTCGAGTATACTTTCCCGAGAGCATGGAGATTGTTGATGATCATTGAGAACCGATCGAACATCATATCGATTCTTTCATTCTCCCTCATTCTAAAAAGTTCATATTCATGTGTTAGAAAATCAACTTTTGATTCTCGGACTTGAGGCGTACCTTCATAAGCAATCTCAAGTTTATTCCACATCTCCTTGGCGGTTGTGCAGCAGGAGATCTTCCGATAGTCATCCGGATTCACCGCACAATATAAAAAATTGACGGCCTTTGCGTTATTTTCAACTTTCTTGATGTCTTCGGCATTATATTCATCTTCCTCCTTTGGAACCGTGGTTTCCCCAACTTTCTTTGTCGGCATTTGCTCACCGTTCTTGATGATTTGCCACAAGCGAAAGTTATTTGATTGGATGAAGATTCTCATCCGCTCTTTCCAATATGTGTAATTTGTTCCGTCAAATAGTGGAGGCCTATTGGTGGAGTGTCCTTCACTCATCATTCCTGCGTTCAACATTCTCAACAAATATATGGAACGTTCTCTCAACCGGTTAAGGCTTTTAGAGATTTAGGCTCTGGTACCAACTGTTAGGATTTATGCCCGTCACTAGAGGGGGGTGAATAGTGCATCACGAGAATATCGATAAATATTGCGGAACTAAAATTGCAGGAGTAAAGTAAGTGCAGTAATTAAAAGTGTAAGGAAAGAACACACCGATATATACTGGTTCGCCACAACGTGTGGTTACGTCCAGTCTCCCGAGAGACTCTCTCGAGTTCCCACTAACTCCGTTAAGCTTACGGGTGCTTAACAAACCATAACACTTGCTCGTAGATGTACACTCTACAAGACTTCAAATTGCTCGAGGATACCTCACCTCATGACTTCACCTTGCTCGTGGATACCGCACCACAAGACTTCACACACTAAGATTGAAGGTACTTAGCAAACCCGACAATCAATGAGAAGATATGGTCTTCTCAAGAACCATTCTCTTTTACAACAAGAACTCTCTAAGAAGAGTAGATAAAGAGATACAAAATAAGCTCTATGAACAACACAAAGTTGTCTCTCAAATGGCTCAACAAAAGCTCTTAAATGATGCACAAATAATATCAATATGTTTATGAATAATGAGAGGTGTTGTGTGTATAAAATCAGCTCAAAAGACCTCTATTTATAGGTGGTAGAAGTTGTATGTCCGTTGCTTAATTGACAATCAATAATGTTGATTTTATGCAAGGATAATCGATTAGCAGATTTACATAATCGATTATCGGCTTAAAGTTCAAAAATCAGAAGCTGATTTTATGCTAGAATAATCGATTACATGATTTGCATAATCGATTATCTGCCTATCATTCAAAAACTTTGGCAACGGTCAGGGAATAATCGATTATGCTCTTTTAGATAATCGATTATTTACCTTTGCGGAATTTCCAGTTTAATCTGGAAACTCAGCATAATCGATTATCAGCTGATGGATAATCGATTATCTGGCTGTTCTGTCCAGAATCGAAAACTTACTTCAAAAACCATTTTGGTTAAAATGAAAACGTTAAAATCATTTTGTTTGAAGTATATGAAATATGTTTATGATAAATATGATTCGATAAAATGATTTTATGCATATTTATGATGACCTATGTTGAGCCAAAAGATAAGATAACTTAAATGTTGTTCTTACATTGGTTCTACCTAACGACCTAAGCCTTGGGTCTTCGGTCTTGAACTTTTGAGCTCGTCTTGGCTTGTCTATGCAATCCCGTCATCAATATGCTTCTTGACATTCAATCTTGATTGTTTGTCATACAATAACGTTGTTTGACAATTGACTTCATTGTTTGTCATTCATCAAAACCTATACCTGGAAATCATGCTAATACAACCAAAGCACACATATCATGGATAGAATGATTTCCTACATATAGAAACCAAATTAATGCAACGTTTAATTCACGGGTAGGTGGTGAGGATGATGATGAAATGCTTACTACCCAAGATTGGACGAATGTTAAAATTCTTTTAGATTTTTTAGAACATTTTCAAGTTGTTAAAAATGCATCTTCTGGGAAATATTATCCTACTATTTCAAACTGTTTAGTTTATATTGCCACACTAGCTGATTTGTTTGTTGAATTTGGCGAGGGTGGGGATATTTATGAACTTGCTATAAATGAAATGAAACAAAAATTTAAAAAAAACAAAAATTCCCTATCCCTCCTATTTTTTGTGTAGCTGCAACGTTAAATCCTACAATGAAATTGGAAGGTCCTCATTTTTGGTATTATAATATTTATAAGGCTTTAGATCTTTCAGACGAGGAAATTGCTACACTTGCTGATGCAAAAGAATCAATTAAAATTAATGCTCAAACTGTTTATAATGCATATAAAGTTGCGTTAGAGAATGCTAGGCCAAATATTTCAACCCCTACTTCGTCTAGCTCACAATCGTCTAAAAGAGCTGCGGCTTAACAGCTCTTAAATCATGGACAAAGTTCCTGGGTTCTCAAGGTGATAATTAAGATGAAACTGCACATCTAAATGAGCTTCAAGTTTACTTGTCTCAGGGACTTGAAAAGGAGAATCCAGACGGCTCTTTGGATCTTTTGGAATGGTGGAAGTTATGGGAAAAATATTTTCCAGTTCTTGCAAGGATGGCTCGGGATGTTTTATCAATTCAAGCTTCAACTGTTGCATCAGAGAGCACTTTCAATCAAGGAAGACTAAAATCGGTGATCATAGAGCGGCGATGAGGGAGATCTTGGAAAAATCGGTGCTTTTAGAGATTGGACCTGCGCGGAAAAAAGAAACTTTGGAATTGCAGAATCACAACCGGCGATAGATGAAGCTTATAAAGAAATGATAGCGGAACTTTCGGAGGATTCGGCTTCGCCCGGAAGTGGTGATGAACAATCTTCGTTTCAACCACCACCAACACAACTTCCTCCCAACCTTGACGAGTTTATGAGATTTGTTAGAGATACAATGTAGATTATGATGTAACTTGTACATTGTCACATCTTCTTTCAGTTTTTTTCTTTTTAATGGTGGTATTAGTACCTTGTTGTGCTCATTCCATTGGGGGAAGGAATACTAAGAAAGATATGCCATTTTGGTCAATAAAAATTATAAGACAAATCCTTGAATATCTTTTTCTCAATATTTCTTTGTCTTTACGGACCATTTGTTCGCATTCGCAACTCCTGTGCCTGAGTTCCCTTTCTATTAATTGTGACCCTGGACTCGCATTTGCGAGCTCTCTTTTGCGACAAATACTTCGCAAATGCGAAGCTATCAGAATTGACCTGCAACAGTTTTTTCCAAAGTTCTAAATGCAACTCGACACCTATCCAAAACTCACCCGAGCCCTCGGGGCTTCAAACCAAACATGTAAACAACCTCAAAAATATCCTACGGTCTTACTCGCGCGATCAAATAGCAAAAATAACATCGTTTACATAAATCAAGCCTCAAAACACATGATTTTCTTTAATCTTTCATAAAACTCAACATTTCCCATTTTAATTCCAAAACACGTCAAATAACCTCCATTTTCAGCCAAAATTTACAGAAAGTGCTTAGCACATATTTAAGACTTGTACCGATTGGAACAAAAATACGAACCTGATACCATAGTCTTTTGATTAATTTTCATTTCAAAATTCTATATAAATTCATAAAAACAATTTTTACACAAAAGTTCATTTCTCGGGCTCAGGACCTCGAATTTTGATTACGGGAAAGGTAAGATTCTATACCCTAGGTTTTAATTTCGAGTTTAGAGTATAAGATGGGCTATTAAGGTATGATTCTTGGGTATTTTGTATTGTGTATGCATTCATGTACAACTTAGATTTATGGGAAGATTGTTTAACATAGATTAGTAAAGATTGGGTTAGGGAATGATGAAAATCTTAAGAAGTGGATTCAAAATGAAGATGCTCAACTAGTATTTGATAAAATGCTCAAATGATGAATATCTTTCTAATATGTGTTTAAGTTTTTTATGTCTCATAGTAGATTGGAATTGCTAAAGTTTTGGAGTGTTGTAGTAACTTAAGGAAAGCTCTATCGAGGTATGTATGGCTAACTTTGATCTTTGTGAAATCGCCTTGTTTGGTGTATGAATATTTGGTATGTGATAGCTACGTGGATTATTTGTGAAATTTTTATGATTGGTTTGTTGGGTGTTTGATTGGTTTGATTAAGTGGTATGTGGTAAGAGTTGGGAAACAAATGATAGAAGGAAATCGTAAATGATACAATTGGAACAACTGTGGTAATAAAATATTTGGCTTCTTGTGGGTAATTATTGCAATGGCTTGAATTGCTTATGAACTGTTGAATATAATGGAATTAGAACTATTGGCTATGGATACACTCGTAACATTATTTGGGTTGTGTCTTCAGAAGTATTGTTGTTGCTCTTCTTGTTTGTGAATTGATTGTTGTTTATCTTTGTGATTTGCTGTTTGGTTGTGATTGTTGTGAACTGAAATTGTACGGCGGGGTGGGGTTGCACGCCGCAACACGGTGTTATAAGGTGGCGGGTTGTGGTGATAAGGGTGGCCGAGGTAATAAGGGTGGACGAGGTAATAAGGGTGGAAAAGTGATCGAAATCAATATTGAAATATACACTATAAAAAAAATTATGAAATCATTGATGTGAAATTGTGAAAGGAGTCAGCAGGAGAGTTTGTAACCTTTGGAACACAAATTGCCCCTTTATTTGGCTAATTGTACCTTCTATGTGTGTTTCGTTGTTGCTTCTGTTGTTGTTTCTTACTTGTGTATGGTTGAGTTTACTTGGAACAAAGTTATATGTTCAAAACTTGTTTGGCTTGGTTGTTCCTTTGCTTGTGCATTTGATTGTTGTTTCTATCACTATTATCCACTTGTGCATGGCTTAAGTTTACTTGGGACAAAGTTTGTTCAGACATACCTGTACAATTCAAATGTACCGACGTCCCTTTTGTCGGGGCTCTACATTCGTGTTACGATTGTAGGTGGATCCATATCAGGTACTCCAATCCACCGACTGTAGCTCCTCATCACTCCCCGTCAGCTAATTCGGCGAGCCCCTCTCCATTCAGGGCCCTATGTGGCTCACGCCACTTTTTGTTTTGGGATCATGTTTTGATATGTATATGGTATATCCGGAGCCTTGTTGCCGGAATTTTCATATTATTCTTGAATAATAATTAGAGGCTCCGTAGACAGGTTTTTGGTAGTGTCGGGCATGGTAATTTAAAAGATAAATATTGATGGGTGGCAATGTGGTACAAAAATTGGAATACCTTTATTATGGTGAATGAATTTTCTAAGAAATTATTATTGTGATGTTTAAAAAATTCGGTTAATGGAGTTCATATCCTATAAATGGCTATTTCACTTGGTTATTAGGTAATGAGAATGAGGGGTAACATGTGGGATAGGAAAGGCACCCAGGTCCGCTTGACTGGGGATACCCGATTGAGTGCCGGTCATGTCCCTTGAATTTGGTGTGTGACAAACTTGGTATAAAAGCCTAAGGTTTTTAAGTGGCCTAGGATGTATCGGAGCCGTGTCTAGTAGAGTCCTTCTTATCAGTGTGTTTTCGATCACATCTATAAGTTGGAGGCTATTTGGACATTTAAGAATTTCACCCTTCTTTGATAATCCAGATTGTGCGATAGCTCAACATAAGGATTTTACTTTCTCTCTAAGTCATATTCTCAAGATTGGTAATTTTAATACCATAATTCGCGAATTTGAAGCTTGTAAGGAGGGATTGATCCAACCATTGAGTCTGAGTGGATTACCCAAGGACTCGTTAGAGGAATATGTTGAGCCGAGGAGGGATTGATAGAACTTGTTGTTAGGGGAATACCCTTGTTTCTACAAAATGTTACTGCACCACCAGATCATGTATTATATTATTTGTATGTACGGCTAAAATTCCATCTTTTAGAAATTAAACTTCCATGGTGCCCGCATAAATGTTGTAAGTTCAAAATATAATTGATACAGTACTCGTTTTGTTATGTTAAGCGAATTATTGTTGTGAACATATATGTGGGAGGTACATCTTCATTTGTTTAATATATTATTCATGGTAAAGGAGGATATGTAAAGAATATGAACTACGTGCTAAAATGCCTAGACTTCAAGTCAAGTTTAAATTGATATTTTGATGCCAATATTTTTTAGAAAACTTGTTATGGTTGATTCCTCCAAAATGTTCTTATGTGTACCAAAGGTATTTGATTGATTGCGTCTAGTTTTTGGCAACATATAAAGATGTTTGGAAATGAAATAAGTGACTGTGTAAATGTTGTAAGACTAAATGTTGGATTCTGGCTATGATTGATACTTTACATGAATTGGTGTTGTGACCCGATGTTTGTGAAAGATGCATTCCAATATTCTCAATTTGCTATTATTGACAACATAAAATTGGTGCAAGGGATATGAATCATGTATTGAAATGCGAAAGCCTTAAATTGAAGTTGGACCAGCATATATTAAATAACACTGTGTGAAGTCCTCTGTGTATAGATATGTCGAAATAAGTTAAATGTTTTGAGAAATAGAGTATAGACAATGTGTCGAGAACTCGAAATGGAATTGTACCTGGTGATACTTGTGACATGAGGGACTATGAAAAAGAATAAGATGTTGATGTGAAATATGCGAAAATGATGTAAAATGCGGGGAAGAAGAGACTGTGTTATGAAATGTGGTCTAGTGCCAAGTCTGATGTGGTAATTGTGGCCCCAAGAGCCGACGGACTAATATGCGTAAAAATGGAATGATTCTTTTATTTGATAATGTGGTGATCATTTGAAGTGTTTGATTCGTACTTGTGATTTCCTTATTATTGTTTGAAGCGCATATGTGTATAATTTGATATGTGAACATGGCTATGAAATGCAGCCTAGAGGTATGGAAATTATGTGAAAACTATGTGATCCATTCTAATTGGTAATGCAGTGATTGTTTAAACTTTTTGTTAGACCCTTATGACTTCCTTTTCCTTGCATAGATTTGTTCTTAAAAAGAATCTATAAAACATTTCATGCGCCATCATAGGGTTTGTACATGTGGTGTCGAGTTCCGTGCAAAGTATTCAAGATTTGTGATCCATCTCGAGTCACTCTTTTACTTAGTTGTGTAAATGGCTAATATGGCTTAAACAGTCAATCCACTATCTTGCAAGTAACATCATGAAAACCTTCTTACTATCAAGTAACATGACAGCATGCGTCAACAAATATCCAACAAGTACCTATCAATTGAAATGGTCACTGTGTGCATAAAGTTTTTCTGAAAAACTGAGATCCTCACATTCCATCATAGTAAGATCTTGTGTTCACTTGAGATATCCCGTAGTAAGTAGCTCACTTGGTTTCTAGTATTGTGGTTGCCCGTGATGTAGAATTGTATTGCAGTTTGGAAGTTAGAATAGCATAAGCATGTCCAACTCATGACGAATGATTATTTTCTCTTTATGTCTCCACAATGTGTTAATCGTATTCCTTATTTAGAGAATTCATTGTGCTAGTACCAATCACTTGTACGATAATCACGAGAGAACATACCCCTCTATGTATCACTAGGACACCTCCCTTTTTCTTCAAGTCAAAACCTATGGAGATCCCATCAAGAACATCTGCAAACCTTCAATGTTTATTGTGCACTGTCTCATTAAGTTTGGTTTTCTTTACACCCTCAACTTCTGAAATCCTTGACTATGTCATTGTCATGTGCGGGGAGTTATACTACCCTTGGCATCTTTCCTTTTTGGCCGTATAGGAGTGTTATATTCCTTATCTCCGGAGCATCGTGTTAACTATTAGAACCATCTAGCCAATTCATGATTTTGTCCCAATATCAAAATTTCCTAGCTATAGAGTTTCACTCGTGAAAGGTTGAGATTCGATGACTTCGGATTTTGTACATATCATGAACATGTTGATTTGGATGACAAATGGTCGTATTTTTAGTTCCCTCATATATGATCAATTACCAAGAAGTGTTAGGCTGTCTAGAATATGGTAATCTCATAAGCGTTCAATTCTTTTCATCATTATAGGCTTGTGGCATAGATTATGTGCGTCAAGTAACGTTAAGAGTGTAATTCAACTCCATGTATTGTGAAACCCATATCACATTCAAGGTTCCAGAATATTCTTGTTCTGGATAGACGAATTTTCCCTACACTCTAGAAAATGAGTATTTCATGTACTTGAGTATTCCTCCTTAATGATTCCTATTTCCCATGTACTACTTACTCCTATGCCTCATTCGTGTATTAATTGAGGTAGTCACAAGGATTAACCATGTCAGTGTTGTTAGTAGTAACCTTTTGTGTCTCTAAGTATATGACCTCATAAAGTACTCTACTCAGCACATTAATGGATTCCTGAATAACTCCAGCCTGATCTTGAACTCTGTTGTTCTGTATTGTATTTGATCCATTGAGTATTGTAAGTTCAAACAAGTCAAAGATAAAGCTTCATATTGTGATTATATATATATATATATATATATATATATATATATATATATATATATATAAACACACCCATATTGGATAGATAACTTTATGGTCAGTTCATGGTATCACATCTTAGAGTAACTACTAAGGGTCATAAAGGGTTTAGTGTGAGTGTTCCCCTGAAAATGTTATGTGAGTTGATAATAAAGGTAACATAAGTGTATTACGCATTAGGTTGCAAATAGGTGTATGATATACCCCGTAATTGTTCCTCATATACTTTGTGTTTTCATATGCTTAGATTGAACTATATGGCCATGGTAATATCCTATATAATGCACTACTATAATGAATCGTGATGGCTTGGCTTCATATGTATTGTTGATTAAAATGAGATTATATTCTTGTTTATGAACAACTTTGTGATTACGTTAATGGCTGGTAAGGACTACTATGAAAATATGATTGTTTATTTACTATGAAATGATATTCTTGATGGTATGATGCTATCTGAGGGAATTATAGGTTGATGTCGTTACCATGAATTGCAATATCCGGTGAAATGTAAATTGAACAGTGGAAATTGTTAAAAGGTAAAGTCAATGGATAGTTATCTCATGCAAGATGTTTATTTGTCATCCTTGTTATGTATGTTTAGGAGTTGATATTATTTTTGAGAAGGTGTAGTGACAATGCTTGTAAGTCGATAATGTCATATGGAAAGCTGAATGTGTCGTGGAAGGAAAATATTTTTGCTTGATTGAATACCAGTTAGTTTTAACTTGAAATGTACCATATAGGTGTATTGATCTAAAACTGTGCAGTCCATGTTCTGGTATCCTTATGATAATGCAGTGCTTGTAATAGTGGGATTAGGATTGTGGATATATATTTTGTGGTGCTATCTATAGTTGTGGGTGTGTTGTTTAGACGAATTTGGTGATTCTCTGGCAGGTGGATAGGCCTAGTTACAAAGGAGACTCTGCCGAAATTTTTTAAAACTTTAGGAGTTGGTGAAAATTAGGGACTTGAGGTAGGTTGGAGAAGTGATTAGTGATGTTAACGTGTTTGGGGAAGACTCTACTCCTCATTCGAGGACGAATGATCCTAAGGGACAGAGAATGTAAGGCCCCAGAAAATTTTGCTAAGTAATTTAAGATTCCGTAGTGTCACCCAGGCTTTTTATAATGTTTTTATAAATTATTAACATGGTGGACATCAACTAGACTTGGTAAATATGAGTATAAATCTTATGGTAAGTGATGTGAGGTCCAAATGGAAGCCTAGGTGTATGCCAAATGGGATATTTTTTGAAATAGGCCAAAATTTCAAATAGATTCGCACAAGGCTCCACTTAAAAAGAGCATATATAATTATGTATAAGCATATCAAATGAAATCCCTTTGAGTCTAGTTTCCAACGCTTCAAACCATTTGTCATTTGGACATTCCTACACAAAGTTATGGTCAAATTACCAAATGTTGGAAATTGATGGCCTTTGTCAATTATGCGGAACACATTTTGGACCACAGAATGCACTCTGTGGTTGCATTTTTGTCGCAGAATGGTCCAGAGAAGCCCAGTTTTGGGCATCGATTCTGTGAAGCATTCTGCGGACTGCATGTCGATTCTGCGGTCCGTTCTGCTATAGCAGAATCGACATCGTGGGGTATTTTTTGAATTTCTAAACCCTACCCTCTATTATTATATTTGACCCTCTAGCTCATTTTGAGTAGTTTTCTGAATATTTCTAGAGTGAGAGAATGGGTCTTTAGATAGGTAAAGTTTCTCCCATCAAGTTTCTCCACAAAATCTTGTTAATTCCTTGAAGATAATCAAGTGAAGTCCCTAGTTCTTCATCTAAGAGGTAAGATTCTATGCCCTAGGTTTTAATTTCGATTTTAGAGTATAAGGTGGGTTATTGACGTATGACTCTTGGGTATTTAGTATTGTGTATGAATGCATGTACAACTTAGGTTTATAGGAAGATTGTTTAATATAGATTAGTAAAGATTGGGTTAGGGAATGAAGAAAATCTTAAAAAGGGGATTCAAAATGAAGATGCTCAACTAGTGTTTGATATAATGCTCAAATGAGCTAGTTTCATGAATATCTTTCTAATATTGTTTAATTTTGTTATGTCTCATAGTAGATTTGAATTGCTGTAGTTTTTGGAGTGTTGTAGTAACTTATGGAAAGCTCAATCGAGGTATGTATGGCAAACTTTGATCTTTGTGAAATCGCCTTGTTTGGTGTATGGATATTTGGTATGTGATAGCTACGTGGATTATTTGTGAAATATTTGCGATTGGTTTGTTGGGTGTTTTATTGGTTTGATTAAGTGTTATGTGGTAAGAGTTGGGAAACAAATGATAGAAGGAAATCGTAAATAATACAATTGGAACAACTGTGGTAATAACATATTTGGCTTCTTGTGGGTAATTATTGCAATGGCTTTAATTTCTTATGAACTGTTGAATATAATGGAATTAGAACTATTGGCTATGGATACACTCGTAACATTATTTGGGTTGTGTCTTCAGAAGTATTGTTGTTGCTCTTCTTGTTTGTGAATTGATTGTTGTTTATCTTTGTGATTTGCTGTTTGGTTGTGATTGTTGTGAACTGAAATTGTACGGCGGGGTGGGGTTGCACGCCGCAACACGGTGTTATAAGGTGGCGGGTTGTGGTGATAAGGGTGGCCGAGGTAATAAGGGTGGACGAGGTAATAAGGGTGGACGAGGTAATAAGGGTGGAAAAGTGATCGAAATCACTATCGTAATATACACTATAACAAAAATTATGAAATCATTGATGTGAAATTGTGAAAGGAGACAGCATGAAAGTTTGTAACCTGTTGGGCATCGATTGCCCCTTTATTTTTCTAATTGTACCTTCTATGTGTGTTTAGTTATTGCTTCTGTTGTTGTTTCTTTCTTGTGTATGGTTGAGTTTACTTGGAACAAAGTTAGATGTTGAGAACTTGTTTGGCTTAATTGTTCCTTCGCTTCTATATTTGATTGTTGTTTCTATCACTGTTATCCACTTGTGTATGGCTTGAGTTTACTTGGGATAAAGTTTGTTCATACATACCAGTACAATTCAAATGCACTGACGTCCCTTTTGCCGGGGGCTCTACATTCGTGTTATGATTGTAGGTGGGTCTATAGCAGGTACTCCAGTCCACCGACCGTAGCTCCTCATCACTTCCCGTCGGCTAATTCGGTGAGCCCCTCTCCATTCGGGGCCCTATGTGGCTCACGCCACTTTTTGTTTTGGGATCTAGTTTTGATATGTATAAGATATAACCAGAGTCTTGTTACCAGAATTTCCATAGTATTCTTCAATTGTAATTAGAGGCTCCGTAGACAGGCTGTGGGTACTGTCAAGCATGGTAATTTAAAAGATAAATATTGATGTGTGGCAATGTTGTATAAAAATTGGAATACCTTTATTATGGTGAATGAATTTTCTAATGGAAATTATTATTGTGATGTTTAAAAAATTCGGTTAACGGAGTTCATATCCTATAAAGGGCTATTTCACTTGGTTATTAGGTAATGATAATGAGGGGTAACATGTGGGATAGGAAAGACACCCAAGTCCGCTTGACTGGGGATATACACGGTCGAGTGCCGGTCATGTCCCTTGAATTTGGGGAGTGACAACTTTGTCTTGATTGAATAGGATTAGAGTATTGTTCTCTATTTTATTGTTGTGGAATACGGTGCATAGGCATGGTGATGAGTATCTATACATCGGATTCTAGCATGCCCGAGTCTTGTTTGTGTTTATTCAGATTCGGTGATACCTCTTCCTTGTTAAATTGATAAATGTCATATAATATGAAGAGTTTATGGAAGAATTATGATTTGTACATTTTGGGAGCGTGGCTCAAACGAGAATATGATAAAGAGAAAGTGATGTAATAATTCCCTTGCCGGGATGTGTAATTATTACTCTTGTTGCTCCCTTGCCGTGATTTAAATGTTATATGCAATCTTCCCTGCCGGGATGTTTAATATTATTTGTATATCACCTCACTCTGTTTGGTTGTGATTGTTGAATGGGTGAGGAAGAGTGATAATTCAAGAAGGGTCATTCCGTGCCATGTTTTGAATATTTGTGCACGAAGGAATATTCTGTGCCATGTTTTAAATGTTTATGCACGAAGAAACATTATGTGCTATGTTTTGAATATTTATGCAGGAAGGAACATTCCGTGCCATGTTTTGAGTATTCATGCACGAAGGAACATTCTGTGCCATATTTTGAATATTTACGCACGAAGGAACATTACGTGCCCTGATTTTATTACTATTGCATGAAGGATCATTCCATGCCATGATATGAGAGTTATGTGAGTAAAAGCACGAAGGTTGGTGCCGTGCATACTATTTGATTGCTTTGGTCAAAATGAGGGTAAAAGCACGAAGGTCGGTGTCGTTCAATTGTTAACTTTCTGCTCTCATTAATTATGGTTATTGCACAGTTTCTTGCTTTAAATGTTGACTCGATATTCGGACTGCACTTCCCCCATTTGATGCTCCCCTCTTTCCCAACTTTTTAATTTCTTTACTTTTCCTGTTATTGCATATATGTATATTGAACTGCACAGGTTGGTTTTGAATTTCTATCTAGCCTCGTCACTACTTTGCCGGGTTTAGGCTAGGTACTTGACAACACATGGGTTCGGTTGTTCCGATACTACACTCTGCACTTGTGTGTAGATACCGGAGTAGCTTATGGAGCACAGCAGTATTCGGGAAGTATTCTTTAGTCTAGGAACTTTGCAAGGTAGCGTAGCTGACGTCCACTGGCCGGAGTCCCTTTCTCTTTATTTGTTTGCTTTCTTTATATCGAGACAATCATTGATGTATTTCATCTAGAATTTTGTTTAAGTACTCTATAGTAGTTTGTGAGTAGTGATACAAGACTCTGAATAAAGGTGTATTCAGACTTCCGCATTTTGTTTTCAACTATATATGTTTAAAGACTTTCGCTTTATTAATTGTTTCATTTTGTATATGCCATCGGGAATGTTAATTAAAAATGTTTAAATATTTGCCTTCCTAGCTCCTAATAGTAGGCACCATCACGGTTCCCGATGGTGGGAAATCTGGGTCGTGACATTTATTTATAACTACCCTTTTACTTTATACTTATTGATCCAGTAATCATTGAGTTATGTTGTTATTTCAACGTGTGTCTTGGCCTGATTTTCCCTATAGTATGGAGGGTTGTTACATGCCTTCGTTTTTTGTCGGATCTGGTTTCCGTGCCTATTACCTTTCGGCACTTGCTTCATTTCTACTCTCCCAAATTTTTTGTGAATTAGTTTTTTCTCTCGTGGCTAGAAGTAAGAGAGTGTTGGTTAGCCCTGAAGACGATCGGGACCGTAGCTAGTGCGCTCGTTTTGGTGCTACCGGCTAGAAGTAAGAGAGTGTTGGTTAGCCCTGAAGACGATCGGGATAGTAGCTAGTGCGCTCGTTTTTGTGCTAACCCCACTAGTAGATTAGTGGGTGAAGAAAACATGCCTTTCCCAAAGAAATGGAACATTCCACGTACGTTTTAATCTCTTCTTTTAAATACTTAAAGAACTTCATGTAATCATATACCCAATTTTCAGCAACCATGGAAGTTTTTGATGAGATTCCCAACTTCCTTACTTAGGTAGCAAAAGATGTTAACTGCTGCTCCTGTGGAGAAAAGATCCTGAAAATACCTTTCTCAAAAAAAAATTTTGGAAAGTGAAGGCGAACGGTACTTTTTACCTTCATTGTTATTCTTTTTTTCTTTCTTGCTTATACATGAATTTCTCATCATTCCCTTTTCTTTTTATTAGTTTTTTCTATTCGTGATATTAGTCCCGCATCTGTTCAATAAAGCAAGCTCTCTGTGAGCCTTACCCAGGAGCGGATTTTAAGTGTTTTTTTCTTCCAAAAGAAAACTGACGCAGCCTATGGCTCTAATGATAAGAAAAAATAAAGGAAGGTTTTTTGGTGTGAATTCCATGTGTCAAGAGACCTGTGGTTTATGATATGAAGTCCATCCCTCTCATGAACTTCCATCAAGTTCAATTCCTTGTAGACTCGCGGATGATCCAGATACTGCTCCATTTGTGGTTTCTCATGAGGATGTTGTTTATCCTCCCATAAGTTCTGTTGACATATTGTACGCTCATGCTTGATAAAGTAATTAAGAAATCTCCTATTAAACACTTATTCAATATTTTATTTTACATATAAACCAGAGGTGCGAATCGAAGGTGCGGTTCAGCTGCAGGAAAAACTAATCGCAAAGACAAATTCAAAGAGATTCTCGCCTCCGGACGGGGGTTCCTCGCAGGGTTATTATACGTATTCCCCTGGGGGTATCTACAAGCATAAAACGGTTTATAAAATTACATAGAGTGATCGTATAAACTATTCACAAGCTCGCGTCACATGGGAAAGCTGAAGTTTTCTGAGAATAGAGAACCCGGGACAATTTTGGAGGCCTAAAAATAAGACAATGTGGAAAAAATGTAATCACTCGATCGATCATTTTAAGAATTAACGCCCTGATCCCCTATTAACTGCTTTCCCCGCATTTGTTTCTGCTAACGTGAGTTACTGGAAGGATTTATTTGGAGTTTCGGAGAGTTTTGGGAGACTTAGTCCCTAAATGAGAGTTTAATTTATAGGATATAGACCGTAGTCAAAGTAGTGTAAAGACAGCATCAGTATGGAATTTTGTTGATTTTCTTAGCTCTGTTGGGTGATTTCGGGCTTACGGACTTGTTCGGATTGTGTCTTGAAGGTCCGTAGCTTATTTTGGCTTGAAAATTTCGAAAGTTGAATTTTTGAAGCTTCTAGTTCGACAATGAGATTTTGATCTATGGGTCGGAATGGAATTCTTGAAGGCTAAATGGGTTTGTTGTGTCATTTGGGATGTGTATGCAAAATTTTAGGTGATTCGGATGAGGTTTGATAGTCTTTTTGATTAAAAGCGAAAATATGATGTTTAGGAATCCTTAGGCTTGAATCTGATGGAGTTTAGATGATCCAATGTTTTGAGTGTTCTGATGGATGCTACAAGTTTCAATAGTTGTATAGGACTTGTTCATTTTTTTATTGAGGTCACGGGGGGCCTCGGGATAATTTTGGAAGGTTTTTGGAAGAATTGGGAGTTGCTTGAAGCAGCCGAAGCTACTGAGCTTCTGTCATAACTGCACCTGTCGTTGTGGACCACATGTGCGGAGCCGGAGAAGCGGGGCTAGCAACATAGAAGAGGGAAATAGGAGATCCAGTAGGGACCGCAGAAATGGGCGCTTCATCGCAGAAGCGGCACCGCATCTACGTAAAATTAATCGCAGGTACGAAAGTTAGGTTTTTAATGAATTATCGCAGATGCGACTTTAGTTCCAAAGAAGCGGGGCTAAAAATGTGATCCTATGACTGCAAACGCGGATTTGCTGGGGGGAAAAAATAAGATATTTTGAGGGTTTGAAATCATAAGCTAAAAAATCGATTTGGAGCTCGGATGAGGGCGATTATGGGAGGATTTTGAAGAGGAAATTAGTGGGAAATGATTCCTAATCCCTATGTAGTTGAATTCCTATAATAATCTTACTTTTGTCATTTAGTTCTGCATTTGACATGAAAAATTGAGGAAAAGTGGAGTAAAGTTCTTTGACCTAATTTTGGAGTTTTGATCGAAATTTTGATGTCGGATTTGAATAATTTAGGTATAAATGAACTGGTGAGAGTATGAAGATTCTGAATTTGTAAATTTTACCCGATTCTAAGTTATTTTTCCTAATTTCACGTATTAGCTTAGAATTAGTTAGTGGAATCAGTTATTTGAAGTTATATTTACATTATGCAATTGATTTGAATATATTTAGGCCATTTGGAGTCAAGTACTCGTGGCAAAAATGTGGTTTCAAGTTGATTTTTAGAGTGTTCGTGGTAAGTGGCTTGCCTAACCTGTGTGGGGGAACTCTTCTTAGGATTTTGTATTGTTGATATTTGAAATGCCTTGTACGTGAGGTGTCGAGTGCGTACTTGTACTAATTATTGAAAATCCTATTTTCATTAAGTAACTATAATTGTGTTTCATTTCCTGTTTAGACTACTTGCAATTTAAGCATGTTATTAGCTTAGGGAAGCATGTCTAATTGACTTAATTGCTTTATTTGCTCAAACTGCCATATTTGGATTATGTACAACGTGCTAGGTTAGAAATTATGCTTTACCATGGTATGTAATTTGAATTGAATTGATTATCCTTCGTGTTGGATTATTCTTCATGTTGGAGTATTCTTCGTGTTACTGTTTTGTGTTTACTTTGGTACAACGGGACAGTATCCCAGGAGATCCCCATGCCTGTTTACTTTGGAACTACGGATTTGTATTCCGGGAGATCCCTGCACATATATTGATTTGGACTATAGTGTCGGATACCAAGAGATCCCCAGCACAAATATTTAGGATACTAAGAGATTTTTGGGATATCGAGAGATCCCCAATATGTATATTGAGGATACTAAGAGATCCTCGAGATACCGAGAGATCCCAGCACATATGGAGAGACCCACTAGTCCTTATTTTGTAGGAAGAGTACGTCATTGTATAGGTTTTGTGGGTCAGCCGCTCAGTTTGCGTCTCAGGCTTCACATAGTGTTTCAGGTGTTCAGGGGTCTTAGAGTATCCATACAGCATAGTACCCACTACTACGTCAGCCACGAGGTTGTTTTGAGTATGGTGACACACGCCATGTGGTGGGGTATTGCCCTAGACTAGGGAGGGCACCTCCACAAACTTCCAGCCATAGCGTGCCCTGCAGAGTTCTCAAGCTATGATTATAGCAACAATTGCTACCCCACCTTCTTATCCAACCAGCGATGGAGGTCTGGGTGGTAGAGGATGCCCAAGAGGGGGAGGCTAGCCCAGCTATTATGCCATTCATGCCCGTGCTGAGGCTGTCGCCTCTGATTCTATCATCACAAGTATTGTCCGTGTTTGTTATAGAGATGCATCTGTTTTATTCGACCCAGGCTCCATTTATTCTTATGTGTCTTCTTATTTTGCCCCGCATTTGGGCATATCTTGAGATTCTTTGAGTTCCCATGTTTATGTTTCTACTTATGTGGGAGATTCTCTTGTTATGGACCGTGTTTATCGGTCGTGTGTGGTTGCTCTTAGTGGTTTTGAGACTAGAGCCGATTTATTATTGCTTAGCATGGTATATTTTAATGCTATATTAGGCATGGACTTGTTGTCTTCCCATTATGATATTCTTGATTGTCATGCCAAAAGTGTGATGCTGGCTATGTCGGGTGTACCGTGAGTTGAGTGGAGGAGTACCTTAGATCATACTTCTAGTAGAGTTATTTCATTCCTTAAGGCTCAAAATATGGTTAAGAATGGGTGTGACACGTATCTAGCTTCTGTGAGAGATGTCAGTATTAATACCCCTAAAGTTGATTCAGTCCCAGTAGTACTGTATTTCAATAATGTGTTTCCAGGTGATCTTTCGGGCACGCCACCCGATAGAGACATTGGTTTTGGCATTCATCTGTTTTCCGGCACTCAGCTTATTTATATTCCTCCATATCGTATGGCTCTTCTTGAGTTGAAGTATCAGTTACATGAATTACTTGATAAGGGTATTATTCGGCCCAGTGTATCACCTTGGGGGTGCTCGTGTCTTGTTTGTGAAGAAAAAGGATGGTTCTATACGTATGTGCATTGATTATCGCCAGCTGAACAAGGTTAAAGTGAAAATCGATTATCCTTTTCCTCTTCTTGATGATTTGTTAGACCAGCTTTAGGGTGCATGAGTGTTTTACAACATTGAATTGCGTTCAGGTTACCATCCGTTGAAGATTCGGGAACTAAATATCTCAAAGACTATTTTCAGGACTCGATATGGTCATTACAAGTTCCTTGTTATGTCAATTAGGCTAACCAATTCCCCAGCAGCCTTTATGCATTTGATGCACAGTGTGTTCTGGCCGCATCTTAACTCGTTCATCATTGTCTTTATTGATGATATACTGGTGTATTCCCGAAGTCGTGAAGATAATGAGCAGCACTTAAGGACAGTGCATCAAACTTTGAGAGAAAAAAGCTATATGCAAAGTTCTTGAAATGTGAGTTTTGGTTGGATTCTGTGGCATTCTTGGGCCACGTGGCTTCGGGTAAGGGTATTTAGGTGGATATGAAGAAAGTGGAAGAAGTTCATAGTTGGACTAGACCATCCTAAGCTATAGAGGTTCACAGTTTCCTTGGCTTGACGGGTAATCACTGTCGATTTGTTGAGGGGTTGTCATTTATAATAGCGTCTATGACCAGGCTGAACCAAAAGGGTGCTCCGTTCCAATGAACGGAAGAGTGTGAGGCGAGCTTTCAGAAGCTCAAGATAACTTTGACTATGGCCCTACTTTTGATATTGCCTACAGGTTCGGGGTCTTATATTGTATATTGTGATGCCTCGAGGATTGGCCTTGGAGTGGCATTGATACAGGACAGTAGGGTGATTGGTTACACGTCCAGATAGTTGAAGGTACATGAGAAGAATTATCATGTCCATGATATTAAGTTAGCTTCTATTGTTCATACCATAAAGATCTAACGTCATTATCTGTATGGTGTGTCTTGTGAGATCTATACTGATCATCGGAGTTTACAACATTTGTTCAAGCAAAAGGATCTTAATTTGCATCAGAGGAGGTGGTTAGAGCTGCTGAAGGACTATGATATCACTATTTTGTATCACCTAGGCAAGGTTAATGTGGTGGCTGATGCTTTGAGCCGTCAGGCAGAGAGTTTGGGGAGTTAAGCCTATTTACTAGCAACAGAGAGGCCCATGGCGATGCATGTTCAGGCCTTAGATAGTCAATTTGTGAGATTGGATCTTTCGGAGCCCAGCCAGGTTCTAGCTTGGGTGATTTCCCGATTTTCCTATTTGATCGTATCAGAGAGTGTAAGTTTGCTGACTCTCATTTAATTGTCCTCAAGGACAAGGTTCTGCACGATGATTCCAGAGATATGACTACTGGTGATGATAGGGTATTAAGGATACAGGGTCGTTTATGTGTACCCAATGTTGATGGGCTTTGGGAGTTGATACTTGAGGTGGCCCATAGTTCACAGTATTCCATTCATCTGGGTGCCATGAACATGTATCAGTATTTGAGACAACATTATTGGTGGAGGCGGATAAATAAAATATAGTTGGGTTTGTAGCTCGGTGTCTTAATTATCAGCAGGTGAAGTATAAGCACCAGAGACCGGGTGGATTGGTTCAGCAAATAGAGATCCTGGAGTAGAAGTGGGAGAGGATCACCATAGACATCATAGTTGGACTCCCACGGACTTGGAGAAAGTTCAATGCTATTTGGGTGATTGTGGATCAGCTGACCAAGTCTGCACACGTCATTCCTGTGTGTACTACTTATTCTTCAGAGTGTTTTGAAAAGATTTATATCTAGGAGATTATTTGTCTGCACGGTATTCCAGTTTCCATCATTTCAGATAGAGGTACTCAATCCACATCACGATTCTTGAGGGTTGTACACCATGAGTTGGGTACTCGGGTGGAGTTGAGTACAACATTTCACCCTCAGACGGACAGATAGTCAGTGCACTATTCAAATTCTTGAGAATGCTTTGTGCGTGGGTGATTGTGTTTGGAGGGTCTTGGGATCAGTTCTTGCCATTGGCAGAGTTTGCCTACAACAACAGCTATAAGCCCAGCATTCAGATGGCACCGTACGAGGCTTTATACGATAGGCGGTGTAGACCCCCGGTGGGTTGGTTTGAGCCGGATGAGGCTAGATTATTGGGCATAGACTTCGTTCAGGATGCTTTAGAGAATGTTAAGGTGATTCAGGATAGACTTCGTACAACCCAATCCAGACAGAAGAGTTACGCGGACCGGGAGGTTTGTGATATTTACTATATGATTGGAGCAAGTTCTGCTTCGGTATCGTATATGAAGGGCATTATGATATTTAGGAAGAAAGGGAAGCCGAGTCCGAGGTTTATTGGTCCTTTGGAGATATTGCGGCATGTTGGGGAGGTTGCTTATGAGCTTGCCTTACCTCATAGCTTGGCATGAGTTCATCCGGCATTTTATGTTTTTGATGCTCTGGAGGTATCACGGTGATCCATCGCATGTGTTGGATTTTAGCTCAGTCCATTTGGACAAGGATCTATCTAATTTTGAAGAGTCGGTGACAATATTGGACAGGCAGGTTCGAAAGGTGAACTCAAAGAACATTGCATCGATGAAGGTTCAGTGGCAGTGTCAGTCGGTCGAGGAGGGGACCTGGGAGATCGAGCAGGATAGATGCAGCTGTTACCCTCATCTTTTTACTACTTCAGGTATGTCATTATGCTCGTTCGAGGACGAACTAATGCTAAGTGTAGGAGGATGTAACGACCCGACCGGTCGTTTTAAGAATTAATGCATCGATCCCCTATTAACTACTTTCCCTATATTTGTTTCGGCTACCGTGGGTTGCAGGGAGGATTTATTAGGGTTTTCAGATAGTTTTGGGACACTTAGTCCCTAAATGAGAGTTTAAGTTGTGGAATTTGGACCGTAGTTGGAGCAGTGTGAAGACGGACTCGGAATGGAATTACGTTGGTTCCATTAGCTCTGTTGGGTGATTTCGGGCTTAAGGGCATGTTCGGATTGTTATTGGAGGTTCGTAGCTTAGTTAGGCTTGAAATGCCGAAAGTTGAATTTTTGAAGTTTTCGATTCGATAGTGAGATTTTCATCTAAGGGTCAGAATGGAATTCCGAAAGTTGGAATGGACCTGTTGTGTCATTTGGGACGTGTGAGCAAAATTTTAGGTAATTTAGATAAGGCTTTATAGACTTTTTTATCAAAAGCGGAGATTTGAAGTTTTGGAATCCTTAGGCTTGAATCTGTGGGTGTTGTGATGATTCGATGTTGTTTTGAGTGTTTCGAAAGTTGGTACAAGTTTGAATAGTGGTATTAAAATTGTTCAAATTATTATTTGAGGTCCCGAGGCCCCGGAATGATTTCGGAAGGTTGTCGGATAAATTTGGAGTGGCTTGTATGCTGAATATGCTAATCTTTTGTCATAACCACGCCTATGGTTGGGGCCCGCAGGTGCAGAGCCGCAAAAGCGGCGCTAGCATCGCAGAAGTGGAAAAGAGGAGAGCCACCAGGGACCGTAGAAGCGGGCACTTCATCGAAAAAGCAGATTTGCTGGGCAGAAATAAGATATTTCGAGGGTTTGACATCAAAAGCTAGAAAATAGATTTGGAGCTCGGATGAGGGCAATTTTGGCTGGATTTTGAAGATGAAATCAATGGGTAACGATTAATACCTTTCTAGTTATAATCCTATAATCTAATCCTAGTTTTGTCATTTAATTCCGGATTTGGGATAAAAATTGAGGAAAAGTGGAGAAAAATGCTTAGGTCTAATTTTTGGGTTTAGATCTAGATTTTGATGTCGGAATGGAATAATTTTGGTATAAATGAACTAGTGAGAGTATGAGGATTTTGAATTTGTAAATTTTACCCGATTTAGAGATGTGGGTCTAGAGGCGTTTTGGTTTTTTTTCCTAATTTTGCGTATTAGCTTAGAAATAATTAGTGGAATCCATTACTTGAAGTTATATTTACATTATGCAATTGATTTTAATAGATTTGGGCCATTTGGATTCGAGTATTCGTGGCAACAATGTGGTTTCGGGTTTATTTTTGAGCCAGTTTGAGGTAAGTGGCTTTCCTAATCTTGTATGGGGGAACTCCCCTTAGGATTTGGTATTGTTGATATTTGAAATTCTTGTTTGTGTGGTGACGAGTGTGTATTTGTGCTAATTTTTTTAAATCATTTTTTTTATTATGTAACTATAATTGTGTTTCCTTTCCTGTTTAGACTACTTGTAATTTAAGCATGTTGTTAGCTTAGGGAAGCATGTCCAATTGACTTGATTGCTTTACTTGCTCAAACTGCCTTATTTGGATTATGTGCAGCGTGCTAGGTTAAAAATCCTATTTTACATTGGGATGAAACTTTAATTGAATTGAGTATTCTTCGTGTTAATGTTGTGTGTTTACTTTGGGACTACGGCATGGTATCCCGGAAGATCCCTCTGTCTGTTCACTTTGGGACTACATATTTGTTTTCCGTGAGATCCTATGCACATATATTGATTTGGACTGTAGTTCGGGATACCGAGAGATCCGCAGTGCATATATTTAGAATACTAAGAGAGACTCGGGATACCGAGAGATCCCCAGCACACACATCGAGGATACTAAGAGATCCTCAGGATACTGAGAGATCCCCGGTTGTTATCTCAGTTTTGAGTTGTATTCCTTCTGTAATTATTTTGTCTCTGTTATAGTTGTTGTTATTCTTGTTATCCTATTTTACTTCATACTGTTAGCATTTAATTATATTGTCGTATTCTATACTGTTTTACCTTATTTTTCAGTTATAACCAGTAGGGCCCTGACCTTTCTCGTCACTACTCGACAGAGGTTAGGCTTGGCACTTACTGAGTACCGCTATGGTGTACTCATGTCCTTTCTGCGCTTGTTTCTCGTGTGCATATCTAGGTATTTCAACTCAGTCCTACTACCCTTGAGGTGAGGCGATCCTCCAGAAAATTCAAGATATATCTTCCGTATCCGTAGGCCGAGGAGTCCCTTTCCACTCTCTCTTATAGTTTTAGTCCTTCCGTATTTATCTTGATTTAGACATTCTGGAGTTAGAGCACAATGTAGTATTCATAGCTTGTGATTTCATGAGATTCCGAGTTTTGGGAATTGTTTAGTTTTTGAGATCTTGTAGGGGTATATGTCGAGCGGCATCTTAAACACTTCTATAATTGTATCTTCAGTTTTTATTAGTTTTTTCACATTTCGGTTCTTTCTCCGCAATTGTTAGGCTTACCCAGTTGTAGAGACTAGGTGTCGTCATGACAGTTCATGAAGGGTGAAGCTGGGTCGTGACAATATGGGCCTTCTGTCTACACACATTCGAGAATAGAATAGATAAGGGCCTCGAGGGGGAAGAAGCTTTCTAGCCTGTCTCCGAAAAATTTCCCCTTGCTTCTCTTCCAGCTTCAGTTTCTATTAACCCCCCAACCCCCGTGTCTTAACCTCACGCTACTACTATTGTTACTCACGTGGATATTTTTACTCCGTCTATTATTCCTTTGGCTGCTTCTCATGTAGATGTCGGACCTTCTAGCAACATGAGGGATATGGAGCTTTATTATTAAAGTTCCTGAAGGTGGGAATTTATTGAAAAACTCCAGTCAAGCCGGCGTCTGGTTAAAACCACTAATTGGACCCCCAGAGAAGGAGAAGTTAGAAAGACATACTTGAGTCCTCTTTTGTTGAAAAACTTTCCAAGTAAACTAAAGAAATAAGGAGTTTGAAAGAACTCTTTAATCAAAAAGAGGTTTATGCGGGAGAATTGGTTTAGGCACTTACTCAAGTTAAGAAAAATCTCCACACCTTTACAGGTAAGATTCAGTTCTTGGAAAGTTCTCTCACTCCTTTGAAGATAGCTATGATGCCTTAGGACCAGAAAAAAAGAGTTGAGAGTTGAGATTGACTACTGAGAGAAGGATTATGACACTCTCGAGGATAAGTAAGTTAGATGTAAGTTGAGCTTTCTTAAACACTCGCCTCAAGACTATAATTAAATCCAACCAGGAGGGTTTTGACCTTAATGCTGAGATTTCTAAGGCTAAAGAAGAAATTGATAAATCTCAGCAACATCAAATATTTTCCTCACCTGAAGACGAAGGTCCCAAGGGTGATGGAGATGGACTTGTTCCTGGCAGAGCTGATGGTCAAGACTCTTCTTCCCCAGCTAATCCTTATCCTCCCATTGATGATGCTCAATAGTTTTCTCCTCTTTTTGTCAGCTTTTATTCAGGTCATCCTTTTGTTGTTTTTCTCTTAGCTTAAAAACCTTTTGGGAGGTTTGTTTTTGGCTACCCCTATCTTCTTTTGGGGTTTAATGATAAATTAACACCTTCATTTTTTCAAGCCTTAATATATATATATATATATATATATATATATATATATAAAGGCTTTGTTTCCTTTTTCCGCATATTCTGCTCTTTGATATTTGAGCCTTTTCTGCCTTAACAATCCGAGTGTTTGATAAATATGGATTTTTATAAAAGAAGGCGCTTTTATGTTAATAACACTGATGAAGATGACTTCTCATCTTCATATTGGTGTAAATATATGAAATATAAAGTAGACATGAAAAAGAAATAATTTGAGGAAGTTTCATGCTTTGAACTTTCAAATAAATTTCGTACATCAATTTCATAATTATTTATACAACACTTCCATAAATGCTTTCTATTGCGACCCCCTTTTCTAAAGAAATTGGGTTTATGACTTTTGGGAGGACAACTCGTTCCCTTTTTGGAATTGGGTTTTGGAATTTGAGAGTCTCTACCAAATGATTATGTGTATTAGGACACTAAGAAGGATTTTAGTTTGAAGAACCAGAGTTTGGGTAAGGGCTAGAAATTATCTCGAGGGGAAGGTGTTAGGCACTCGTCAAGATCCACTAGTGTAGTTCCCGGCCATGTTATAATTGTGACTTCACATAATCAAGTAAGAAATTAAGGGCTCAAATGGAAGGGGTTTGCATATAATGTAGAAAATAAGTTGAAACTTTAAGGGAAGTTAAAGAGGGCAGAAATTTATGAAAAGATTTAAACAATTCTAAAGAAAGCATGTAAAAGCAAGTAAAAGGGAGGGGGTCCTAGGTTTATGATTAATACGGATCACATCAATCAATACCCAGTAATCACTCCTTCAACGAGGGTCTACAAGGGGTATTAGCGCATCGGCCATCATATCCATATATACCCTTCATACCCCGTTAAGGTATTAAAGCGCAGAATAGTATCGTTACTTAATGCATGCTATTACATGTCTCAATCCTATCAATCCTGGAGACATTGAGTCTACTAATCCTAAAGGGTAGGGAATTGGGGCCTTTTTCAGAGTTTCAAAAGAATAAAAATCTAGGTGACAAACAATAAGAAATAGCAGTTAAAGAGAGAACAAATAGAAGTTAAGGCTCATACAGGCCTCCTCACTTAGAAGAGAAAATATTGCATGACTTCAAATACTAGTTTGGTCTGAATTAAATTAAAGTGTAGGATAGGCAGAACTATAACATATTTCTCAGAGGATGAGTCCGAATTAGCCTTGTCTGGATGTTGTTATCAAAGACTGACACGGTTAATTAATTACCTAATAGTTTGCCTAAGTAAGACATATAGGCAGGACGCTAGTAGAAAATATTGATTTTTAAGGGAAACATTTGCTAGTTTTATAAACGAAAGATCTGCACACTTATGACTAATTTTACATTCAAAACGAAATGGATTCAGTTGATTTGCTCCCATAGGCATGATCTCTAAGTGTCATTGATTTTAAACAGTTTCATAAATGCAAGAGTCCTATGGACATGATATCTAGAATAACATTGATTATTATAAAGCCTAAGATGGTTTGCCTAATTGTGTGTATATGCAGAACTGCAGAAAACACCTATAGGCATATTTTCTATATGCAGAACCTATATGCATATTCTCTAGGATGCAGAAATGCAGAACTTATAAGCATGAGTTCTAATATGCAAAAATGCGGAAGTGCAGAGAGACTTGTAGACACGAGTTCTAAAATGCATAATGCGAAAATAACCTATAGGCAAGTTTTCTAAATGCAAAAATGCAGAAGTACAGAATTTATAAATAACCTATAGGAAAGTTTTCTGCCCTTTTCATGCATTCATCCCGTCCCTTTTCACTAGCCATCCCCGATAGTTATTACAAATTATTACATACCCGAATGAATCAGAAAAGAAAGTAAAATTACATCAGAAGCTCCAGCTATATCTGAACATCCTAATTCAGACTCAAAGTCCAACAATATGAGCTAAACCAACTTCCAGGATCATATTTCCAAAAGACATCCTCATTTTTTGGTGTGTCAATGTTCCCAAGAGTCACAAAGGGGTCAAGGCAGTGCTTACACCCCAAATTATTGTAGAATAGAGCATAGTGCAGTGTGGAAATGCCAGCCCTCAGATATCCAAGTTCAGAGGGAACTCAAGGTCCCAAGCAAGGCTCATAAGAGAGGGGTAGAACTTAAGAGTCTAAGAATATGTGTAAGTGCACAGGGGGGAGGAATCAGGGACAGCCATGGCAGGCTGGTGGTCATGCCCATCAATTGGAATGCTGGCACACCCCTGACTAGCCTGTTAGCCAAACTTTGAGAGTTAGGATCCATTGTGGATCAGGTTATGACCTGCGCAATAATTAGGATATTGCCAAGACAAGACCTTAACTCAAGCACATAGAAGGGAGTAGGGATAGGGATTCATAATAGAAACAGAAGCATGGAAGGAGAATAATTAACACATATCATTTAACATAAGTAGTAAAGTAAACAAAAAAGCTGAAACTGTAAAGTAAACACATAGGGGTGAGACAGAGAATTCAAATAAAATACATACTAATTTCAAAGGAAAAACAAGTAAGACAACAGTAGCCTTGAAAGAGCAAAGTTGCAAACAACAGTTCCAAAAGATCTCAAGAAAGCAGAATTCAGAACAGTATTGCAAGAAAGTAGGTAATTGGAAGTGTTTTTGTTCGTGTGATTTTCAACGTCTGTAAAGAGGGAAGACTATGTCTTTATATAGTTCAGAAAACAAGCAGTACAGAGGAAAATAGTGGCAAACATGGAAATAGCAATCAATTAGTATCAATTAAGACAACTAGAGTCCTTTAATTAAGAAGTCTAGTTCAAACGGTTAGTCAAGGATGAATAAGGGAAATAAATCGGTTCAATAAGGTTCATTAGGGCAAAGAAACCACATAGTGCATAAACACGGCCAAATACATAGTAGGTACTTAAGGAAAGTGGAAATAATAGTGTGCTTATAAAGTAGAAATAGGGCATCAGTTCAAAAATCAATCAAGAGAATCCCGGATCCAATTGGAATCATAGGTAATTAAGGTAATAAAGGAAAGAATCACATAAGTATGGAAATAATTCAAAACAATTTGTACAAAATTATAGAAGAACATGTATTTAAGAAAAACATCACAAGCATAGGATTTTTACATAAAAAGACCAAGTGAATAGCCAGTAGGGTAAAGGAGGTTCAATAGAAAGAAATCAGTGAAAAATAATTTGCCTTATTAAAGGGATTTTAGAATCAATCACTTGTTTGGTGAAACCCTTTGAAAGAGGAGTTTTTATCATATATAAAGCATACAAAAGAAAGAGTCTATTGAAATTTTCTGAGTCACAAGAAAATAGGATTTCGAGTTCAATTACAGGCTCACAGTGAGTATGGAAGACTAGGGTCCCAAAGTGGAACCCTAGTACCACTCGTCAAAGAAAATCCCAAATCTTAGGGTTTCAAATAGAATCAGAGGTAGGAATACAAGGTCTCATATATCCTTTTCAAAGACTTGTGAGAGGTAAACATAAGTCATAGTAAAAACATTGATTCAAAGTCGTGCTTAAGAAAACTTGGGATTCAAACAAGTTTCAGAATAAAAAGATGGTTACGAGTTTTAAACAAAGTAGGTAAAAACATGTTTAGCAGGAACATAAACATAACTTAGTAAGGTGAAAAATAAAAATCAAAGAGCTTAAACTTAAACACATATAGCAAAGAATGATGATTAACAACACGAACTAACATATGAGCATCAGAGTGGCAGAAAAGAATAGAAAGGTCTTGCATAATCATAAAAGAAACAAGAGAGAAAACTCGAGTATAGTAAGAAGAGAACATACGAGCCTAACATGGATATAACACATGAAGAGAGAACAAAATAGTCAGAAAACATTTGATGAAACTTTACAAGAAACCCTAAAAAATTGAGTTTGAACAATTTTGAAAAGGAAATTTAGGGAAAAACTAAAAATGTCGAGTAAAGACCAGGCATGTCACATATCTGAAAGAAATAAGCAAGAATAGAACCTTAGACGACTTAAAAATAGAAGAGAAGACCCTAGAAGGAGGATGTCTTGAGGAAATTCGGATCCTGAGTCGAAGAGAATCACACTGCTCGAACACTCTGAAAAATGGTTGAAGAGGCCATATATCTACAGATATGAGACAGATCTAAAGAGTTCCTTTGAATTCAGGCCTCCAAACTTTGAGTAGCTTAGGTTTAATGGTGAGGGAGAGTGAGCACAGGCAATACATGACCAAGAATGCCATGGATTCCGGTTGAAACATAAAAGAAGTCGATAAGAGAAAATTAGGGTTTTGGAAAGGGCTAAAGAGAGTTTGAGAGATAAGTAGTTTAGTGGCGGCACATTTAATAGAATGAATTAGCTTTGGGAGTATGGGAATTAATAAGGAAATTATGAATCACAACCGTTGATCAAAATGATCAACGACCAGGATTAAAGGGGAAGTCGGGCGGGTCTGAAAATGGGTCATGGGTTGGGTTAAGATTAGAATTGGGTCGTTTTATTTTAGGTGGAATTGGGGGTTAAATTGAGGTTAAAATTGAAATACAAATGGATATGTGTTAAATAGCCAATTTTATCACTTTTTATTTTATATAAATAGTAAAAATAATTTTTAACACAAATTAAAAGAACTGAATTAATAAATAATATATAATTATTAATCTAAAAATACTGGAAATGATTTTATAGTTGTAGAATGGTGTCAATCATAAAATAGGCTATAATTACAATTATATGCAATTTAGTTTAAAAAATACTAAATAAATTTATAAAATATGAAACAATTACCTTAATTGTACCTTGGTGTAAATATGAGAATAGAAATAAATTATTCACCAAAGTGATAATTTTGGAAATAATTATTAGATTTTGCACTGCTAAAACAATAAATTGATTTTAAAAATCCTTAAAATTAGGGAAAATACCAAAACTCATGGGCATTCTTATATATGCATACACATGCTATTATAAGTGTATTTTGAGTATTAAAATAAATAGGGAGAATTGAGTATCAACACTTTCACTATAGAAGATTAGTAAAATTCAAAATAATAAAATAAAGTTGAACTTGAGTGATACCTGGCCATGGGTACTTTCTTCGTCTAGAAGTAATACTTCTTCAAATGAACTGCATTCTATTTTGATGGTAGTACCTTTCCATCCATGGTTTCCAACTCATATGCTCCCTTTTTCAGCGATGCCTCTAACCGTATAAGGGCCTTCCCAATTTGGAATGAACTTACCCTGTATTGGCCGCTTTTATAGATTGGAACACCTTTTTGAGGATAAAGTCCCCAATCTCGAAGTACCTCAAATTAGCTTTCCTATTGTAATATCGCTCAATCATCTGTTTTTGAGCCGTCATTCTAATTAACGTTGCTTCTCTTCTTTCTTCTAAAAGATCCAAATTTACTCCCATCTCCTTCTTTATTCGCCTACTCAATAGAATATATATATATCTCATATGTGGTTCACCTATCTCTATCGGAATTAAGGCTTTTGTTGGAACTGTGCACCCACTAGACTATATAGAGAACTGAATTCTCTATATGTTTCCTTGAAAATACTAATGAACCAAACTGTATAGCTATCTGGTCCTATATCACTTTGGTACAATGCTAAGTTTGTGTGAATCCACAAAATAGTATCGTACCTGGTCCTTTATCGGGTTCTACTGTGAATACTAGTAAACCTGAATGTAAATAAGGCAGAGGATTTTTATGTGAAAAAATACCTCACAGGGGGATCTAAAAACCAAGACCTACACATGTAGGCTTTTAACTTCACTAACTTACAATCTCACTATTACAAGCCACTTTCCAATAACCCTGTTACAAAGACTTCAACTAACTTGTAATGCTCTCATCACAAGACACTCTATAACTATCCTAGTTACAAAGAAGTTGACTAACTTGTGGTATTTCCACAACAAGCCACTTTGTCACACTACGGTTACAAAGGCTTTGAATAACTTGTAATGTTTCCACCACAAGCCACTTTGCCACACCACGGTTACAAAGGCTTTTGCTCATGACTCAACCTAATCAACGCTTCTAAGAAAGCCGGATAAGAATTACAATGAAGAACACATAAAAAAAACTCAACAACCCTAAGGACTTAAGATATCATCAATTTTGTATTAGGTCCTTGAGGTTGCAACAGCTTTGTTCTTGAGAAAGGTTCTTGAGCACTTGAGAGAATTTTTGTTTTCTGTATTTGCAATTGTTGAACCTGAATCTTCTGCTTTGCATAAGGTTTATACTACACAAGAGATCCTTAGTGATGTCCAATCTCAATGGGAAGTGACTGTTGCATTGTTTTGTTGTACTGTTGCAGGCAATCACTTTCTGCAGATGCTTTCCTACTATAGCTAACTTGTACTTCTGTTAGAGAACCCTAAGGGACCAGGTCCTATTGTAGAGTTGTGGATAGTCACTCAGTTGTGTTCCAACTGTATAGTTGACTTGTACTTATGTCAGAGAACCCTAAGGGACCAGGTCCCTGTTGTGTTCCTCTTTGTGTAGTTGCGGAAAGTCACTTTCTGTAGTTGTGTTCCAGCTGTATAGTTGACTTGTACTTTTATCAGGGGAGCATCAAGGGATCAGGTTCTTGATATGGTATTTATGCACACTGCTCAGATTGTCTTGAGTTGAGTAACTTGAATCATTGTACTTTAGTTGATCAGAGAATAAGTGGGCGATGGAAATAGTGGAGGTCCAACTGTGTCCAATTGACTTTATACTATTGTGAGAAACCCACAAGACTATCAGGTCCTTGTTTGGGTTCCTACCTCCTGAAGTTGTAGCAAGTTCTCATTTGGCTGGAATCCGTTAGATGCAGTGTAGTCCAAGTCAGTCAAGTTCCCTATCTGGTTCTTGACATTAAGTTTGTTAGATCATCAAAGCACAAGGCAAAGATATTGAAAACCATCAGCTTCGGTACCATATACAAGTGAAAATGGTGTCGCACCCATACTTGTTTTTGTCGTCATTCGATAAGCCACAATAACCCCGGTAATAGTTTCGCGCACTTGCTTTTTGATTTCTCTAATCTATTCTTCAAGTTATTAATAATAACTTTGTTTGTTGACTTAGCTTTCCTGTTGAGTACATGGTGGTAAGGTGCGAAAGAAATCAGTTTAATCTGCCAAATTTGAAAGAATTCTGTGATTTTTGTGCCCATGAATTCCGGGCATTTTCACACGCGATTCCCTTTGGAACTCCAAATTGGCATATAATGTTTTGTCAAATAAAATCACTCACTTCTTTTTCTTGCACATATTTGAAGGCTCCTCGTTTTACCCATTTTGAAAAATAAACTTTAAAACTAATTGAAACGGTACTTTTCCCTTCGCTTGAGGTAATAGACCCACAATATCCACGCCCATTTCATTAAAGGCCATGGTGAAATTGTTGAATGTGATAGTTTTGCTGAGCAGTGCCTATTATTGGCATACCATTGATATTTATCGCACCTGGCTGTGAAGTTTTCTCCTTCTTCTTCAACTTTTGGCCAATGATATCTTGCTCTTATTAATGTCCTTACCAATGATCTTTCCCTCATGTGCTTAAACTGTTCTAAAGGTTCTCCAAACAATATCAATATAAATTTCCACGAATTAAGCAATACCAGGCGGCTTTTTGGCAAACTAATTATGACTTCTTCTTGTTTTTGGGTAAGATTCCATACTGCAAAAAGTTAACTATTTCATTCCTCCAATCCCAAGTTAGATTAGTAAACTTTATCTCTCTTGTCTTAGTCAACTGCCGAATAAAACAAATGTATCACGATAGCATTTTCTACATTTGTTACTTCAGTGAAAGATGCGAAATTTTCCTGCGTATCTGCTTCTGCATTATCTTCCCTGGGTATTCGCATGGCCTTCAACGATTAAAATTGTTAAGTTATTCTCGTATCTTTTCCAGGTATTGTTGCATTCATGCATCTCTTTCTATGTAAGTCCCCTGCATCTAGTTAGCCACTAAATACGAGTCACTTTTTATCACAACACGTTCTATACCAAGTCTCGTGTCAAAGATTCGTACGGTGCCTCATTGTTAGTGAATGGATAACATTTTATTGCTTGTCTTATTGCTTCCTGGAGGTGGAATTAGAACAACTACTGAGCCTGCTTCTTTTACATTTGAAGAACCATCGGTAAATAAAATCCTAGTCCCCAAATAAGATCCGGTAAATACCTGTAGTTCCTTTTTCGCTACAGGAACTACATTCGTTATAAAAGGTGCTATAAAGTCTGCTTAAACTTCTAATTTTATTACAGTTCGGGGCTGATATATGATCTCATGCTCGCTAAGTTCTACTGCGCATTTAGCTAATCTACCAGATAGTTCTTGTTTATGCAATATATTCATCAGGGTGAAGGCATTTATTATAGAAATAGGATGATATTGGGAATAAGGTCTCAACTTTCTAGATGTCATAATTAACGCTAAAGCAAGCTTTTCTAAATAGGGATATCGTATCTCATCATATAGCAAAAGTTTACTAACATAATAAATTAGATATTGATTACCTTTATCTTCTCGTACCAACACTGCATTTACTGCCATTTTTGTCACAACAAGATAAATGAGTAGCCTTTATCTATCTTTTGGTTTGGCTAGCAAAGGCGAATTCGATAGGTATGATTTTAAGTATTTAAGATTGCTGGAATTCATCAATCCATTCAAACTGCTTCTGATTTTTCAATACTAAAAAGAATTTATCTAAAACTCCACAGGGCTGCTATTATTCCTGTTAATATTTACACTTCTTTTTTGCTTGTGAGTACATTTGGTATTTCCTCAATAGCTTTGGTTTGTGCGGTATTCACTTCAATACCCATGTTAGAAACAAGAAAGCTTAATAATTACCCGAATCCATGCCAAAAGCGTATTTTTCTGGATTTAGCTTCATATTGTATTAGCATAGAATCTTGGAACTGTTTGAAAAGTATTGAAATGATCTCCTGCTTGTGCAGACTTGACTAGCCTATCGTCAATGTAGACTTCTATAGTTTTTCATTGAACATTTTAGTCACCTATCTTTGATACGTGGCTCCGGCATTTTTTTAAACCAAACGGCATTATTTGTAACAGTAATTCCCCATGTGTCTGATAAACGAAGTTTTTTTCCTTCATCTAGAGGATCTATTTTTTTGGTTATATCGTGAATATGCATCTCAAAAACTTAAAAGTTCATATCATGTGGTAGAGTTAATTAGTTTATCTATATGTGGCAAAGGATATGAGTCTTTAGGACAAGCCTTATGAAATCAGTATAATCTACACAAACTTGCTATTTTTCGTTCTCTTTAGGAACTACCACAGTATTATCTAACTAGTTAAGGCACTTTACCTCTCGTATCGACAAAATATTTAAAAGATTTTGAACCTCATCTTGGATTACATGATTTTTGAAAGATCATTGCTTCCTCTTCTTCTTCTTGACAGATGGATATGATAGGTCCTCAATCAGTTTGTGAGTCATCACTTCTAGTGGTATACCTCTAATATCAGAATGCGACCAAGCAAAATAATCTACGTTAGCTTGTAAAAATATAATAAACCTACCGTTCATTTCTGGGCTTAAATTTGCTCCGACATAAATTTTTCTTTCTGGCCAGTGTGTATCAAACACTATAGCTTCGAATTCTTCGGTAGTTGTCTTAATATTTTAATTTTCTTCTAGTTCTTGAATGATATCAGGCCTTTAATCCAGGTAAGTCTATCCTAGTATGCCTTCAATTGAGGTCTTTTCATCAACATCCTCAACGTAGTGTTGTCATTGCTATTTTGCGTTTGTATCATTAGTTACCATACATGAAACTACATCCGAGTTGATATTCCTTCAAGTTTGTTGATCTCCACAAATTTAACGAATCCCCTACGGTGAAGGAAATTCGATAACTTGATGTATAGTAGACGAGATTACTTCTATATCGTGAATCCACGGTCTTCCCAGAATCATATTATATGCCATGTCCGCGTCCACTACCTAGAACTTCGTATCCTTCAAAATTCCCTTAACAAACGTTATGAGGAAAACATTCCCTTTTGTGATAACACTTGAGTTATCAAATTGGGACAAAGATCGTGCTTTTGGAATCACTTTGTCATTAGCTTGCATTTTGCTCGCCACCCTTAGTAAAATGATGTTCATTGAACAGCCTGGATTAATAAAAACTCATTTTACATTAGTATTGTGTACAACTAAAAATATTACCAATGCATCATTTTGAGGAATCAACAAGTTGTTCGCGTCTTCATCATCAAATAAAATATTCTCTCCATCAAAGAATTGAAGAGCTTGATTCCCATGAGTGACCATAACTTTTGACGTCTTTTTTGCAACTGTATACGTAACACCATTAACCTCATCTCTCCCAGTTATTACATTGATTGTTCTTCTTGGTGATGGAGGTTCCGGGGTTTCTGTCTATTCTTTATATTTGATTGTCTTCCTTTCTTGCTAAATAGGTCAATTAGATAACCGTATTTCAACAAATGCTTGACTTCTACCTGTAGTAATCTACAATCGGGTATTCTATGTCCATGATCGCTATGAAATTCAAACAAGAAATCAAGATTCCTTTTGCTCGGATCTAGTTTCACTTCTTTAGGATAACACACCTTATCTCCCATATCTCTTAAAACAGATACTAAGTCAGAGGTGCTGACATTAAAGATGCAATCTCCAATCCATGTATGTGTATTTGAATCGTTGCCTCGTGCATCCCGTTCCTTTCTGGATCTAGATGAAGGACTCATATCGTTTTGCCTCGATCTTGATTTGAATCGTGCGTTCTCTTATTTAGACTAAGAGTCTCACTCTGCAGGTCCTATGTAAGGCTCGCACTTGTTCTTTCAGGTCCATTTTTTATTCTAAATGTCTCAATCCTGCTCTTTCATCAGCGATTGGATTTGCAATGGTATCTTCTTCTATTTGTAGCTTTGTATTATACCTGTTGTATACATTGTTTAGGTTGTTGCTAGAAATTGTCACAAACTTTCCTTCAGCATCCTCGTCGCTTCTGAACTTTACTCGTTTAAATTGCTTATGAATGCCATAGCTTCCTAGTTATCAGGTACTTGGGGTAACATCATCCTCTCCCGCTTGAATCTATATATGTGTCACGACCCTAGTTCACCAATTGTGAATATGTCATAACGGCACCCAGTCTCCACGACTAGGTAAGCCTAACACAATTCGGAATTTAACAATCCTTACGAAAACAGAATACTGAATAACATAAGAAAATGTATAGATTAGCCACCTGGCACATACAGTTCAATAAAAAAAATACTGAAATAGCCTCCAAGACCCGGAAACCACTGGGCAACACAGGCTACAAGAAATCATACACTACTTTAGTCACAGAGTAGTCTAATACAAAAAGGATCAAAATAAAATCTAATATCTATGGATAGAATGAGAAGGAGACTTTACGGATCTACAGACGTAGCAGATGTATACCTCAAGTCTCTAATACACTCCCTGACAGCTACTGGCGGTATGCCTGCTCAGTACCTGGATCTACGCAGAAGAGACGTGAGTACACCACAACGGTACTCGATAAGAGTACACCACAACGGTACGAAATGAATAGAAAATAGGAGTACAGTAATCTCGAGTATCTAGCGAATATAATAAGTAGAACGGAAACATACTACAAATACAATCTATGAATATAAGAACAATCACTACAAGCTATTTATCATCGGGGATCTCCATGTATCCCGAGGATCTCCCGGTATCCTTATCACATACACGTGGGATCTCCAAGTATCCCGAGGATCTCCTAGTATCCTCCATTTAATCACGAGGGATCTCCAAGTATCTCGAGGATCTCCTAGTATCCTCCATTTATAATCAATCACGTGCTGGATATCTCTTAGTATCCCGCACTTCCAATCTTAGAACATAGTACGTACAGGGGGGCTCGAGGGATGTCGTCCCGTAGACCCAATCGTAAACACAACACAACAATTCAATATTGCAAAAAAAAGTCTAAGTACAGACAATAGGTAGAATCTAGAGTCTAGCATGCTTCATGAAAATCATATATTGCAATTTAGTCAAATAGAGCAAGTAAGTTAACAAACATGCTTTCCCTAAGCTAAAACAAGTGAAAGGGCATTTTTAACAGTTAAATACGTGAAGAAACACAGTCTAAATTAGTCAAGTAAGGTGAATTTCAAACAATTAGCACAAGTACTCGCTCTTCACCTCGCGCACAAGGCTTTTAATAGAACATTCAAGATATCCTAAGGGGAAAGATCCCCCACACAAAGTTATACAAGCCACTTACCTCGAACCGGTACAAAATCACTAAGAATAGATGCTCTTTCCATGAGTATCCGACTCCGAGTGGCCCAAATCTATTCAAACAAATTACATATTGTAAATAACATCGCAAGTAACTAATTCCACTACTAAAATTAAAGATAAAATGCAAAAATAGGTAAAATGACAAAAATCCCCCTCAGGCCAACGTCTCGGAATAGAATAATTTTCACATTTTCTGAAACGTACTCTCACGAGTCTAACCATATAAAAATCTCTAAAATCGAAGGTCAAGTGCTCCCTCAAAACCCAAGAGTTTAATCAATGAACTTTCACCCAAATTCTTCCATTTTTAATTTAAATTCGAATTTAAAAGATGGAGTTAACCACTAAATGATGGATTATAGCTATAAAGGATCATAAAAACATTACCCAGTGATTTCCTCTTCAATTCCCACTCCAAACCGCCTTCTCCCAAACTCCCAAATAATTTTACAACTTTTGAAATTAAGCCTCGGAAAACCCCTTAACATAACAGTGATTTCCACTTTTGTAGTCCCGCATCTGCGAACCAAGTGCCGCTTCTGCGGCTTCCAATTAAGAGGGCCATTTTCACTTCTTGCGGATCCTCACATCACATAAGCCATTCCGCTTCTGTGGAATCTTTACCGCTTCTACGGTTCTTGTCCATATGCCCAACTTCGCTTTTGCGGAGCCCTAGGCCGCTTCTGCAGTTCCCAAGCCGCATAAGCAAAAAGACACGAAGACAGAAGTCTTCAGCTACTGCACACTTTAGAATTTCTCCGTTAACAACCCAAAATAATTCTGAGGCCCTCAGGACCTCAACCAAAAGAGCAATACCACCTAATACCTTATTCAAACTTGTACTAATCTTTAAAATAGCTAAAATAACACCGAAAACTGGATTAAACCGAAGATTCAAGCCTAAGAACTTCAAGTTCCAACCAAACTCGCTTTCGATCAAAAACCTAACCAAAACACGCCCGATTGACCTGAAAGTATGCACATACGTCCCAAATAACATGAAGGTTCTACAGAAAATTCTGGAATCCCGTTATGACCCTCAGATCAAAATTTTACTATCCGACCAGAAACTTTAAAATTCTGACTTTTGGCATTTCTAGCCTAATAGAGCTACGTACAAGCAAAACACATCCCGAACACGCCCGACCCTAAAATCACTTGACGGAGCTAACGGAACCATCAAATTTCCATTCCGATATTGTCCTTGTCACGACCTAAACCCACTCGTGATGGCGCCCAACCCTAAAGCTAAGCAAGCCTGATGAACAATCGCTTTCAATTTAACACTAAGTCTCCAAACCGATAATTTAAGAATGTTATAGTAATTTTAGATTAGAAATCCCAAAATATTAATAGAGTAATATGGAAAAATACGGAAACCGATAAACACACCCATAATGGGTCACGAGCCTAGACCCTCTAAAACCAACTGGGTAATAATATCTGATAGAAAAATTGTATAAGTCTGGAAATGTATATATAATAATGAAACTGAAATATGAAGAGTAGCCATGTTCTGTGAACGTTAAGTAGCTACCTCAACAACTATGAAAATATCTAGAGACTACGAGTGTCAGTTAAGCCTCCGGTGTACCTGAATCTGCACACAAGGTGCAGGGAGTAGGGGTGAGTACTACCGACTCAGTGAGTAATAAGCATATATAACGTCTGAAGGTAAGAAATCCACGAAATTCCACAAAGAAAAGCTAAAACTAACAGTCCTATACCTTAACTACGAACTAACAACAAAGAAATATCAAATATAGCAGTCAAGTATCATGTAATGATGCAACGCAATGCACATGAATTAAGTGCGGCGTGCAGCCCGATCCGTTTAACATCGACGGTGCTCTCTGAGGGCGTGTACAGACTCCGGAGGGGCTCCTTTAGCCCAAGCTCAATATCATTATATCACCGCTGCGGCGTGCAGCCCGACCCATGCCCAATCCACAGTATGCATATGAGTCACATAACATATTCAATCTAATTTCTCATTTTTCAATTATTAAGGAAATATAACTTAGTTATTTAAGTTCAGGAAAAGTGACTTATCATTTTATAACAGTGATTAATCACAGGACAGAGATCAATGATTATGCAAATAATGTTATCACAAAGATATTCACTCTAAAAGGACACTACATATCGGCACAAGGCCCAAAACATGGAAATAAGCCCAAATATATTCACTACAGGGTGCATATCAGCCGCTAATTATTTTATTTAGCTCTCGGGATGGACCAAGTCATAATCCCCAATCATATACAATCCCACACCTCCCATGGGGTGCGAGTCACACCCTAAAATAGCATCATGATTTGATAAATTGGGGTTTCAAACCCTCAGGTCATCATCTATACAAACTAGTCACCTCGAACCCGAGAAATCTCTAGCTCGCGACGCCTTTTCCCCTCAAACTGGGCTCCACGCGCGTCGAATCAATTGTGAGGAAAAATTGAGAAAGAACCTCAGTTCAAGCAAGGATTTATCATTGAACAAAAGCCTCCGGCAGGATTCATACAATGTCCAGTCATGACTTGAACAACCTCAACGGAACCATGCGCTTTCTCAATGGATAAACTCGCCAAAACACACTACTCGACTGCACGAGGACAGAAACTGCTGCTGATTTTTTTTGAAGAGGAAACAATACGCGTTGTTGTTGTTCGTGAACTACTGGTCCAGTGGAGGTTGCTAGTTAATTTTTCTTTTCACTGGTTTACTGGAGAAGATAGACGAGGCAGCAGGTGGTCGTTTGGTTGGTTATGGCGACGTAGGTATCGCTGGTTTAGGTGGTCGTTTGGCTGGTTATGGCGACATGTGTATGACTCGTTTGGGTGGTCGTTTGGTTGGACGTTGCAGGCAGCGGAGGAGGGAGGCGGGCTGGGCAGCAGCGCTGCTTCAGGCGGCTGGAGATGGCGTGAAGATGGTGGGCTGGTCGATGGGGCAGGAGGGTTGTTGGTTAACGAGTTGGTAGTTTGGAGTGGTTTCCAGTGAGGGACGGCGGGGAAAAGGGGATGCAACGGCTGGTGGAGGACTTTGTGTGTACGTGTTTTTTTGTTGAAGGTGGCGGGTGGTTATTAGGTTTATTAATATTTTTATTATTTTTATTATTTATTTAATTATTATTTTTAAAAAAAACTTTTGGAACACGTATTCGATCAAAACCAACCTAAACACCTCCGAATCAACTGAAATTTTGCACACAAGTCCAAAATCACCTAACGAAGCTACTGGAACAGTCGGAATTTCATTTCAACTCCTAGAACAAAATTTCAACTATCAACCAAAAATCGCCAAAATAGGATAATTTCTTCACTGGACCAACAAAATTTATTCTGATTGCGCTACTAAGCCTTAAATCATCCCTCGAAACCAACCGAATCATTGGAATTCAATTCCGAGCCCTCTAACTTACAAGTCAACATCTGATTCACTTTTCCAAAAAAAATCTTCCTTAACGAGACGAATTGTCCAATTTCCTACCAAACTCGATACGAATTGACTCAAATTCACCAAGTACACATATTGAAACATGAGTAAGCATATCAGGGGAAAAAACGGAATGGAAATATATGAGACGACGGGTCGGATCGTTACATCCTCCTCAACTTAAATAAACGCTCGTCCTCGAGCATGCTCAGAGTTGCATTAGGAACCAACAAATCTCCGAGTGACCTTACTAATCATATACTCGGGGTGATCCCACAACATCCTAAATCACATATGCACGATAATGCAACATAGCTAAAAATTTCACAGGCCCTCTATCCCATAACCGTAGAACCACATTGCACCTCTAAAACCATACACAAGATAAGAACCTCACATTGATACTAAGAATAATCCTGAACCGGTTGTATTAACCCATACTTGTAACCTCAGGTCACTCACATGATATATCGCATAATCCTAACACTCGAAACGATAATTCATATCCATAATAGTTTTCCACAAAAACCATGTATTGATAGAAACCCCTTATTAGCTATAGTCTTATTCCAACACTGCTATACTCTATCATGTTAGATAATACGCTTAACGCTAGAGGGGGGGTGAATAGCGTTATAATAAAAATTAGCGTAAACTTGCGGAATTTAAAAATTGCAGGAAATAAATAAGTGCGATTAGTAAATAAATTAGAACAAACGCACCGATGTATCATGGTTCACCACAACCCGTGGCTAGTCCAGTCCCCGAGAGACTCTCTCGATATTTCCACTAACTTGTTAAGCTTACGGGTGCTCAACAAACCGTTACAACTTGAGGACACAAGCCTCAACAACCTTTGCTCGGAGATACAACACTCCAAGACTTTAACCAAGAAAACACAAGTTCCTTCTTACAACACAAGGGACTTACAATTTCCTTCAAGTGTACAAAAACACGTAGCACTCAAACAAGACACTCCTTTAAGAGTAGATATGAGTAAAAAGAATACGCTCAAGATCGCAACAACTTTCGACAAGAATTTGGCTCTCAAAAGCTTATGTAATGAATATAAAATGATAAGCAATAAAGTATGCAAGCTTTAGCAATTGTATGATCAGTTGTTGTGTTTAGAAGACTGAATTGAAGCTGTATTTATAGTTGAAAAACCTTGTATTACCGTTGCCTAATTGCCAATTAAGAATTGCTGATTTTACTCTGTGACAATCGATTGTCAAATTACCACAATCGATTGTTTGCCAGATCTTCCAAAAATCAATCCCAGATTTTACGCATAACAATCGATTGTTTAAGACTCGCAATCGATTACTGGCAACGGTCAAAAAATTATTTCCAGATTTTACTTAAAACAATCGATTATAAGAAATCTACAATCGATTACTCAGCAACGTTCAAAAAATTCTTTCCAGATTTTAATTAAAACAATCGATTATAAGAAATCAATAATCGATTATCTGACGGTATTTGAAAACATTTTGGCAACGGTCAGTTATACAATCGATTATATTAAGTTAACAATCGATTATATATCAGTCTTGAAAAATCAATTTAGACACTGCCTCTTGACAATCGATTGTCATAAGTTCACAATCGATTAATTAATAACTTTGAAAAAGTTTGGAAGACACTGCCTCAACACAATCGATTATCATAAGTTCACAATCGATTATTTTGTGACTTTGAAAAATCTGATGGACACTGTCTCTTCACAATCGATTGTCATTAGCTTCACAATCGATTGTTTTGAGCTTTGAAAAACTTTGATGGTCACTGCCTCATCACAATCGATAGTCATAAGGTTCACAATCGATTTTCATGCAGATTTAAAAAATCTGATGCTCACTGCCTTAACACAATCGATTGTCATAAGTTCACAATCGATTGTCAAGCAGCTGACTTAAACATAATCGATTATCATAAGTACATAATCGATTATCTTAGTCCAGATTTTAGAGGCATGTTTAAAAATCATTTTGACTAAAGTAAATATGCATTATTTAAAATCATTTTGCTCTAAATTAAATATCCATGATTACGAGAGAAGCCAAGTCTTGAGTTTAAGTTGTCGGATCAAGATCACAATTAAATACCGACTCATATAAAACTTAATCTCGATCTTTGTCTTGTGCTTGAATCTCGTTATATATCAATTTTGCGCTTGTGCTTGGACCTCGTCATATGTCAATTTGCGCTTAGTTTGTCATTCATCAAAACCTACAAATATGAACGCACGTTTAGTATAATGCCTTGAGAACGTGTTTGGAGCATCCACTATCAAGGTACCATAGTACACTTGATCCCTTCAAACATACCTACAAAACAGATTAATGAGTTTTAGGTACCCATGCCATTTTGGGTCCTTGGGGGTTAGGCAAATCATAGTGATGTGATTGAGTGTTATGTCTATGTCGTGTAAAACAAGCAGGAGCAATATGTCCAATTCGTCTACAATAATGACAAGTCACGTTAGGATTATGCATCCTTCTAGGTTGATAGTAATTGGACGGACGAAATTCATTTACTCTATTCTTGACAATATAACTATTGCGCAAATCATGAAAGTCATTTCTCCTACCATTTGTTCTAGGATATGCATCATTTCTAGAATAGTTGTTTCTATGTTGGAAGTCATTTCTAGGTGTTCTAAAAGGTTCAGAATTCCTTCTAGTGTTTGGCCTAGAATGTGCATTATTTCTAGGTTGCGATTGATGAAAACCATTTCTAGGTTTGTTGTATCTAGGATGAACATTTGTTTTATTTATCCTAGGTTGAGCCTTAGGTGGTTGGGGGTTGGCTTCAACTTTCTCCTTAGGCTCGTTTCTAAAACCTATGCCATGGTTGGTCGACTTCAAATTAACAAGCACTTCATTCAAATTTTAATGAGAAGAGTTAAACTTATCTAAGGTGCCCTTAAGCCTTTCTACTTCATTTTTGAGATGCATGCAAGAAGTACAATTTCTAGAACTCTCGGGCTTGTCGGCGCTTCTCTTGCCAAAAAATTTGTTTTCCTCTTTCAACTTCTCATTTTCTAAAATCAGATTTTCCAATTCCTTTTCTTTAAAAGAGAGTTGTTTTTGAAAATCTTTTTCTTTTAAAGAAGCATTTTCTTTTATACTCTTAACAGTTTTTGAAGCTTTAATAAATTCGCTATACAACTCATCAAAAAGCATTTTGCATTTCTTCAAGGGAAAAGAATTTTTTGGAAGAAATTTGACATACCTCTTCTTTGTTGTCTTCTTGTGCCATAAGACAAAGATTTGCGGCTTTGTCTTCTTCTTCCTCACTTGACTCGTCACCGTAGTCGCCTCCCCAAGATATGTATGCTCGTTGCTTCTTGAAGGGTTTCTTCTCCTTCTTAGCATTTGGGCAATTTGATTTAATGTGCCCGGTTTCTCCGCACTCATAGCACTTTATTTGATCTCCTTGCTTTTTGCCCTTTCGTTGATACTCTTTTTGCATGAACTTTTGAAATCTCTTGATAACGAGTCCGAACTCGTTGTCTCCGTCCTCATCATTTTGAGGTTGGCTTGTGCTTGCCTTGAGAGCGATTCTTTGCTTCCTTTGATCATCAACAAGAGGGTTAAGTATAGTAGATTCATAAGTTTTAAGATTACCTCTTAATGCGTCGATGGTGACATTTGAAATGCCAATGGATTCTTGAATCGCGTCGGCCTTGGATCGCCATTCCGGAGTGAGACTTCGGAGAATTTTTCGGACAAGTTCCTTATCCGTGAAGGTCTTCTTAAGAGCATGTAAATCATTTACGATTTTTGAAAATCGTTCAAACATCTCATCGACCTTTTCGCCTTCCTTCATGTGAAACAATTCATATGCATGGGTTAGGAAATCAATTTTGGCTTCCCTTACCTGGTCCGTACCTTCGTACGTAATTTCCAGCTTGTCCCACATTTGCTTTGCTGTTGTGCAACAAGATATCTTCCTGTAATCATCAGCATTTACAGCACAATATAATAAATTAATAGCTTTAGCATTATTTTGCACCTTTCGGATATCATCCGCATCGTATTCATCTTCGGACTTTGGGACCCATTCATTTTCAACCTTCTTGGTTGGAATTTGTTCTCCATTCATTATGACCTTCCAAAGATGAAAACTATTTGATTGTACAAATATTCTCATCCTCTCCTTCCAGTATGTATAATTTGTACCATCGAATAGAGGTGGTCGGGTGGAGCATTGTCCTTCACATATTCCTGCAAAAGAATCACGAGTAGAAGCCATGGATGTTTCTCTCAAACGGTTAAGCCTTCAGAGAGTTGGGCTCTGATACCAATTGTTAGATAATACGCTTAACGCTAGAGGAGGGGGTGAATAGCGTTATAATAAAAATTAGCGTAAACTTGCGAAATTTAAAAATTGCAGGAAATAAATAAGTGCGATAAGTAAATAAATTAGAACAAACGCACCGATGTATCCTGGTTCACCACAACCCGTGGCTAGTCCAGTCCCCGAGAGACTCTCTCGAGATTTCCACTAACTTGTTAAGCTTACCGGTGCTCAACAAACCGTTACAACTTGAGGACACAAGCCTCAACAACCTTTGCTCGGAGATACAACGCTCCAAGACTTCAACCAAGGAAACACAAGTTCCTTCTTACAACACAAGGGACTAACACTTCCCTTCAAGTGTACAAAAACACTTAGCACTCAAACAAGACACTTCTTTAAGAGTAGATATGAGTAAAAAGAATACGCTCAAGATCGCAACAACTTTCGACAAGAATTTGGCTCTCAAAAGCTTATGTAATGAATATAAAATGATAAGCAATAAAGTATGCAAGCTTTAGCAATTGTATGATCAGTTGTTGTGTTTAGAAGACTGAATTGAAGCTGTATTTATAGCTGAAAACCCTTGTATTACCGTTGCCTAATTGCCAATTAAGAATTGCTGATATTACTCTGTGACAATCGATTGTCAAATTACCACAATCGATTGTTTGCCAGATCATCCAAAAATCAATCCCAGATTTTACGCATAAAAATCGATTGTTTAAGACTCACAATCGATTACTGGCAACGTTCAAAAAATCATTTCCAGATTTTACTTAAAACAATCGATTATGAGAAATCTACAATCAATTACTCAGCAACGTTCAAAAAATCCTTTCCAGATTTTAATTAAAACAATCGATTATAAGAAATCAATAATCGATTACCTGACGGTATTTGAAAACATTTTGGCAACGGTCAGTTATACAATCGATTATATCAAGTTAACAATCGATTATATATCAGTCTTGAAAAATCAATTTAGACACTACCTCTTGACAATCGATTGTCATAAGTTCACAATCGATTATTTAATAACTTTGAAAAAGTTTGGAAGACACTGCCTCAACACAATCGATTGTCATAAGTTCACAATCGATTATTTTGTGACTTTAAAAAATCTGATGGACACTGTCTCTTCACAATCGATTGTCATTAGCTTCACAATCGATTGTTTTGAGCTTTGAAAAACTTTGATGGTCACTGCCGCATCACAATCGATAATCATAAGGTTCACAATCGATTGTCATAAGGTTCACAATCGATTATCATGCAGATTTGAAAAATCTGATGCTCACTGCCTTAACACAATCAATTGTCATAAGTTCACAATCGATTGTCAAGCAGCTGACTTAAACATAAACGATTATCATAAGTACATAATCGATTATCTTAGTCCAGATTTTAGAGGCATGTTTAAAAATCATTTTGACTAAAGTAAATATGCATTATTTAAAATCATTTTGCTCTAAATTAAATATGCATGATTTGTTAAAAATATTTTTACGAGAGAAGCCAAGTCTTGAGTTTAAGTTGTCGGATCAAGATCACAATTAAATACCGACTCATATAACACTTAATCTCGATCTTTGTCTTGTGCTTGAATCTCGTTATATATCAATTTTGCGCTTGTGCTTGGACCTCGTCATATGTCAATTTGCGCATAGTTTGTCATTCATCAAAACCTACAAATATGAACACACGTTTAGTATAATGCCTGGAGAACGTGTTTCCAACATATCAATGATAATAAAAAGCAGTAGGCCATAACCATTTCTTAGATCAACCATTCACAAAGACATTTCTTCCACTTTGACTAATACCACAACATATCTCCGAGCCGAAACTCGATATAACATACTAGCAGGATTAAACCAGATCCGTTCATATCCCTCTATGACTCCAACGATCCCCTTGAATCCAACACACCACTCATGTGATAATACATCTCAAACAAGGCGGAGACCCCGTTTCACATCATAGGAATAGAATACCTGAATCCTCCTTGAAAGTCCATAACTTTAAGTGGCCTCGCCACAACGCGTGATCCTATCCAAACACTGTAACAAAAGACGCACCTCGAGTCACTATGCTCAAACTAGACAGCCACGCATAGATTGATGCCTGGAACCAAGCAATCCATTACACCTACGGTGAAGCAAGCAATATACCATTAAGTCCTGAAAGGACACAACAGACGCGCTATTCGTCGAGCAAATCCCAATACGGACTTTCCTCATATATCAAGAAAACAAGGCATACAAAATAACATACGGGAAACTATCCTCAACATCACACTGTTGCGGCACGCAACCCGATCCGGATAACATACCCTGTGGCAGCGTGCCACCCGAACACTCAAAGATCTCACATAGGGAGATGCACATCAAGCCGAATTTTCTCATAATTACATAATACCGAGTATCGGTCATAGACACATTGTGTTTATAATCATATCATCTTATGGCGGTATAAGCTACAAAGAGCTTCCACTATGAATCTCGATATTACCGCAATATATATTCCACTGCCCAATATCATAATGCCTCGTAGCATAGAAAAGCAACTCATAGATCTTCCCAGATTACTAGTAGGTCTAATAACAATCGAATCAACTCATCCTTTATTAATATGATTCAGGACTAACCAAGCCAACCCAAGCTAACCACTATCCAACAAGCTTACCAACAAGCTCATTACCCAGCAGCCTGAAGGTGCATCTTCCACTACCATAAGTCATGCCAGAGACATACGATTCGGTGGCCCGACACCGAATAAATACTAAAATCCACAATCTCGCCCAGCAACATGCCCGTCCACAAGGAACGCGTCCGAAAGGGTCCTTCAATACCGGAACTGAATCAATGGTAAAAACCTCTGCGCTGACATTTTCCACAAAGGCCCAAACAAGACAAGAAATCCTTCTCACTCGTCCGCTGGTCTTAGGAATGCAACCCACTCTTGCTATAACATCACCCGATACACCTCACCACGCAACCTGTGGCATTCTCCAGCATAGCCTATAACATAATAGTCTAGATTAACCTAACAGTGACGCAACCAGTCTACACCCAATCTCATTTCTAAAATCTATCGTATCAACAAGTAAGGGTCCACAACAACGAGACCAGTCTCCAACTCCATATAACATACAAATCACTATACTTGATTTCCACATTTCGCCATATGAATGCCTATCACACATCGAGTACCAAATCATTCCACCAGAAGATATTCTCAAATTTCCTTGTGTCATCGGCAAACTCGAATATTAGCAGTCGATTCAACGAGAAACAATCACAATACTACTGAGATATCATTAGTCTGATCACATTACCCTCCTTCCGAGACATATACTATTGTCAAATAACTTTCAATTACCACGGCCATTCCCTTGATTACTTGAGGCTACTCGTTGCCTATGAACTTTATGAACTTCCTTTCAAAATCGAACAGAAACCTTGCACACGCCCGTCTCGGCCCTCTACAACATATTGCACCTACCATACTTCCAGGTATAACACGAGAATGTTCGTCTCCCTTCCGCGCCGCATGCTTCGACGCACTCAGCTAGTCCAGAACTTTCATTGATCCCCTTTAGAGGAAAAATCATTACGCACTCCATACCCCGCATGTCCATAGAAATACACATCTCCAAACCATAATGAAACCCAACCAGAATTCTCTCCTAATTCCATTTGCGCAAGCTAAGCTGCCAGGACTAGATCCTTCTACCTGAACCAAGCCAAGCAGGTTGTCAGTACTCACGATCCTCGCTGCCCGCCGCTTGTATAAACTCATTACCTCAAACACATACAAAGAATCGATAATATCTTTACCATACCGATACGGTCCGCTAACAAACTACTTCATTCGCCTGGATTTCCTTCTGATTCATCTTCAACTTAAAATACTTTCTTGTTGTAGCACCACAATGCCTCAACCTAGGCTCACCACATGAGACTCGAACGTAAGACCACACTGTCTAAGACCAATAGGCCACTAAACACTCTCTCAAACATTCCCAAATATACCACCTTCTAAAATACCCTACTTTGAAGAACTTCCTGTGAATTTAAGTACGCTACCCTTACTTCCCAGATACTGATACATAGAATCTTGTAATTTGCGTAAAAATACCATAAGTCTTGAATTGTTCTAATGAAAATGCTGACTTGGTCATATACTTAACCTTAAAACAACTGAGTTCTACATATAAAATCTTGAACACATCAAAACCATCCTCAAGAGTCATCGACTTTTATACACACTGTGAATTACTCGACTTAACGAATCGAACCACTCATGCTTTATCAGCACTCTGACAGCGCGAGACATGATCTTATTCCGAAACAACCAACCCACTTCCTTCTCTTTACACTAAGCATTATCTATCAATAACTCAAGACATCCTATTATTTTCTCACATCTACTAAGCACCATCCAACTTTGTCGAAATTTGGCTTTGCTCGTGCCACCCTCGGCTCAATTTCTGTAACCAAGATTGATTCCCCCAGCATGCATCAATTCGAAACTAACATAGTACCTAATCGTACGATCAAGTAATCAACAGCAAACTCCCCAACTTAGCTCGAGCCCATACACACCACAACACATGCACTTTTTTTTTCTGCTGTCGTAATATCATGGTGAGATTAAACTCACTCTTTCATAAGCTTGTGGAAATACAAATCATCAGAAATTTTAACTCTTCTGCAATCCTTGCATTCATCCACACAACAGTTAAGCCTACTCTGTAGGCAACAAAATTTTTACTAAGTCTCAAATTTTTCAAAAATTTCAGCAGGGCTTCCTTTGTAGTTGAGCCTATCCACCTGCTAGCGAATCGCCAAAACCATCCTAACAACATGTCCACAACTGGACACAATATCACAATGTATATCAATAACATTAATCTCAATACTACATGTATTCTATTATCAAGATTGATACATGGACATGCGTTGCACCTATTTGAGTCATAACACATGGAAAATCCCATTAAATTACACATGAAATCTTCTCACAATATACATAGGAACCGTATGACTTCAGAACACTCCGCAGGAGGTAACCCACCTGCTTTGCCGCAATATAACATCTCCATATTCCTTCCATCGTCGTACACATTACACAGCTACTAAATCTTCCTGAGTCTAAACTCATCTCCTAATATGAAATTTACTTCACTCCCACTAGGAGACTTGAAAAGATTCTTCATGCGCCCATATTCGAGATACACATCGAATCAGTTAATAGTTCGTCTATTATCCAGCAGACTTCTTCGTCGCTACCAAGTCATATAATTGCATCTTGCAGCACTAACATACTCGATCACACGAATACCAAAATGTCATTCCGGCTAATAGTGGCACTACCGAACATATGAGTTCATAACACCATCTCACTGAATTAGCACTCCGGTGCTTCAGCCATATGCGGAGACTCAGCCCCAAGTCCTCCGGACTGCTCCAACATCAACCTCATGAAGATTACTTATCGCCCTTCGATCAGGGGAATCACGTGTCATCAAGGCACATCAGCTACCGAGCGTTCATGTTTCCTAAAGGTTCTATAGCCTCTCGAGGATAGATATGGACGTCTACATACCGATCCGCGAGACTCTACTATATCGGCTCATGACTCACGAGGCCTAGTAACCTGGCTATGATACCAACTTTTTACAACCCAAACCCGGTCGTGATGACGCCCAACCCCAAAGTTAGGCAAGCGTGAATAACAATCACTTCCAATTTAACACTAAGTCTCAAAACCGACAATTTAATAATGTTATAGTAATTTTAGATTAAAAATCCCAAAAATATTAATAGATTAATATGGAAAAATACGGAAACCAATAAACACACCCATAAGATCTGGGGTCATGAGTCTAGAGCCTCTAAAACCAACTGGGTAATAATATCTGACGAAAAGTTGTATACTTCTAGAAATGTATATATAATAATGAAACTAAAATATGAAGAGTAGCCAGGTCCTGCGAACGTCAAGCAGCTACCTCAACGACTGTAAAAATATCTGGAGACTACGAGTGTCAGCTAAGCCTTCGGTGTACCAAAATATGCGCACAAGCTATAGGGAGTAGGGGTGAGTACTACCGACTCAGTGAGTAATAAGCATATATAACGTCTGAAGGTAAGAAATCCACGAAATGCCACAAAGCAAAGATAAAACTAACATTCCTATGCCTTAACTACGAACTAACAGCAAAGCAATATAAAATATAGCAGTCAAGTATCATGTAAAGATGCAATGAAATGCACATGAATTCTCTGCGGCATGCAGCCCGACCCGTTTAACGTCGACGATGCTCACTGGGGGTGTGTACAGACTCCTGAGAGGCTCCTTCAGCCCAGGCGCAATATCATTATATCACCGCTGCAGCATGCAGCCCGACCCATGCTTAGTCCACAGTATGCATATGAGTCACATAACAGATTTAATCTATATTCCCATTTTTCAATTATTAAAGAAATATAACTTAGTTATTTAACTTCAGGAAAAGTGACTTATCGTTTTATAATAGTGTTTAATCACATGACCGAGATCAATGATTATGCAAATCATATTATCACAAAGATATTCACCCTAGACGGATGCTATAGATCGGCACAAAGCCCAAAACATGGCAATAAGCCCATGTATATTCAGTACATGGTGCGTATCAGCCACCAATAATTTTATTTAGCTCTCGGGATGGACCAAGTCACAATCCTCAATCATATACAACCCCACACCAGCAATGGGGTGCAAGTCACGCCCTATCATAGCGTCAAGATGTGATAAATCAAGGTTTCAAACCCTCGGGCCATCATCTATACAAACTACTCACCTCAAACCCGCGAAATCTCTATCCCGCGATGCCTTTGCCCCTCGAACCAGCCTCCACGTGCGTAGAATCAATAGTGAGGAAAAATTGAGAATGAACCTCAAATGAATAAAGGATTTCTCATTAAACAAATGCCTACGGCAGGATTCATACAATGACCAGTCATGACTCGAACAACCTCAACAGAGCTATGTGCTTTCTCGATGGATAACCTCGCCGAAACTCACTACTCGACTGCACGAGCACAAAAACTGCTGCTGATTTTTTTGAAGAGGAAACAACAGGCACTATTGCAGGTCGTGAACCGCTAGTCCAGTGGAGGTTGCTGGTTCGTTTTTTTTTGCTGGTTGACTGGAGAAGATAGACGACGTAGCAGGTGGTTGTTTGATTGGTTATGGCGACGTGGGTATGATTGGTTTAGGAGGTCGTTTGGACAGTAATTGCAACGTGGGTATGGATGATTTGGGTGGTCGTTTGGCTGGACGTTGCAGGTAGCGGAGAAGGGAGGTGGTCTGGGCAGTAGCGCTGCTTCAGGTGGCTGGAGATGGCGTGACGATGGTGGGCTGGTCGACGGGGCAAGAGGGTTGCTGGTTAACGAGTTGGTCATTTGGAGTGGTTTGCGGCGAGGGACGGCGGGGAAAAGGGAATGCAGCGGCTTGTGGAGGACTTTGTGTGTGCTTGTTTTTTTTTAAAGATGGGAAATGAAGGTGGCGGGTGGTTTTTAGGTTTATTAATATTTTTATTATTTATTTTACTTAAAAAAACTTCTAAAACACGCATTCGATCAAAACCCAACCTAAACACCTCCAAATCAACTGAAATTTTGCACACAAGTCCAAAATCACCTAACAAAGCTACTGGAACAGTCAGAATTCCACTTCGACTCCCAGATCAAAATTTCACCTATCAACCGAAAATCGCCAAAATAGGCTAATTTCTTTATCGGGCCTCCAAAATTTATTCTGATTGCTCTCCTAAGCCTTAAATCATCCCCCAAAATCAACCGAATCATCAGAATTCAATTCCGAGCCCTCTAACTCACAAGTCACCGTTCGGTTGACTTTTTCAAATAAATTCTTCCTTAACAAGACTAATTGTCCAATTTCCTACTAAACTCGATCTCAATCGACTCAAATTCACGAAGTACACATATTTAAACATGATTAAGCATATCACGGGGAAAAACGGGACTGAAATACATGAGACGACAGATCGGATCGTTATTGTCTTCACATTGTTCCGATTACGGGCCACTTTCCGACACTTAAGCTCTCATTTAGAGACTAAGAGTCCCAAAACACTCTGAATTCTCACACCGAACGTCCCGGCAAACTAAATAGAATAAATGAAATTAGGAGAAGCAGTTAATAGGGAAACGAGGCATAAATTCCAAAGACAACCGGCTGGGTCGTCACAATATGAATACCGGGGTCGTCACAATATGAATACTATTATCAATTCCATATTTCCTTTTTTACCTTAAATATGCCTTTCATCCTTTTTTCAACTTTCTGAGCTCCCGAATGTACTTTTATAAATAAGTCTACAAGCTCAGCAAGAATCAATAGATTTTTAAGGTAAAAGAGAATGCTACATTAATGCTCATTCCGTGAGTGTTTCACCAAACTTTTAAGCCAAAACTGATTTGATTTCCTACTTGAATAAGTCATTGTCCATCACGCCAAATGGGAATGTATTTACGTGATCCCGAGGGTTAGTTGTTCCATCATAATTTTGAATATCATGCATTTTAAACTTTTTATGAATCGGCAAAGGTGCTGCAATTGGCTTCTAGGTTTGTTGTGAATACTTGCCAATATCTACCCCTTTGATCACGGATGGTGATCTCGTCCAAGTCACACCTCTACTTGAGTTTATGAAATGGTCGATATAATAGTAATACCCAACAAGGAGTCGGGGTCAATTTTTGACAATGAGCTACGAATGGGACTTAGTAGTGTATATTAAAGAGAATGAGTTTGAAATGTCTCAAATTGCACTTCCACAAAATTGAGTTGTTTATACGTCTAACTTGAACTAAGATTACCAACTAAGAATTTAAACTAGAAATATATTTTTGTTTTTTTATCAACTTATATAAAAGACCTAGGGCTATGAACATCACCTAGGTATTTTCCTAACGGGTTATAAACTATAAAGCTTGTTTTATTAGTCGGGTTGTATTATAGCTATCAACACTCGAGTACCCACTCAATACCTTTTGTTAAGAGAGTGATTTTGTCCAATTTAGATTTCTCAAGTGCAAATGGGTATTGAACAAAACGGTTGATAAAAATCTCAAGTCGGGTTTTATTATCTCTAGATTCAACCCTTTAATTAGGACTATCAATCTAATCATTTGCCCCAATTTCTAGTTAGCCAAGTTTTCCCAGAATAAGTCTCTCTTTCTCAAGTAGAGACCAAGTCAAATAGGCATGAACTAATGTTTGCAATCATTAATTCTACAATTAAAAGGGAGAATAAGGCTAAATAATAAACATCCAACCATAAACAAGTAATAAATCAAACACCCATTAGGCCTCACTACAGGTTGGGTCACAACCCTAGTGAAAATCTAGTTACTCATGCTTAAACAGAAGAAATATAAGAAGATATGATAATTAAACCCATATTGATAACTAAAATAATGAAATCTATATTCAAAAAGCTCAAAATGGCAAAAATTACTAAACAAGGTAAAGAAAATAGTCTACTCTGGCTGCTGAAGTCACAACTTGACCTAAAAAGTAAAGCCTTTATAGTTACACAAACCTGCCATTTTCGGACAAAAATACCCTTTTGGAGGTTCTGCGACACCACAATTTCATGTGTGGTCCGCACTTTGTTTTAGCTTGACAGGATTAGAATCTTACGACCACACAATTTTGAACCGTGACCACATCTCTCTCTTTCTGTGGTCCACACATTTCTGAGTGGGCTGCACATGGATCTTCTTCGAACCACAAAAATGCAACTGCAACCGCACAGTAATTGTGCAGTCCGCACTTCCTTTGAGTTTGATATGCAAACTCTCTAAACTTTTTCTGTTGCCTAGCTTCTGTGGACGCACAATTCATGTGTGGACCACAATTCTCACAGACACCTAATAAGTTTGTCCTCACAAAGTGCGGCCGTAGATAATAATCTACGATTCGCACTTTGAGCTTCTCTGCCTATTTTTGTCCTTTAGTTCAGATTGTTCCTTATTGAGTTGGATTTCATCTTAGTGGTCCATTTTCTAACATTCTTGCAATTAAGCATATTTTATCAGTTTCTAGAACATAATTAAAAGATTTTGGACTAAAACGAAAGTTAAAAGGCGCTAATAAGTAGTCAAAACGCCCACTGGTTAGAAACAACGTCTACCAAACTGTATAGAGAACCAGATTCTCTATAAGTTCCCACTATAAGCGACAGACTACAAAACCAACAATTATAGGGAATCATGTTCCCTAATTGTTGCCACATTAGATCGACAATAAATAAAGAACACGGAGGATTTTTACGTGGAAAATTCCCACTCAAGGGGACAAAAATATGGCCTACACTTGTAGATTTCAACTTCACTAACTTGTAAACACCTATTACAAGCCACTTTTTAATGACTCAATTACAAAGAATTCAACTCAAATAACCTGTGGTACTCTCACCACAAGCCACTTGGTCACTCTCTAGTTACAAAGGCATTAACTACCTTTTGATACTCTTATCACAAGCCACTTTGTAACTCTCTAGTTACAAAGACTTCAACTTATGACTAAACCTAGTCACAACACAAACTTAGAAGTGTTTGTTATTTTGGGTTTCCTAAAACACAACTTCTAAGAAAGCAAGATAGGAGTTACAAATTAAGAATAAATAACAAAGACTAAACAAACCTAAGGACTGAAGATATCTTCAATCTTGAATCCGGTCCTTGATGTTGCAGTAGCTTTGTTCTTAAGAGAGATTGTAGTAAGCACTTGAAATAATGTCTTCTTTTTAATTTTGCAAGTGTTGGGAAGAATGTCTTGTTCCTTGAAATAGGTTTGTACTAAAAAAGACATCAGCATGATGATGTCAATTCACAATGGTAAAGTCAATTCTTGGTTAGTACATGACTCTTCCTAATGGGAAGTGACTGTTGCACTGTTGCGTGAACAGTTGCCGGCAGTCACTTTCTGTAGTTGTTTCCAGCTCTATAGTTAACTTATACTTCTGTCAGGGGAACACCAAGGGATTAGGTTGTGAATCTAATGGCACGCTGCTCAGATTATCTTGAGTCGATTAACTTAAATGATTGTACTAGGAATGCTTCAAATTTTTTATCTGGTTCTCTCATGAAATAAGTTGTTTTACCTTCCTTGATTATATTTATAGTGTGTGACATCACTTATAATGATGTAAAAAAGGTAGGTAAAAATCTTTCCATAGAAATATGACTATTGTACTATTCCTGTGAAGTAGCGTGTGCATGGAGCAACTTTCCTGCTAGAGAGTTGATTTCATACACTCTCCTAAGGAACTGGTAGGGACATGTTCCCTCAGCTGTTCCTTCCACTCTGAAGAGTTGAGTTATATCCCATGCTGGATCCCAACCTAGAACTTTGTGATCTGAAGGTCTTGTAAATGTGTAACAGGTTCCTTTTCTTGTTCTGGATTGTAAGTTTGTTAGATAATCGAAACATAAAGTAAAGTACTTACGCCCAAGGTACTTGTAACCTATCAATTTCCCCCTTTTGATGATGACAAACTTAGAATTGATATTCCACGAGAACCAGATCTCCACATTCTTCCCCCTACGAATCAACCATATTCGTCATGAGAACCAAACCTAAGGACCTGATCACAACTAGTTCCTCGAGACTATTTGGCAAATCATCAAAACTCAAAGTACCATAACTTATCAATTTACCCCTTATTGATGAATGACAAACCTAGAATTATTCCCCCTCAGAATTAGATTCCTTACATGCACTGATCACATCTTGTTCGTACACAGTCGTTGAGAGCGTTTATCATCATCAAAACATAACATAGTGTAACTTAGAGCAATTTCCTCCTATTTGATGATGACAAACCCAAAACTAATATTCCTCTTTAAAAATAGATTCCACACATGTTTCCCTACAAATCAGACCAATAAACAACATATTATCAGCAATGTTCCCTCTGCAAAACACAGCTATCTTTCATGCACAACACAACATATCAATTCAATTTTGTTCCTCTCCCATATTGACACCTACATAACTTTCATGCACAACCATATTTCACCAAGCAGAGCTAACTTTCATACCCATGCTAACACCTATAACTTTCCCTTTTTGTCATCGAAAAGAATATCAGAAGAAGCATAACAAAAAAGAAGTTCAGCGGCATTAACTCATACCACTTGGGCAACACAACATAAACAATAACAAGAACAACAAGTGAATGGCATTGCACTAATAGAGATTGCCCATAGTGGAGTAATTATAATAAAAGCACAGTAGTTTCAATAATACATAATATGACAATTTAAACAACTAAAGTACCAATGCCATCAAATATGGTGATCAAAAGAAGATAAGAATTCAAGGAAATTTGGAAGGAGTAAAAGACATGGATCACTGAACATGAGAAAAAGTAAATGGCTAGGGCCTTGATGAGTTTTTCCATTCGTTCATATACTCTCATTTGATTAATGATCATCTTCTCTCTTAGTTCCTCCACCTGTTTCCTCAATCTTTCATTCTCACCCTTTAACTTAGCATTCTATTCTGCTGAGGGTCTACGAGAACATGGTGCTCAACCTATCTAAGTAGGCTGAACCATCAATCAAATCATCAAGAATCCCCCCCCCCCCAAGTTTCTTCTCATCAAGAACAAACTCAATCCCATGCACATATAGGATTAGAGTGTCACATAAAAAATAGAACTTTTTTTCTTATTCTTTGTGAATGTTGGGACTTGGAGGAACATATAGGTGATTCTATTTTTTTGAATTCAACGATGTCAAGAAGTTCCTCTATTTTTCAGCAATATTAGAGTCAATGCTCTGCCTAATAGCACTTTTTGAGACTTCAGAGTCTTCTATTGTTACCTCAGCCTTTTTCTTCTGTAAGGAGCCAAGCTCCTCACTTACACTACCCTTTCTATCCCCTTGCTGCCATGTCTCCCTCTTTCTCTTCTCAATCTGTCAACCAACTTTCTTTTCTCTATTTTTTTTCACAAATGGAGATTTTTCCACTTTATTCTCTCTTCCACAATCACCACATCAGTAGGTTACACCACTCCATCATCAATCAGCCTACTTTTTTCAATCCTTTTTACTAGATCAGAGGTTCATTTAAGCACAGAACCCAAGCTAAAAAGATTATCATTAAAATTAACATCCTAAGAAGGAATTTAGGGACTGGGTACCTCATTCACTTACCCTTTAATTTTTTGGCATATTCACCAATTCCTTCATCCTTCAAGGCTTCTACAAACGCAACAAAAATTTTAGCATCACACTCTAGAATATTAGATCTACCCTATTCCCTTTCACTTAAACTTCTATCAAAATTTACCAAAGACTTCTTGGGGATTTGATTCACATGAAGTTAGGATTTGGGAATGTGACAGAGTTTGGTTCACTTCTGGCATATTTGGAAAGAGAGATTCTCTTAAGACAAGGTTGATTTTGGTTTTAAAGAAAATAATCGGTTTTAGTTAGGTGTAATATAAAGAAGTGCCTTTTGGGGAAACAGGTCAGTTCAGAAAAAGTTTAACGTTGGACTTCAAATCTTAGGAGAGAGGTAGAAGAAAGGCAGAAATAAATTAATGACATGACACTTCAACAGCTTAAAAGGGCATATAAGTATTGGAGAGACTACTAACCTGAGTCACAGGAACCAGGTTCCTTGACGGTTTTTGAAATTTTTTAGCAAAGACTCCTAGAAGTGCAATGTCTCTCTTAATTGATTTTGTCTTATAATTGCATATGTGTATACCTATAACAGTATAGACTTAAGTTATATATCACCAAAAAATACTTTTTAGCAGTGTTTCTTTCTTAACATAGCCAATCACTGAGGGACCAGGTCCCTTTGTTAAGCTTGATCAACCCCAACTCCAAACAATTTCTTTTGAAGTGTTCACTACCAGCCTTGATAAAGATGTCTACTACCTGGTCCTCCGTCTTTCAGAACTTCATACAAATCATAGCGTTTTCAATATTATCCCTCAACAAGTGATGAGTACGTCCATACTCTTTGTCCTCTTGTGTTTTACCGGGTTCAAGCTATAAATACACCAAAGTCTTCAAGTCATTGCTTTATCTGTAGTAGTTGAGCACAACAAGAAACAACAACCACACATTCAGCTTCAGCAATAGAAAGAGCCACATAATTTATTTCTTTTTATCCTATGAGATCAAGCATGACCCTAGAAAATGTGCCGTTAAAGATGTGTTATTTCTATTTACCAGATATTCAACATATTCGGTATTAGCATATCCAACCAATTCAATGTTATCTCCCGAGGGATAGTAGAGATCCAGGTCCTGGATCCCTTTAAGATATCTTACGATTCTCTTGGAAGCTTTCAGATGAGATTCCTTTGGATTGGATTGAAACCCGGCACAAAGACCCACACAAAAAATAATATCTGGTCTGATATAGAAGTGTCCCAATGATACCTCTATTCACGATCTGATTTATAGGAAACCGGGTTTATCCATTCTAGACAAGTAGCTGTGGCGATGGGAGTGTCACTGATATTTGGTGTCTCCATGTCAAATCTCTTCGGCAGCTTCTTGATGTACACTTTTGTGTTATCATTGTCCCCTTGGGAGTTTGATTCACTTGTAAATCTAAGAAGAAATTCAGTTCGCGCATCGTACTCATTTCTAGCTCACTTCCCGTGAGTTTTACAAATTCTCTATATTGAGAGTTAATTGTTGCTCCAAAGATGATGCCACCAACATAAATCTGAACAATGAGTAGGTTCCTTCCTGATTTCTTCATAAATTGGTGTTGTCAATTTTCCCTCTTGTGAAGCCATTTTCTTGAAGGAATTTTAACAACCTTTCACACCAAGCACGGGGAGCCTTTTCCCTATAACAGTTCTGTCAGCAGGTCGTGGAACTAGGTTCCACACACTGTTTCTCTCAAGTTGACGGATCTCTTCTTGCATAGATGTAATCTAGTCAGCATCTTTCAATGCTTCCTTGATATTCTTAGGCTCTATTTGAGAGAGAAAGTCTGAGAAGGCAAGTGAGTTTATTGTATTTGATATGGTTTGTATTTCTCAGCATCTGGAGTTCCATATACAGCATCCACAACTCTGTTTTCTGCTTCAGATATTGTAATTGAGGGACCAGGTTCCTCTATGTCAACTGGAATCTCATCTTCAGTTCTCTTTCCTCCTCTGCTTAGCATCCTCATAGGTCCACATAGACCCATATCGAGGAGATCAAGTGGTCTTGAAAGAGGATCTGACTTGCTTTCCTATTACACATGCATCACACACCCTGTGATCCTTAAAGCTTGACTTGAGCAGACCACTAACCAAGTCCTTCTTCACTAATTTATTCAGCAGCGTAAAACTTATATGACCCAGCCTTCTGTTCCATAGCTCAGTATTATCATTAATAGCACTCAGACAGCTAAGATTCCCTTGTCACAGATTTGGGGAAAACCCAGCAAGCTATACTCAAACCCTTCACGAAGTACGCACATTCAATAAAGTGGGAAATAGACTCGTCGATCCTTCCAACTCCTAGAATGTATCCCCTCTTGCCATTTTCAAAGGATACACTCCCTCCTTGCAAGGCCTTTAGTGAAAGGAAATCATTTGTACTTCCAGGCATGAGCTTCGAGCAGTCGCTATCCATGTACCACTATTGACTGCTCCCTTTCATTGTCCCCTGCACGCTAAATCAATGATTAGACTTAGGAACCCAAGCCAGCTTGGATACCTTATAATTATAGAATGGGAGGCATATATTTTCTTTTCAGGGAACCAGATTCCTCATCAATACGCTTCTATTCAACAAAAACTTTGTTTTTCTGTAAAGACTGAATTTTAACTTTACAAGAGTCCTTGTAATGACCAGTTTGACCACGGTGAGTGCACAACCTATTATCAACCACAGTTATATACTTCCTATGGGGATTATAGGAGGTTTTAACCTTTTGGAACTCGATGCCTTTCCTATTTCCACCATTACTACTGTACATAGACGTTATTACATCAGAGGATAGGTTCCATTTAAGTGACTTATCAAGAAAATTTTTAACCTTTTTAAATCCTCACGAAGTTATCTATCCTTTCAAGCTTAGTAACAAGATTTGTTTTAACGTTCTTAAGCTCAGTCTCTGGCTTAAGTTGAGCCTCACTAGCCACTTCCTCGCCCTTGGTGTTGTCCATCCATTTTTTCTTTTTTTTCAACAAGTTATGTTTTCTAGTTACTTCTTCAACTTGTTCCCTTAAATGTACAATGGAAACTACCATATCATCCCTTTCTTGCTCAGTAGTTGCAATTTCTCTATTAGAGTATTTTTTTTCTTTGCTAATGTTCTCTATGGTTTCCTTCAAGTCAACAACCACTACCATCAAATCATCTCTAGATTATTCAGCATCTCTTAGCTCTATGATTAGGGCATTTTTATCATTAACAAAACTATAATATGTATAATTAGAAAATTTGCTAATGTTATCAATTTCTTCGAAGAGTAGGACTTCAAATTTCTATGAACATCCCTAAAATTTACCTCACCATTGTCATCCTCTTCATTCTCATTGGACTGAGCCATCAATGCAAACAATGAATCATGTTCCTTTGCTTCATTTTCCACTTCCATCATGGAGCTTCTTCCTGCATTTGGTTCCTCATCTGATTTACTGGAGGAGTCTCCCCTTGCAGCAAGAGCTTGCTTTACAACTTTGTCAACTCCACTTTTTCGACTGAATCGTTTGTAAGAAACTGAGTTCCTTTTTGCTACATTTTCAGAGTTGTGTTTGTAATGCTCTTATTTCAAAATGGGCAGCCTTTGATGAAATTCCCTGGTTTTCCTCACTTGCGACAATAATCGTATTCTTTAGTGTTTTTGATAGAACCACCCTTCTTGGGAGTACCTCCATTTCTATGAATCATTTTCTGAAATGTTTTTGGTCTATTAGTTGATTGACTTTCCTTGAATTTTTGTGGATCAGCCATGTAGATCTTTTCTACGTGTTAACCTTTATAAAGGACCTGCTCTGATAATCAATTGTTATAAACTAAGCGACCACCAAACTCTATAGAGAACTAGGTTCTCTATAAGTTCCTACTATAAGTAACACACTGTAAAACCAACCAGCATAGGGAATCAGGTTCTCTAATTATTCCCACAGTAGCTTGGCAGTAAATACAGAACACAAAGGATTTTTACGTGGAAACATCCCACTCAAGGGGACAAAACCATGACCTTATATTTATAGGCTTTCAACTTCACTAACTTATAAACATCTATTACAAGACACTTTGTATTGACTCCAATACAAATAATTCAAATCAACTAACTTGTGGTACTCTCACCAGAAGCCACTTTGTCACTCTCTAGATACAAAGATTTTAACTTATGACTAAACCTAGTAACAACATAAACTTAGAGGGTTTGTGATTTTGCGTTTACTAAACACATCTTCTAAGAAAGCAAGATATGAATTACAAATGAAGAAGAAATAACAAAGACTCAAAAAACCTAAGGACTTAAGATATCTTCAATCTTGAATCCGATCCTTGAGGTTGCTGCAACTTTGTTCTTGAGAAAGGTTGTAACAAGCACTTGAGATAATGTCTTCTTTTTAATTTTGCAAGTGTTGGGAAGAATGTATTGTGCCTTTCACCAGATTTATACTCAAAATATATCACCATGGTTATGTTAATTCACAATGTGTTAGTAAATACGCTTAACGCTAGAGGGGGGTGAATAGCGTTATAATAAAATTTAGTGTAAACTTGCGGAAATTAAAATTTGCAGGAAATAAATAAGTGCGTTAAATAAACAAAAAGGAAAGAACGCACCGATATATTCTGGTTCACCACAACACGTGGCTAGTCCAGTCCCCGAGAGACTCTCTCGAGATTTTCCACTAACTTGTTAAGCTTACGGGTGCTCAACAAACCTTTACACCTTAAGGACACAAGCCTTAACACCTTTGCTCGGAGATACAACACTCCAAGACTTCAACCAAGGAAACACAAGTTCCTTACAACAAGAGAATTACAATTCTCTTACAAGTGTATAAAACACTAAACACTCAAACAAAATACTCCTTAATGAATAGATATGAGTAAAAGAAGTAAGCTCTAGATCACAACAACTTTGGACAAGAATATGGCTCTCAAAAGCTTTATGAAATTGAATATAAAATGATAAACAAGAGTATGCAAGCTTATAGCAATGTAATGATCAGTTGTAGTATGTTGTTGTATTTAAAACACTGAAATGAACCTGTATTTATAGTTGAAAACTTGGCATTACCGTTGCCTAATTGCCAATTAAGAGTTGCTGATTTTACTCACTGACAATCGATTGTCAAACCCCAACAATCGATTGTCTGCCAGTCAGATCAAAATTCAATCCCAGATTTTACGCTTGATAATCGATTACTTACAATCCATAATCGATTACTGGCGACGTTCAAAAAATCCTTTCCAGATTTTACCACAAACAATAAATTGTCCAGAATCAACAATCGATTACTCAGCAACGTTCAAAAAATCTTTTCCAGATTTTAATCAAAACAGTCGATTATACAGAATCAATAATTGATTACCCAATAACGTTCAAAAAATCTTTTCCGAATTTTAATCAAAACAATCGATTATACAGAAGCAATAATCGATTACCTGACGGTATTTGAAAACTTTACGACAACGGTCAGCTTCACAATCGATTGCACAAAGTCAACAATCGATTACTTATCAGTTTTTGAAAAACATTTTATACACTGTCTCTTTGACAATCGATTGTCCAAAGTAACAATCGATTATTCAATAAATTTGAAAATCACTGGAAGACACTGTCTCAACATAATCGATTACCATTAGTTCATAATCGATTATTCTGAGTTTTGAAAAACTTTGATGGACACTGCCTCAGTCACAATCGATTGTCATTAGTTCACAATCGATTGTCATGCAGGTTTGAAAAACCTGATGCTCACTGTCTTACTCACAATCGATTGTCATTAGTTCATAATCGATTGTCATGCAGTCTTGGCTTAAAACAATCGATTATCATAAGTACATAATCGATTATCTTAGTCCAGATTTTTAAGGCATGTCTAAAAATTATTTTGACTACTGTAAATATGCATGATTTAAAATCATTTGACATTAAATTAAATATCCATGATTTTGGAAAATAGTTTTATGAGAGAAGCCATGTTACGAGTCAAGTTGTAGGATCAAGATCACAATTAAGAATGACTCAATTAAACTATAAAACTTTGTCTTGAGCTTGAATCTCGTTGTATATCAATTGTGCGTTTGTTTCTTGAACTTCGTCATATATCAATTTTCGCTTCGTTTGTCATTCATCAAAACCTATACAAAAGAACACACATTTTAGTATATTGCATTGAGAACGTGTTTCCAACAATTTCCCCCTTTTTGATAATGGCAAACATTAAGCGGGATATGCAAGACAAGCAATTTATAATGACGATTCAAGACAAGTATATACATGCAACAAGTATGCAATTTGTTCCCCCTCAATTTGAGAATTCCCCCTCAATTTAAGCTTATAACTTGAGAGTGCATCATACCCGTTATCTTCCCCCTTTTGCCATTAGCAAAAATAATAATAAGATGCCAAAGATGAAATAAACCTTGTTTATTTATTGGAAAGAAGGTGTGATTATTTAAAGAGAATATAATAGCTCAAATGATAGCATTACAATCGATTATTGATACGAGATAATCGATTATTAGATGAGGGAAACAGATTTTTCTGAAGAAGACTCGATTCTTGCGCGTCATGCTTTATAATTCCCCCTACTTTTAGGTCGATACCTGCAAAAAGAATTAGACGTCTCTGACGCTCAAGTTAGAAATCATGTAAAAAAATGCAATGCATGACTTAGATCAATGTGGAGTCAAGGATCCCGAGTTTACTGCGAATTCGGAAGAAGGACTCTTTCTCTAAAGGCTTTGTAAAGATGTCTGCCAATTGGTTTTTGGTTTCAACAAATTCAATTTCGACATCGCCTTTGAGAACGTGATCTCTAATAAAATGATGTCTAATTTCAATGTGTTTCGTTCGCGAATGAAGAACGGGGTTCTTCGTCAAGCATATGGCACTAGTATTATCACATCTAAGAGGGATATGATTAAGACTTAGGCCATAGTCCAAGAGTTGTTGTTTCATCCATAGGATTTGAGCGCAACAACTCCCTGCGGCTACATATTCAGCCTCGGTTGTGGACAACGCAACACTTACTTATTTCTTGCTAAACCAAGAAACGAGAGAGCTACCGAGCAAATGGCAAGTGCCACTCGTGCTCTTGCGGTCCAATTTGCATCCAGCAAAATCGGAATAGCCAACAAGTTGGCATGAAGAGCCTTTGGGGTACCATAGACCCACATTTGTAGTACCAACAAGATATCTTAAAATTCGTTTTACCGCAGTAAGGTGAGACTCCTTCGGACACGATTGATAACGAGCGCATAAGCACACGCTAAACATGATGTCCGGACGACTAGCAGTAAGATAAAGAAGAGAGCCAATCATACCTCGATACTTTTTGGTGTCGACTTCCTTACCTTTCTCATCTTTGTCTAGATGATCGGATGTGCTCATGGGAGTAGCCATTTCTTTTGCATTGTTCATCTCAAATCGTTTCAGCAATTCTTTGCAATATTTGGCTTGACAAATGAATGTACCTTCTTTCATTTGCCTTACTTGTAATCCCAAAAAGAATGTTAACTCACCCATCATAGACATCTCAAATTCGCTTGTCATTAAATCGGAAAATTCCTTGCATAAAACATTGTTAGTAGCACCAAATATAATATCATCTACATATATTTGAACTAACAAAATATCATCGTTTTTATGCTTAACAAAGAGAGTTGTGTCAACTTTCCCCCTAATGAAATCATTTTCCAAAAGAAACTTACTTAATCTTTCATACCAAGCTCGGGGAGCTTGTTTTAAACCATAAAGAGCCTTTTTGAGCTTAAAAACATGATCGGGAGATTTAAAGTTTTCAAAACCGGGGGGTTGTTCAACATAAACTTCTTCTTGAGTAAAAGCGTTTAGAAAAGCACTTTTCACATCCATTTGATATAAATTGAAATTCATAGAAGAGGCAAATGCAAGCAATAAGCGAATAGCTTCTAATCTAGCTACGGGAGCATATGTTTCCTCATAGTCAATACCTTCTTCTTGATTATAGCTTTTTGCTACAAGCCTAGCTTTGTTTCTCGTGATTATACCATTTTCATCTAGTTTATTGCGAAAAACCCATTTCGTACCAATTATGGTATGACCTTCGGGTCTGGGCTCCAAATCCCAAACGTCATTGCGTTCGAATTGGTTAAGCTCCTCTTGCATTGCCAAGGTCCAAAATTCATCCCCAATTGCTTCTGAGATGGTTTTGGGTTCAATTTGAGAAACAAAAGCAGTATGTTCTAAGGTATTTTTGAGAGAGTTTCGGGTACTTACCTTGTCTCCAACGTTGCCAATTACCTGTTCAAGAGGGTGATCTTTGATCGTCCTCCACTCATTTGGCACTTTTGTTTCTTTTTCCAATTGTGGCGCTTCTTCCGTTGGTTGTTCCTCAGTTTCATCTTTATTTTCCTTGGGTGGTTCCTCTTGTATTTTGTCTTTCAAGCTATCTAAGATACCTGCAAGATCAAAACCGGAATCCTTTCTCGCCAAGCGAGCATTATTTTCGGAAAATACAACATGAGGGGATTCCTCCACAATTTGGGTTCTTTTATTAAAGACCCTATATGCTTTACTACGTGAGGAATATCCAATGAAAATACCTTCATCCGACTTAGCATCAAATTTACCCAATTGGTCTTTGCCATTGTTATGAACAAAACATTTGCAACCAAAAACTCTAAAATGGGAAATATTTGGTTTTCTACCCTTATAAAGTTCATAGGGGGTTTTCATGAGTATCGGCCGAATTACTACTCTATTTAGAACATAGCAAGCGGTACTCACGGCGTCCGCCCAAAAATGTTTGAGTATCTTAGCTTCGTCGAGCATGGTTCTAGCCATCTCTTCGAGACACCTATTTTTCCTTTCCACCACCCCATTTTGTTGTGGTGTATGTGGAGCAGAAAAGGTATGCTCGATTCCGAGTTCGTCACAAAAGTCCGCAAAGAGATTGTGATCAAACTCTCCCCCATGATCACTTCTAATTGAAGTGACGGTTGTTTCTTTCTCATTTTGAACACGCTTAAGAAAATATTTAAAATTTTGAAAAGCAGCACTTTTATTGGCTAGAAATAAAGTCCAAGTAAATCTCGAGTAATCATCAACAATCACAAAAGCATATTTATTTCTTCCTAGACTTTCAATGCGAGAGGGACCAAATAAATCCATATGAAGCAATTGCAATGGTCTAGAAGTTGAAACAATGTTTTTAGATTTGAAAGATGCTTTTGTTTGCTTCCCCTTTTGACACGAGTCACAAATCGAGTCATTTTCAAATTTTAAATTGGGAAGACCAACAACTAAGTTTTGAGAAATTAATTTGTTCAAAAGATGCATATGGATATGTGCTACTCTACGATGCCATAGCCAAGTATCATCCTCTTTACTCATTAGACAATCAACATAATCGGGTGAGGAATTAGCAAGATCAACCATATAAATATTATCCACTCTAAAACCACGGAGGATAATTTTGAAATCACTACGTCTGAACACTAAGCATTCATCCGAATCAAATAAAGCAAGATTTCCCTTGTCACACAATTGGCTTATGCTCAAGATATTATGCTTTAATCCTTTAACAAGTAATATATGCTTAATAGAGGATTTTTCATCCTTACCGACCGAGCCGATGCCGATGATCTTTCCTTTATTGTTATCACCGAAGATAACACTTCCTCCTTCTTTGTGCTCTAATTGAAGGAATTTGGATTCATCTCCCGTCATATGCTTGGAGCATCCACTATCAAGGTACCATAGTACACTTGATCCCTTCAAGCACACCTACAAAACAAATTAATGTTCTTTAGGTACCCATGCCATCTTGGGTCCTTGGGGGTTAGGCATATTATAATGATGCAATTGAGTAATATGTCTATGACGTGTAAAGCATGCAGGAGCAATATGACCAATACGTCTACAATAATGACAAGTCACATTTGGGTTATGCATCCTTCTAGGTTCATAGTAACTAGACGGATGAAAATTTCTTATTCTATTTTGAACACTATGACTATTTCGTATTTCATGAGAATTATTTCTCCTACTATGAGCTCTAGGATGGGCAGCATTTCTAGAGTGATTGTTTCTCGGTTGAAGGCCATTTCTAGGTCTTCTCAAAGGTTCAACATTTGGCCTAAAATATGCATCATTTCTAGGGTAACTATTTCTAGGTGGTAAGTCATTTCTAGGTCTCCTAAAATGTTCAACATTTTGTCTAGCATGCATATTGGTTCTAGGATTGCTATTTCTAGGATAAGCATTTGTTTTATTAGTCCTAGGTTGAGCCTTAGGTGGTTGGGGTTTGGCTTCAACCTTTTCTTTAACCTCATTCTTAAATCCTATGCCATGCTTGGTTGATTTCAAATTTACAAGGACCTCATTCAAATTCTTGTGGGAAGAATTAAACTTATCTAAGGTAGCTTTGAGTCTATCTACCTCATTTTTGAGATGCAAGCAAGAAGAACAATTTTTAGTAGAACTTTCGGGCTTATCGGCGCTTCTTTTTCCAAAAAACTTGTTTTCCTCTTTCAGCTTTTCATTTTCTAAAACTAGTTTTTCTAAATCCTTTTCTTTCAAAGAAAGCTGTTTTTGAAAATCCTTTTCTTTTAATGAAGCATTTTCTTTTATGCCCTTAACAGTTTTTGAAGCCTTAATAAATTCAGTATATAATTCATCAAAAGCAGTTCGCATTTCTTCAAGAGTAAAGAAGTTTTTAGACGATATTTGACATACCTCATCTTTGTTGTCTTCTTGTGCCATAAGGCAAAGATTTGCTGCTTCGTCTTCTTCTCCTTCGCTTGACTCATCTCCGGAGTCGCCTCCCCAAGAAATGTATGCACGTTGCTTTTTAAAATGTTTCTTCTCCTTTTTGATGTTTGGGCAATTTGATTTGATGTGCCCGGTTTCACCACATTCATAGCACTTGATTTGTTCGCCTTGCTTTTTGCCCTTGCGTTCATACTCCTTGCGCATGAACTTTTGAAATCTTTTGATAACGAGTCCAAACTCGTTGTCTCCTTCCTCATCAATTTGCGGTTGGCTTGTGCTCGCCTTTAGAGCTATTCTTTGCCTCCTTTGATCATCAACAAAAGGGTTAAGAATAGTAGATTCATAGGTCTTAAGGTTACCTCTTAGTGCGTCGATGGTGACGTTTGAAACGCCAATGGATTCTTGAATTGCATCGGCCTTTGATCTCCATGCCGGTGTGAGACTTCTAAGAATTTTTCGCACGAGCTCTCTATCCGTGAATGTTTTCTTGAGAGCATGTAGGTCATTTACGATTATTGAAAATCGCTCAAACATTTCGTCCACCTTTTCACCTTCCTTCATGTGAAATAATTCAAAAGAATGGGTTAGGAAATCAATTTTTGCTTCCCTTACCTGGTCCGTACCTTCGTACGTAACTTCTAGCTTGTCCCACATCTCCTTTGCCGTTGTGCAACACGATATTTTCCTGTAATCGTCAGCATTAACAGCACAATATAATAAATTAATTGCTTTAGCATTATTTTGAACCTTTCGGATGCCATCCGCGTCATACTCATCCTCGGACTTGGGAACCCATTCGTTTTCCACCTTCTTTGTTGGAATTTGGTTTCCCTTCATTATCACCTTCCAAAGGTGAAAGCTGTTGCACTGAACGAAGATTTTCATCCTCTCCTTCCAGTATGTGTAATTTGTACCGTTGAATAGAGGTGGTCGTGTGGAGCACTGTCCTTCATCAATTCCTGCAAAAGAATCACGAGTAGAAGCCATGGATGGTTCTCTCAAACTGTTAAGTTTTCAGAGAGTTGGGCTCTGATACCAATTGTTAGTAAATACGCTTAACGCTAGAGGGGGGTGAATAGCGTTATAATAAAATTTAGCGTAAACTTGCAGAAATTAAAATTTGCAGGAAATAAATAAGTGCGTTAAATAAACAAAAAGGAAAGAACGCACCGATATATTCTGGTTCACCACAACACGTGGCTAGTCCAGTCCCCGAGAGACTCTCTCGAGATTTTCCACTAACTTGTTAAGCTTACGGGTGCTCAACAAACCTTTACACCTTAAGGACACAAGCCTTAACACCTTTGCTCGGAGATACAACACTCCAAGACTTCAACCAAGGAAACACAAGTTCCTTACAACAAGAGAATTACAATTCTCTTACAAGTGTATAAAACACTAAACACTCAAACAAAATACTCCTTAATGAGTAGATATGAGTAAAAGAAGTAAGCTCTAGATCACAACTTTGGACAAGAATATGGCTCTCAAAAGCTTTATGAAATTGAATATAAAATGATAAACAAGAGTATGCAAGCTTATAACAATGTAATGATCAGTTGTAGTATGTTGTTGTATTTAAAACACTGAAATGAACCTGTATTTATAGTTGAAAAACTTGGCATTACCGTTGCCTAATTGCCAATTAAGAGTTGCTGATTTTACTCACTGACAATCGATTGTCAAACCCCAATAATCGATTGTCTGCCAGTCAGATCAAAATTCAATCCCAGATTTTACGCTTGATAATTGATTACTTACAATCCATAATCGATTACTGGCAACGTTCAAAAAATCCTTTCCAGATTTTACCACAAACAATCGATTGTCCAGAATCAACAATCGATTACTCAGCAACGTTCAAAAAATCTTTTCCGGATTTTAATCAAAACAATCGATTATACAGAATCAATAATCGATTACCCAATAACGTTCAAAAAATCTTTTCCGGATTTTAATCAAAACAATCGATTATACAGAATCAATAATCGATTACCTGACGGTATTTGAAAACTTTACGACAACGGTCAGCTTCACAATCGATTGCACAAAGTCAACAATCGATTACTTATCAGTTTTTGAAAAACATTTTATACGCTGTCTCTTTGACAATCGATTGTCCAAAGTAACAATCGATTATTCAATAAATTTGAAAATCACTGGAAGACACTGTCTCAACATAATCGATTACCATTAGTTCATAATCGATTATTCTGAGTTTTGAAAAACTTTGATGGACACTGCCTCAGTCACAATCGATTGTCATTAGTTCACAATCGATTGTCATGCAGGTTTGAAAAACCTGATGCTCACTGTCTTACTCACAATCGATTGTCATTAGTTCATAATCGATTGTCATGCAGTCTTGGCTTAAAACAATCGATTATCATAAGTACATAATCGATTATCTTAGTCCAGATTTTTAAGGCATGTCTAAAAATTATTTTGACTACTGTAAATATGCATGATTTAAAATCATTTGACATTAAATTAAATATCCATGATTTTGGAAAATAGTTTTATGAGAGAAGCCATGTTACGAGTCAAGTTGTAGGATCAAGATCACAATTAAGAATGACTCAATTAAACTATAAAACTTTGTCTTGAGCTTGAATCTCGTTGTATATCAATTGTGCGCTTGTTTCTTGAACTTCGTCATTATCAATTTTCGCTTCGTTTGTCATTCATCAAAACCTATGCAAAAGAACACACGTTTTAGTATATTGCATTGAGAACGTGTTTCCAACACAATGGTGATGTCAATTCTTGGTTAGCACATGCCTCTTCCTAATGGGAAGTGACTGTTTCACTGTCTATTGCACTGTTGCATGAATAGTTGCCGGTAATGACTGTCTATTGTTGCTTTCCAACTATATAGTTGACTTATACTTCTGTCATGAGAAGATCAAGGGATCAAGTACCTAATCTTGTTCTTGTGAATCTAAAGGCACACCGCACAGATTATCTTGAGTCGATTAACTTGAATGATTGTACCACACATGCTTCAGGTCCTTTATCTGGTTATCTCATGATATAAGTTGTTTTACCTTTCTTGATTGAATTATACGTATGTGACATCACTTACAATGACGGAAGCAAGGTAGGTAAAAAGCCTTCCACATAACGTTTACTGTTGCAATGTTCCTGTGCAGGCAGCAACTTTCCTACTTGAGAGGTTATATAGTCTCCTAGGCAACCGGTAGGGACCTGTTCCCTCAGCTATTCCTTCCACTCTGAAAAGTTGAGTTATATCCTACGCTGGATCCCAACCTAGAACTTTGTGATCTTAAGGTCTTATAAATGTGTCACGGGATCCTTATCTGGTACTGGATGGTAAGTTTGTTAGATCATCAAAATATAAAGTAAAGTACTTATGCCCAAGGTACTTGTAACCTATCAATTTTCCCCTTTTTGATAATGACAAACTTAGAAATTATATTCGCCCTAAGAACCAGATCTCCACATTGTTCCCCCTACGAATCAACCATATTCCCCATGAGAACCAAACCTAATGAGCTTATCACAACTGGTTCCTCAAGTTTCGAAAACCATCAAAACTCAAAGTACCATAACTTATCACCAGTTATCAACTCCCTAAAACTTAAGCTTTTTCTTGTCCTCAAGAAAATAAGGTAATTCCTACCTCAAGATGTTATGAGCTATTCCAGCTAATCTAAAATGCATTAATCACACATCAATTGGGACCAACAATTACCCACAATACTTATGAATTATCAACAAGGCGATGATTTGAAATTTTAAGCACATATAGTTCTAATCTGATGCCCTGACTTTATTCCTTAATGAAGCTCTCTCTTTCATGTAGGTTATTGTGGATCCCAAACTCCTCCTCCTCTACTCTCCTTAGCATATCTCACTTAAGAATGTAGAACTCAATTCAAAGATTTGTGAACACTTTGCTCATCTCTCTCAAAAGAATGTTACAAGTACAGCTCTAAGTACCATATTCTTGGCCCTCATATAGATTATCACTAATGTAAGTACACTCAGCTTGAAATCACATAGGATTTTTTTTTGGAATGCAATGAAAGATTTTGGACTAAGGTTGTATATGTTGGAATAGAATGGGTTCATCTTTTCTTAAGTACTGCATTTTCTCTTTTGGGCTCATATTTTACCGATTCTTTGAGGCACTTTCTTTGAACTTAGAGGAACTATATAGACTTAGCATCACTCATTCTTGGTAATGATATTAATTTTATCCTTCTCTTCTTTCTCCATGCTTTGCGACATTATTATTTCTTTGAATCCCTTCAACTCTTCCACTTATTCACTTTCTTTTTGCATTTTATTTTTGTTCTTTCTTTTTTTTTTTTTTTTGCCTTTCCTTCTTCATTCCTTTTCTCTTTTTTTTGCCTTGATACCTTTTTCAAACTCTAATTCTCTCTCCCAAACTTATGTTTTAGCCAATTGTTTCTCAAGAGTATCAAGAAAAGATTGGGTGCCAAGAAAGTGTTACAACAAAACGGGTAAAGGCTTGTAACATGGTTATCAAATGAGAAAGGTTTTAGGCTCAAATGAGTTGACTACGGATGATGACATTGGTGGGACATGTAAAATTTCAAATGAGACAACGAGAGTCTACAATCACTTCTCAAGCCAAGCAAAACATAAAATGTTTTCCTAGAAACACATTCGGAGCAAGTTCGATACCATTCGCACGGGTACTTGGACTTGCAACAAAAATATCTCATCTCTCACATAGATGGATTGTTAAAGAGGATAGAGTCGAGGGCCCATAACAATCATATTAAAGATTGAAACTCACTTACCAACTAATAATTGAAACTAGAAAATTATTTTTGTTGTTTTTCAAACAATATAAAAGACCTAGGGATATGACCTTCACCTAGGTGTTTGCCTAACGGTTTGTAAACTTTAAAGCTTATTTTATTAGTCGGGGTGTATTATAGCTATCAACACTCGAGTACCCACTCAACACCTCTCGGTAAGAGAGTAATTTTTCCCAATTTGGCTTTCTTAAGTCCAAGTGGGTATTGAAAAAAACGGTTGATAAAAAGCTCAAGTGGGATTTTACTATCTCTAGTTTCTATCCTTTAATTGGGACTATCAATCTCTTGATTTACCCCAATTTCTTTTAAGCCAAGTTTTTCTAGAGAAAGTCTTTCTTTCTCAAGTGGAGATCAAGTCAAATAGGCATGAACTAATGTTTGAAACCATTAATTCTGCAATAAAAAGTAAGAATAAGGCTAACAATAAATACCCAACCATAAATAAGCAATCAATCAATCACCCATTATGTTTACACTCTAGGGTTGGGTCACAAGTCTAGTGAAAATCTAGCTACTCATGCTTAAAATAGAAGAAGAAGAAGAAGAAGAAGAAGAAGAAGAAGAAGAAGAAGAAGAAGAAGAAGAAGAACAAGAAGAAGAAGAAGAAGAAGAAGAAGAAGAAGAAGAAGAAGAAGAAGAAGAAGAAGAAGAAGAAGAAGAAGAAGAAGAAGAAGAACAAGAACAAGAAGAAGAAGAAGAAGAAGAAATGATAATTAAACCCATATTGATAATTAAAATAAAAAAATCTATGTTCAAAAATCTCAAAATGGCAAAACAAATAAAGAGGGTAAACAAAAACGTGTACTCTAGCTATTGAAATAATAACTTGACCTAATAAATGTAACTATTCTATTTATACAAGGTGGAAATTTTAGACAAAAATGTCCTTTCGGAGGTTCTGCGACCGCACAATTTCATGTGCGGTCCGCACTTCTCTTCAGCTTGACAAGATGTGAATCTTGCGGTCGCATAATTCTGAATAGCGGCAGCATATCTCTCTTTCTGTGGTCCACACATTTCTAATTGTAGTTGCACATGGCTCTTCTGCGAGCCACACAAATGCAACTGCGGCGGCATAGCTGATCATCGGCGGCCGCACAATAATTGTGCCTTCTGCACTTCCTTTGAACTTGATATGCAAACTCTCTGAACTTTTGCTTTTGCCTATCTTCTGTGGTTGCACTTCTCATAGACCTCTGTACGTTTGTCTTCACAATCTACGGCCACATATGATAATTTGTGATCCTCACTTTGCGATTTTGTGCTTGTTTTTCTCCTTGAGTTCATATCACTCCTTCTTGAGTTGGATTTCATTTTAGTGGCTCATTTTTCAATATTTTTGCAATTAAGCATATTTCATCAGTTTAAGAGAACACAATTAAACTCTTTTGGACTAAAACGAAAGCTAAAAAGCTCTAATAAGTAGTCAGAATTTCTACTTATAAGGCAACACGCCAGGTGTTTGCTCTATGCGATCATTTGCTCCTTCAATTGTTTCTGCAGAGTTAGTTCGAAACATTGTAAATCAGAATTATTTGGTGCACCTGACCTTCCATCACGAGATTCATTGGTTGTTCCTCCACTTCTAGAATTGTCGAGCCCCGAGCGAGGATTTTCTAAAGTTGTTGTATTAATTGGCAGGGGAATTTGTGGCGCATTGGGGAATCATGTAACAAAGGCCTGAAGAGAACTATTCACATGTTCTGCAATCAATTACTTTAGAGTGTCTTTTTCAACAGCTTATTCGTCCCCTTGTTGATCATTAACACGTGATGTAGATCTTTAGATGATCCGTCACGGGATTGTCGAGGGGATCCCATCAGAGAGAGGAGTGGTAGAGTTCCCTCATGTGGATTCAACTGGTTATTATCATTAAAGTTGACATAGTTGGTTGTCAGAAAGCAAATTTTGAAAAGTGAAATGATTTTCAGATTTTCGGTAATGGAACCAATTAGTTTAACCAAAAAATAAAATTCTCAGTCAATGTCTATATTTAAAAGAAAATGGATTAATGATAACAAGGTTGAAAATTTTTATAAAGCAGAAAATTATAAATGTATGTCAGTAATAGTCGTAACTTGTCCTTACAAATGAAATTCTTTATCCTTATGTAGGAGCGTACAATTATAATAATTTTCACACTTAATTTGAATTTATTATGGGCATTAATTGTATTGATTGCCCATTTCATAGATAACTGTAACTAACATATCTATGTCTATAGATTCGTTATAACTGCTTCAATTTTCCTTACTTATTTACTTTTGTTTCGTGTATCTTCTCCTTTTTTAAACCTTTATTCATTTCGTTCATGCTTCTTCTTTGAGAACTGTCACGCCCGATTCTCTTCTCTATATTGTCTTGTGGGTGTTTCTCCCGCACCTTCCTTGTATTCTTAATTAAGTTAATTGAAAGTGTCATTTGTCGCTATATCGTTGTTCCACACATCATGCTTCGTCAACTTACTAATACGTGCATGTCTTTTCTCCACCAATACAGGGTGTCTTTTCTCCACAAATTACTTTTCTAATTTGTGAATTAATTTGTTATATATTGTGGGATCCGACGACTTTTATAGGCGGCGGCAGTCGTGGCCGCTGTTGATTCTTTCTTACTGCTACTATTTTTTATTGATTATCACTGGATTCTTTGTTTATTTATAGAGAGATGAATTGCACAAAATGACATGGGAGAAAAGGAAGACGACGTAGGAAAGTGCACTTTCAAGAAGGGGGCAAACAATAAGAACATTAACCCTTCTGTAGTTTGCACATAACTACATAACTCATTCAGTCAATAATTAAGTTGTTGCAGTTAAAATAGAAAAGTTTCTGTGATTTTCGGTAGCTTGGTTGAAGTTTTAGTGGCTGATGTGGTGGTTTTACGGTGACGTTGAAGTAGGTTAATCAAGTCAAGAAGAGAGGCTAAGACACGTCTAATTCTTAAGTTTCTTCACAAAAAAAAATAGGCTGAAAAAATTATTCACGCGCTTAAAATTTTATTAGCAAACACGCGCATACCAAATCAGCAATATGTGTTTATTTGATCTGGTTAATGAACAGTTGAAGTGTCTAAATGGCTTAGAGGGACCCTTTATGTATAAATGATTTTATTAAGGTGTTTGTCTGGTCGTTGTGGACAACTTAGAAGGACTGTTTATGTATAAAGAATTTTATTAAGATGTTTGTCTGGTCGTTGTGGACAACTTAGAGGGACCGTTCATGTATTTCGCTATATATATATATATATATATATATATATATATATATATATAAATATATATATATATATATATATATATATATATATCTTTTAAATTACCCAACTACACAACAACAACAACAACAACAACAACTCAGTATAGTCTCACAAAGTGGGGTCTGGGGAGGGTAATATGTAGACGAGCCTTACCCCTACCCGAAAGGGCAGAGAGACTGTTTCCAATCGATCCTCGGCTCAGTGAAGAAAAGGAAACACAAAAACAAAAACAAAAGAGCATTAGTAACTCCAGCAGAAATAGCGTAAATAATTATCTAAACATAAGATCATAAATAAATTACCCAACTACACAGTATAATTTTCCAACGAAGGGGTACCGGTTGACACCCTTTGAATGCATATGACTCCGCCACTTGACCATATTAATTTACTATGTTAAGTGTTAATGAGGTGAGAATAAATACATTCACCATGGTGATATGTAAAAATCAGATTTCAAAGTGGCTTACAAATTTCTCTTCTCGTCCAATTTCATGTTATACTATTTGATCTAGAACATATTAATTTACTATGTTAAGTGTTAATGAGCTGAGAATAAATATAATACACCATGGCATTATATAAAAATCAGATTTCAAAGTGACTTACAAATTACGCTTCTCATCCAATTTTATGTTATACCATTTGATCTAGAACGAACATGAGATGTTATTGCTGCTATATGTTTAATATTAATGAATATTGCAGCCTTAGAGTTCATGAATAGTGCAGCCTGGAGCTAAGACAACTAATAATCCATTTGTTTTTATGTGTTTTATTTTTATTTTTCTGTTTAAGAAAAGTTTAACATTTCTATATATTGTATATTCTTAATTGAGATAATGCATAAATACCTCATTAAACTTGTCCGGAAAAGTCAATTGCACATCTTAACTTTACGGGTGTCCTAGCACCCCAATATTCTTGTTTGAGGTGAATTTAATACCCCATTGGTAACACTTAGTCAGTCTTGTGTGGCTGTGTTTAGTACACGTGCACCATGTGTCAAAATCTGGTCAAAACGATTTTTTTATCCAGTTTTTTCAAAAGAAAAAATAATTTTTACAAATTTGTTTTTCTAGGTTTTACAAAATAAAATTCTTTTCAAAAACTGAAAAATAAAAATAATTTTTTTCAAAAACGAAAAATATTTTGTTGAAAAATAATTTTTCAGTTTTAAAAAAATAAGATATTTGTTTAAAACAATTTTTTCCAGTTTTTTCAAAAAAATTGTTCGTTAAAAATGATTTTTTTCTGTCTTTACAATAAAAAAGTTTGTTTTTTCCAATTTTTTTTGAAAAAGAAATCGATAAAAAACTGGACAAATGAAGAAAAAAAACTTTTGAAAATAATTTGTTGAGAATATTTTTTTTCAATTTCTTAAAAACGAAAATATTCTATTAAAAACTGAAAAAAGAATTCTGTTTTTACAAAACAAAAAAAAAATCAGTTTTTACAAATATGTTTTAACCAAAAAAAGTTCTTGTTAAAAAAATGATTTTTGCAATTGTGAGAGGAAGAAAAAAAGGTGGTGAGAAAAGAAAAAGAAAAAAAGAAAATAATAAAGTAAATGAAAAAAGGACCCACAATAATAATATTTCTCTCTTGCACTTGAGATTGGGAGAGTGAAGTTACTCTCTTTGTCACATTACCATTTAATGGAATATTAAATTCACCCCAAACAAGAATAGGAGGGTGTTAGGACAACCCGTAAAGTTAAGGCCTGTAAATGACTTTTCCGGACAAGTTTAATGGGGTATTTATGCATTATTTCTTATAAAAATAATAATTTTGTACCAAACTTATTTATGTTCAGGACTATAGTATGAGATTAATATAATGAATGTTATTGATAAAGGCATTGTTGGGTGTTCACGATAGTTTTTAGAACTTGTGGGTATAATTCATGTTTTATATTTTTCAACAAAAAAAAGTAAGATATGTTTTGAAAACTTATGTCTAAATACATTTTTATCTTTAAGCCAAACTTCACCCATATTATATTTTTTAAAATAAATTTGGAAATCTATGGCCAAAACCTAGCCTTAAAATCGAAGGTATATATATAATATACAAAGTTATATTTTTTGAATCTTATAATTTAAATATGTCATACTATTGTTATAGGATAATTTTACTTCTTTGACAAAAAATATTAGAATTAAGAAGGGATAATGCATAAAATACACCACATCCTATGATCCATTTACTAACTACACACTTTTTCTTTACGGGGGCCTTATTATCCCCTGAATTTATTTTTACCATAATTAATTTAACATTATATGCTCAATTAAATCCGACACGTCAAATAAATTATGGTAAAAATAATGCTAAATTAATTGATTTAACAACATATAATATTAAGCTCCAGGGATTGATGGATTTAATGCCATGTTCTTCAAACAATCTTGGCATGTCATTGGTAACCAGATTATGCAAGCTATCAGGAATTTCTTTCAGACCTCCAAGATGTACAGACCTACTAATTGTGCCACACTCACTTTGCTGCCCAAGGTATCCAATCCTCAAACAGTCAAAGAGTTCAGACCTATAGCTTGTTGTTCAGCCTTGTATAAAATTATTTCCAAGTTGTTGGCTAACAGACTCCAGAAGGTTATGAGTAGTATTATCTATAATTCTCAGGCTGGATTTATACCAGGAAGAAGAGTAGCAGATAATGTTATATTAGCTCATGAGCTAATAAAACAGTACTCTAGATCACATATTTCTCCCAGATGTATGATCAAAATTGATCTTCAAAAAGCTTATGACTCAGTGGAATGGTGCAGTTTGCAACAGATTATGAAAGAACTGGATTTTCCTAGCAGATTTATCAGGTGGATAATGGAGTGTGTCCAAACTGTTAGCTATACAGTTGTGGTTAATGGAGAAACAACAGAGCCTTTTCAAGCTGCCAAAGGATTGAGACAAGGAGATCCTATATCTCCCTTTCTGTTTGCTATTATAATGGAATATCTTAGTAGATCCCTGGCAGAGTTGAATCATACTAAAACCTTCATATATCATCCTGGTTGTAAGAAGTTGGGAATTACTCACTTAAGCTTTGCTGATGACTTACTATTGTTTGTCAAAGGAGAACTTCAGTCAGTAAGTTCTATGTTCTTATTTTTCTCTCAGTTCCTTGCAGCTACTGGTCTTAAAGCAAACTTACACAAAAGTGTTGTGTATTTTAGTGGGGTTTCTCCTGTGATTCAGCAACAAATTCTTGATCAGCTTGGTAATGTTAGAGGGGATCTCCCTTTCAAATATTTGGGAGTACCTTTAACTACCAAAAAGTTGACAGTTGCTCAATAGCAACCTCTGGTTGATAGGATTTCTGCTAGAATTACTTCCTGGACAGCTAGATATCTATCCTATGCAGGCAGAAGCCAGTTGGTGCAATCAGTTATATTTGGTGTTCAAGCTTACTGGGCTCAATTATTTATCATGCCTTCAAAGGTTGTTAAATTGCTGGAGTCAATATGCAGATCTTATATTTGGTCAGGATCAGTTAATATCACAAAGAAAGCTTATGTGGCTTGGGAAAAGGTATGCATGCCTAAATCTGTTGGAGGTTTGAATATAACAAATATCTTATTGTGGAATAGGGCTGCTATAGCTAAACTTAGTTGGGATTTAGCACACAAGAAAGATCTATTGTGGGTAAAATGGATTCATACTGTCTACATCAAACAACAACAGTTGGAGAACTTCACTGTCCCAACAAATGCTAGCTGGATGGTAAGGAAAATTGTGGAGGGAATCAAGCTGCTACAACAACATCAATTGCTATATAACACTGACTGCTCCATAAGAAAATTATACTTGCAACTGCTTGGAGAATCAACTAGAGTTCCTTGGAAGAATTTGGTAATACAAAATGCTGCGAGGCCTAAAGCTATCTTCAGCTTGTGGTTGTTGCTGCAAGATAGACTTCCTACCAAGAATATACTGCTGCAATGGAATCTGAATATACCAGGCATCTGTGTTATGTGCCAGCAAGAAATGGAAACTAGAGACCATTTATTCTTGCATTGCAATTTTGCTTCCCAGTTGAGATACCAGACACTGCAATGGCTAGGAGTGGCAGACTTCACTGGACAAGATTGGTCACAATTCTGCCAATGGTTCATTGAACAATCTAAACGGAAATCTCTCCGAGCTCACACATTCAAGATGACAATAACAGAAATGCTCTATGGTTTATGGTTAGAAAGGAATGCGAGAATCTTTGAAAACATCTATTGTAATTGTGATAAGCTCCTAAGTAGTATAGCCTATATATGTAATGTTCGAGCTCCTCCTAGGCTTAGTTCATATATTCAGCATTTCATGTTATAAATGCTGATTTGGCTAGAGTAGTATAGATAATTCATGTTCCATTTTGATAGGCAGTTGAGCTAAAAACTGTCCTATGATTTTGTAAGGCAACCATTTGGTGATTAATACAATTTTAATTACCAAAAAAAAACATATAATATTAAATCAATTATGATAAAAAGAAATTCATGGGGGTAATAGGACCCCCGAAAAGAAAAGGTTTATGGCTGATAAATAGATCGTAAGATGGGGTGGATTTTATGCATTATCCCTAAATGAACAAATATGTGTTTGTAAAAAAAACTAATATAATTTGACAAAATCAATAGTCAAATGGATCCTAAGACCACATGTATATTTTTTTTAAAATCTACATCTTTAAACTTGACTAGTCAACTTAAAATAGGTTAAATTAAACGGGGGAATATTAATAGTGAGGCCGATGTGGCGTGGAACTAAGTAGTTAACTCTCGTGGAAAATATGTATTCGTCAAGGTCAACACTAAAGTATGGGAACAACTTTGATGACATTAATAGCCGAGTTATTAGGTGGGTTACAAGACGGAAAATGCGACTAAAATCTTCCAAATAATGACAAAGAGTACTAGTCGCATCATTTTATTTGAAAAATAAAATGAATATTGAAATACAACAACTTTCAAAATTTATTTTTTTACACAATTTAAAAATCTCTTTTTTTAGAATTTCAACCAAATTTATGTCCAAATGGTAGCTTACTATATGCTTACACATAAGAATATCTATTTCAAAATTAAAAATACGAATTTACTTAATTATATTACTATGTTTTAACTAGCATCATAAGATTGATTAATTAAACATAGAAAAAGTTTTCACAAATTTAATTAGCCAAAGTCACTTTGGGGACCCAGTGAACTACAGAGAAATTTAACAATAGCCAGATTTACCACTGGTCGTTGAAAAATAGCCAAGTTTTAAAAGTCAATAAAATTTAGCCATATTTTATATAAAGATAAATCTCACCGAAAATATTGTTCAAAATCCGAAAAATACGCCCCCAAATTTTACGGGAGTTCCAGGATAACTATGCTAGAACTCCCACAAATTTTACAGGAGTTCAAACATAAGTATGCTGGAACTCTCGCATATTTTATTGGAGTTCCAGCAAGTATAAATGTCCAGTATAATATACTGGAGTTTGGAGCACTGGTGCTCCAGTCTCCCGCAAATTCTACAGGAGTTAGTAAACTATACCGGTCCAGCATAATATACTAGAGTTCGTACACAAATACATCAAAACTCCCGTATACTATACTGAATCGATCTTTATTGCAATAAAATAGTGGCTATTTTTTATGAACTTAATAAACGATAGCTATTTTTAATTGACCAGTGTAAAAACTGGCTATATCATCATATTTTATCCGTGAACTAAGAACAAAAATTCAAAAAGAGCTTTGCCATATTCGCCATGCCGCTTTGTGGGCTAACCTAGTATATTCCATATGGAACTATTTAAAAAATGGAACTATTCGTCAGATTTCGTGAAGTAATTCTAAAAATATTCCGGATAAAGACTTATTTTTTAGAAAATATTATTCTAAAAGCGTATTTTTCGGTGTTTAGATAAAGAGTGAAAAATATCTTTCGGAAAAATATTTGTTAAAGATTAGTAATAATAATTTTTGATGATTGGTTAAAGAGTAAAACGATATATTTTGACTTTTTTAATAAATATTGATAGTAACATTTGCAAACCTGAAAGTATTTTCAAGAAATTTTTGGAGAATTAAATATTGATAATGAATAATGATGCATAAGCGGTCATCAATGCTTGTATTAAGGTAGGTTGAATTGAGATGCGACTCTTTTCCCCTGCGTAAATGCCAGATGCTTTGTGTATCAATTGTCCTTAATAACATAAGTATTGATTAAAGTAGTTATAGGCAATTACGAGTTTAAATAATTGAGAAAGAAATAATATATGCAAAATATTTTTCTTAAAATATGTTTTCTGGTTAGACACTAGAAAATGATTTTATTTTATGGAAAGACATTTTTTAATACCATTTTCCGGCATAGGTTCACACCAATATATGGAAGAATATCATTTTTGGCCCAAAAAGATTTGTTCATATAATTTGAAAACAATTGATTTGACACAGCTAAGGGACGCGTTTTGGTCCAGAAACTACACTGATCTGGTCGAAGAATCTTTTGAAAGTTTATGAAACTCCATTTCAACTTCTCTTGACAGGATATATATATATATATATATATATATATATATATATATATATATATATAGAGAGAGAGAGATATATATGAGATCAGTTTTTATATTCAAATTGCAAGTGTATAAGTTAAAGGAGATTATTTCCTCGTTCCCATTCTTTCGACAGGAAGAAAAAAGTGAAATAATTTTTTTATATATATTTAAGTAGCAAAATAATTTGTTTGCATGGATAAAGCATAAAGTTACACTTACCTCAATTCCTACCGAGAAACTAGTAGTTTAAACTTGAACAGTTTATTTGGAATCGTATCGTTGCATTCATTATTACACAGTAGCGGATTTATATATTATTTTTGGGTGCTCAAGCACCTATTATCATATGTTATGAAACGATACATATAACAGACATCCAAACAAACTATAAAGTGATCAATTTGATCAACTTGTTTGATCTATAATTAATTATGGAATAAATTCAGTTGACTAAAACTAATAGTAGTACTGTGTTTTGATGATATTTTGTCAACAAAATATCATAAACTGAATTCTAGCCCAAAAAAATGAAAACTAAAAAACAAGAGCAAAGTCAAACCAAAAAACAAACAACTATTTTTTCTTTTTCTTTTATTAAATGTAAATGCCATGTATAAATATGTATGAACTGAAATCTGAAAATACAATTAATCAGTCTTCGATATAATTGCTCTATCACCAAGTGTCAAGTGATAACGTGATAACCTCAATCGCAATAGAGGAGCTACGATTCAAAAGTATTACTTTCGTATTTTAACATATCTCTGACGTGAAATTCAAGAAAAATGGACGAGAACATCTTAGACGTACCGAATTATATTTATTTTAATCAGAAAGAATTAACCAAATGTAACAACCCAATCGGTCGTTTTGAGATCTAGCGCATGTTTAACAATCTGAGGCGATGAGCAGCTTTATTTCATGTATTGTGACTTGTTCGCGTGGTAGGAATTTAAATTCAGGGAGATCGGAGTTAAATTTAAATAAAAATTCTCATTTCAGAAGTTTAAAGTTAAAAGAATGAACTAGGATTTGATTTTTGAGTAAATGACCTCGGAATCGGGATCTGAAGGTTCCAACAGGTTTGTATGATGATTTAGGACTTGGGTGTATGCCTGGTGCGGTTTTTGGATAATCGGGAGCGTTTTGGCGCCTATTGTGGAAGTTAGCATTTTGGAGAAATTTCTTAAGTTTGGCTTGAAGTGCATTTCAGCGTTATCGGTGTTCATTTGGGTTCCGAGACTGGGAGTAGCTCCGTATGGTGAATTTTGGAGTTGGGAGCGCGATCCGAACTGAATTCGGAGGTCCGTAGGTCATTTTTTAAGCCTTTTGGCTAAAGATAGAAATTTGAAGGTTTTTGAGAAGTTTGACCGGAAGTGGACTTTTTGATATCGGGAGAATACGATTTCGGAAGTTGAAGTAGGTCCTTTATGTCAAATATGACTTGTGTACAAAATTAGAAGTCAATCGAACGTGATTTGATAGGTTTAAACATCGGAAGTAGAAGTCGGAAAGTTCAAAGTTCATAAGGCTTGAATCGGGGTGTAATCCATGGTTTTAGCGTTGTTTGATGTGATTTTAGGCCTCGAGCAAGTCCGTAATATTTTTTAGGACTGGTTGATATGATTGGTTGGGGTCCCGAGGATCTCGGGTGGATTCCGGGTGGTTAACATATCAAAATTGAATTTTTAGAACAACTGAGTTTGCTGGTATCTGGTATTTCTACTTATGCGGAAATGGGACAGTAGAGGCGGCCCCGCCGAAGCGAGGAAAGGACCGGAGAAGCGGTTGGGAGTGAAGGGGGCATGGACCGCTTATGCGGTCAGGAATCCACTTAAGCGGAACCGCAAAAGCGGTGGTCATATCACAGAAGCAAAAATGGGCTGAAGCGCAGGGATCGCAGAAGCGAAATATTTTTCGCAAAAGCGCGGGCGCGGAAGCGGGATTATTTTCGCAGAAGGGAAAAACCCTGAAGGCATTGGGTTGTATTAAAAGTCGGAATTTGGTTCATTTCTCTCATTTTCTTCACTTCATTGGGCGGTTTTGGATAGCTTCAGGGAGGGATTTCATCATCAATATTAAGGTAAGCTACTCCTACTTATTTCTAAGTTAAATACAAGATTATACTATGGAATTAGACATGAAAATTCCGGGAAAAATAGGAATTTTGGTAATAACCCTAGAAATTTAATTCTTGGACTTTAGCCACGATTTGGAGTATGAAATTAAAAGAAAAGTATATATTTGAGTTCCTAAGGTCATGGGCAAAGTTTATCTTTGAAAATTTTCTTATTTTCGGGCATGGGCCGAGGGCATTATTGTCAACTTTTTGTTCGGGGTAAGAAATTGTTATAAATTGGATTTTAAAGTATAAATGAGTATATATTAATAGATTTGTATGACCATTGGCTAGTTTTGGAGCATTGAGCGTTGGTGTGAGCTTTCGGGAAGATGTGGAGCGCTAACTATGAGTCTTCGGAGCAAGGTGAGTCTCCTTTCTAATCTTGTGAGGGGGAATTACCCTGTAGGTAAGTTAAATTGATTATGTGCTCCTATTTGTGGGGGCTACGTACACACGAGGTGACGGAAGTCCGTGCGTAGCTACTATCATGCTATTATCCGGGTAGTCTAGGACCCAAAAACATGTTATACTTGGATTAGATATGAAACCATTGATGGACTGAATTGCTTAAATCATATTAAATTTATAAATGGATTTCAAAAAGAAAGATTAACTTTTCTCAAATAATTAAAGAGAATTGACCTTTCTTTGATATTTGCTGCATGTTGATTGTTTAACCAATTGTGTGTTTGCGTATTTTTATTTTGGAACGGGTCGTACGTCTCAGCAGATCAATAGATGCATCTATAGGCGCGATGTCGACCCTTGGCAAGTGCACATTTATTACTGTTGGATCTAGTCGTCGCTACAGTATGATTTGCACATGCTTGTATTGCCGTTTGGGCTCATTTGAGTCGTTTTATGCCACACTATGGCTCGAGATTTATACTATTAGTTATAATAAGAAGTCTAAGCAAATTTCCATGAAAGAATTATGTGTTTACTTGTTCCCTCTATCTGGATTAGAAACATGTTTATAAAATAAAGGGAAAAGGGTCAGAACTGTCCCTAACGTATTGACTCAAGGTTAAAAATGCCCTCCGTTAACCTATTTTGAAGAAAATGCCCCTACCGTTAAAAATGTGGCATATTTGTGCCCCTAAGCCTAACAACTGACTGTACTTATATTTGAAACGGTAGGAGCATTTTTTTCAAAATAGGTTAACGGTAGGGGCATTTTTAAACTGGAGCCAATACGTTAGGGGCATAAATATGCCTGAATTTTAACGGTAGGGGCATTTTTTCAAAATAGGTTAATGGATGGCATTTTTCAACTGGCGTCAATACGCTAGGAACAGTTCTGACCCTTTTCCGTAAAATAAATTCATTGTTTAATATATTTATTTTGGATAATAATCATTAGACTACTAGTAAGTGTCAAAGTTGACCAACTCGTCTCTACCCCTTCGGGATTACGCGGGACACTCATTCGGTACGCGTTGTTTATGTACTCATGCTATACTTGCTGTGCAATTTGTTGCACAGGTTTATTATGTAGCTCCAATGGTCTACTGGCATAGCAACACGGATGGTTTTTGGGATTAGATGAGCTACATTATTCGAGACGGCCGCAGCTAGGCCCTTTCAGTGTTCTGTATTTACTTTCATCCAATGTATTCCAGACGAAATGTTGTATTTTATTTCTCTTATCAGTAGATGCTCATGCACTATGACTCCGGGTTCTGGGAGAGTTTTAAGTATTGTATTAGCTGTTTAAATTCTAAATTTGATTCGAAACTTTATTTTCTAAAATTTTCTAAATATGGAGGAAAACATATATTTTAAAAGTGATAAAAATGAGATTTTGTTTAAGTTATTTGGTTGGCTTTCCTGACAGCGGTGTCCGGCGCCATCACGACCCTTAGTGGATGTTGGATCGTGACAACATGGTATTAGAGCACTAGGTTCCCATCGGTCTCACGAGTAATGAGCAAGTCTAGTAGAGTCTCGTGTATCGGTACAGTGACGTCTGTACTTATCCTTGGGAGGCTATAGAGCTGATAGGAGTACTTCCCTTCTTGATTTTCTAATCGTGCGGTTCGCTTTCTTTTAGGCTTATGCCTTTGATTCCTTCTTACTCAGTCTTACGCGACGCGAGCGCTGGCTAGAAATGGAAAATTTGAAGAATTGCAATGGCACTACAGATGTGGTGTGGGTGTTTCTCTCGTTATAGTTAATTGGATTGTTATAGTCGCTCTATGGAAGAATATCGTATTGTTTCGGCTCAGTAGCGGTACTCTGAGGGCCTTGAGGCTAGGCACAGGTTGCCATGATGCTTATATGCTATTATTCCGCAGTGTGGTTGTGATGGTAGGATATTTTCCCACGTGTTGGGGCAGTGGATGAATTGAAGAGAAGTTTACTCAGCGTATAATCAAGGGTTTCAGTATTTTATTCCCGGCAAGGGGAAAGGCATTCGGACTAAGGATGGTCAGGCTTGGGCTGGTGGAAGTAATAAGACCGGTATTTACAAGCGTGGTTGAGCTTTCTATTATTATGTGGTGTTGTGGCCCTAATGAAATGTACTAAGTTTGCCGATATATAATCTGCTAAAATTCGCCCTATGGCAGGATATTGTGAAATAATATTGGAGATACAAGTGTCAGATATCGCATGGTGCGGTGGTTTAAGATCAAATCAGAATTTCTAATATTGATGGACTGATAAGGATGACCTTTGAAAAAGTTCTAAAGTTAGCAGCAATGGTAGATTCAAGTGCCGCGAAGATGGATTTTGTTTAAAGCAACAACTGAGCAGCAAGGTGTTAGGAAAGACATGTGGGGAGTGTGAGGCAGCTTTTAAATTTCTATAAGGACAAGCATGAGAAGCGAGGTCGAGTGACCGATTAAGGAGATGAGTTCCGCCAAAGTGGGAGAGTGGAGGGGGTTGCATATGGGCTTGATAGTAGGAAGATTACGCGCTCTGGGAGGGTTTGCAGTATTGTATTAACTGTTTAAATTCTAAATTTGATTCGAAACTTTATTCTTTAAAATTTTCTAAATATGGAGGAAAAGTCCTAGATTTTAAAAGTGATAAAAACAAGATTTTGTTTATGTAATTTGGTTGGCTTGCCTGACAGCGGTGCACGGTGCCATCACGACCCTTAGTGGATTTTGGATCGTGGCACCAAACCAATCTAATTAAGAAATAATAGAATAATAACTTTGTAAAGAGTCACACTAAAAATAAGTTAACTGGCTGCAGCTAATTAATTAAGAGGATTATACGAGGTTAATTTGTGAAAAAAATAATACTAATATAATAAAGAGAAATTTACGAGGAGGTAAAAGATTAATTAAAGTTGCCACAACAGGAACATCTTGACTACTGACTTGGTTTCCTCTTAATATCAACTTCGTTAACAGTTTTTTGGACTCCTACTGTGGCCAGACTTTTTCTTTTGCTCTACTTCTCTTTCAATCTTTCTATTTCACTATATTTTCACATAATATAGTGACTACATTATGTCTTCACATTTTGGCATATTATTAATTCTTGTTTCCTACAAATCCACAATTTAAAACAAGTATGAACGTCTTCTAATAGGAATATTTTATTTTATTTTCAACTTATTATGACTTTTTGTTCTATATAAATAACCAAATTTGTGCAACTCTTTCTTGGTTTTCTCTCACCCAAATTATCCATAGCCATGGCAAAGTTAAAAAATGTTATTTTCTGCTACATTCTCGTTCTTTTACCAGCTATAGTATTAGGAGAATGTACATGTGAATCTGAGGATGAAGATAGAAACAAAACTGAAGCATTTAAATATAAAATGGTAGCAATTGCTTCCATTTTAGTAGCTGGTGCATTAGGGGTTTGTATTCCTGTATTAGGAAAAGCAATTCCAGGTTTGAGTCCAGAGAAGAATTTATTTTTCATAATCAAAGCGTTCGCGGCGGGTGTGATATTATCAACAGGGTTTATACATGTATTACCTGATGCATTTGAAAGTTTAACGTCGCCATGTTTGAAAGAAATTCCGTGGAGAGATTTTCCTTTTAGTGGATTTATTGCAATGGTTTCGGCAATGGCGACTCTGATGGTGGATACTTATGCAACTTCGTATTATAAGAATAAATCTGGGAAAAATGGTGTGGTGGCTCAGTCAGGAGATGAAGAAGGAGTTATTCATGTTCATTCACATGGCCATGCACATGGTACAACATCAATGATTGGTGATTCTGATTCCGAGCTCCTTCGTTATCGTGTTATATCTCAGGTTAATAGCCGCTCAACCAATCACTTTATAATTTGTAAAAATACCCCTTCATATCTCTTACTCTCTACATTTTTTTAAAGTATTTTTTTCTTTTATTATATATATTTTGGGATCAGGAAAGGGAAAGAAAAGAAAGACAGTATTCTCTTTCACCATTCAATCTATTTTCTGCTAATTGAAATTTGCCAGCTTTAAATTTTTTAAAATAAGCTATTTCGTTGTAATCTTTGGCATTATCATGGATATAAGACTATTTTTTATCGCAAGGAGATTTGAATTTTTTTTTTATATTGTAGTAATAAAAAATACTCCATGCGTTTCAATTTATATGAACCTGTTTGACTGGACATGGAGTTTGAGAAAAAATGAAGACTTTTGAAACTTGTGGTCCTAAACAAGTCTAAAGGTGGCGCGGATTATTTGTGTGGTTATAAAAATTCCTCATTAATGGTAGAATTGTAAGCTTAAGCTAAATTGTTTCTAAATTTAGGAGGGGGCCATTCTTTATAGAACGGACCAAAAAATAAATAGATTCATGTAAACTAGAACGGAGGTAATAATGGAGAATCATAAAGAGGATTTAAAAGTAGATATACTGTTTCAACTTATTTAAAAAGTGAATGGGCTCAGGAAACAACTTTTTTCTGGATAATAACAACTATTTGTTCTTCTATTTCGTCACTTCTTCCATATTTTCAAACTCTCAAAGTGAATAACATATCAAAATGAATCACTATCACCCTTAATTATAGTACAACAACAACAACGTAACTATACCTCAGTCTCAAATAAATTGAAGTACGCGATAAGAATCACCGCTTCTTTCTTTTAAGTTAAACTCATAATATTATGACGCATGATTACCGTATATTTAAATATTTTACAGGTTTTGGAGCTGGGAATAATAGTGCATTCTGTGATAATAGGAATAGCTTTAGGTGCTTCGGAAAGTCCCAAAACCGTAAGGCCTCTTTTTGGTGCTTTAACTTTTCATCAGTTTTTCGAGGGCATGGGACTTGGTGGATGCATTGCTCAGGTGACAACACTTCTTCTTTTCAATTCAATCTTTTTTTCACTATTAAGTTTCATGATCAAATTTAATAATGTAATATACGTCCATTGAACACAACTAAATATGAGATGGGGAGAGAGTTGGGCTATTCGGTGTTTTTGGGTCCAGTCCATTTAATGTATGAGAACTGAATGACTAGTTAGTATCGTTTGTCTTTCTTTTGACAAACGCTTGAATGTGAGGGGTTTTGTCCAAATGCCTACTTACAAAGCTTTTGACATTCAAAGTCAGAAAAGGCTTGCTACGTTTTGTCAATGAGAAACAATAGTCTAAAACGCGTCATTAGAATCTAAAGCCCGGCTACTTATATATGCAGTGGTTCTGATATGATCTTTAACAGACCAACCAGCTAGTAATATTGTCCGTTCTGGACCTAGGCTCTAACGGGTTTAAAAGACGTCAATAACGCCTAAGAATTGTCTACTTATACACCCAGCATCACTTCCGTATTTTGTCGATATAGGATTCGCCTAGGATTTTACAGGTCGATATATACATTAACTAACCAAATGTCTTTAACTTAAATACAGTGGGCAAGTGCTAGTACTTTTCTTATTTGTAATTTATGTACTTAATTGGATACTTATATGCTATATATACTGACAACGTAAATAATTTTATCATTTTGCAGGCGAAATTCAAGAATCGGGCAGTGGCAATAATGGCTTTATTTTTCTCACTTACAACTCCAATGGGTATTGCAATTGGACTAGGAATAACAAATGTTTACGATGAAAACAGTCCAACGGCTCTCATTGTGGAAGGGGTATTTAATTCAGCATCAGCTGGTATCTTGATTTATATGGCATTAGTTGATTTTTTGGCTGCTGATTTTATGCATCCAAGAATGCAAGGCAATGGAAAACTTCAATTAGGAGCCAATATTGCACTTCTTCTTGGTGCTGGACTTATGTCTCTCTTAGCCAAATGGGCTTAATTGCTTGCATTGTTTGGAGTGTGTTGATTGAGACCAACTTTGGATCGTCATAAATAAAATTAGTATTATAATTTATTTGCCTAAACTTTTTTTTGGTAAAAAGTATTTTTTTTCAAAGTTAAGGTATTTGGCCATTCTTATACAATAAATAAATAAAAAATTGAGTAGAAGAATATTTTGAGAAGCAATCATAAACACTTTTTTGAAAAACACTTACGATAAAAATACATTTAGAAGTACTTTTAACAATTTAGTTAAACACTAACTGCTGCTCAAAGTGTTATTTAAATTATCTAACTGTAGACATTGAAATTTTGAGGGATCAAGCCAAATTCTAAATTAAAGATACTACAAGACTCTTGAAATTGTAGGAGTTTATTAGGGTTTCTTAGAGTTTACTCTACCATAAACCCTAACTCACACCTATATAAAGAGATATATGTTCCCTTGAAGAGGTGTCTCAAAATCCCATAAACTCTTGGAATATTCACAAAGAAATCAAAATATGGTTGGATACTTCTTGACAAACAAATAGTTCAAGAAGCTGGAGATCAAATACATCCACAGGAGAGAAGAATCAAGGGAGAAATAAAATTGTACTCACAATCGATTAGTAAAAATATTTTTCTCTTATTTGTAATTGCAATTTATTTCTCATATGTTGAAAATTGATTGCAAACACTAACTACATACAAACTGCTTCTCACCAAAAATATCTTTTTGAAAAATACTTTTCAAATTTAATTAATTTTAGAAGCTTAACAGGGACTTGATACGAATTTGTTCCTGTTGCTTTTTTAAGTATTAGACTCAGTAATTGCAGTAACACATTGTAGCCTATATCCATTTGATATGAAATGGTAGAAAGATAAATATTAATTAAGCAAAATGGTAACGTATTAGACCTTTATGCTCAATAATTGTGCAAGAATCCTCAGTGAAGAAATTAAATTTGACAAAACAGTGCCAAAAATAGCTATTCAAAAGGGTTGTTAATTAATGGAGTCATCACCTAGCTTTTTTCTAAAATGTGCTAGCTCACCTGATTTATTTTTATTTGGAAGTTTCTTTTAAGTTTTTAAATAAAATCCTTCTTGTTATAAATAGAATTCTATTTAAGGTGAATGTCTATTTTTAGAGAGATTCTAGGGTTTATTACTTGGTGGCTAAGTCATCATCTCCCTATAAATAAAGGGGTTCTATGCCATTGTAAATCACCCCAAAGTATCAATAAGAATACTCCTCTCCCTACTTTCTCTATATTGTTCTTGTTCTTGTATTATTTTATAACACGTTATCAGCATGAGTCTCTACACAATTAAGATAAGTAAACATCAGCGCCTTCGAATTAAATTTGCTTTTCTCCTTGAGATTGAACTGTTTGATTGTGCTGCTCATTGAAGTAAATCAGGTGATATGTTCCAATATTACTTTATCCTCTTTTTGATTTGTTAGCTCTTTTATATACATACCCTGCTTTTGACTGTTTTAAGACTATTGAGAAAAACAGAGTTGATATTGAAGAACTCAGATTCGGGTGCCAATATTGGATCATTGTTGCGGTGTTGAGAATTATTGAGAGCTTTGGTGATGTATTCATGGCATGGCTACCTATGTACAGTGAGGCAAAGTTAGCGCTCATCATCTACTTATGGTATCCAAAAGAAAAAAAAAACAAAGGCTACTTATGCTATGTATGTAATATTTATTTTGGTATTTGTTTCATCTTAATTATCTTAATAAAGAATTACAAAGTGGATAATGTTATTAGATCCACTTAAACTCCAGCAGAGTTTGTAAGAAATATACAACCATCAGAAGTTGTTATATTTTATATATCTCATTGTAACTAAACTTTGTTAATCACCCGAAGTGGTATATGCCTATGACCACCAGAAGTGATAATTTAGGCTTTTTATGGTTACAGTTAAAGATATGCTACATAGATATTCTCTATATTAAATGCACGCCTCGATTTGCTCCTGAAGTAGTAAATATTTTAAAAGAGGTTGAAGCATCACAATTTGATGTGATTAATACACGCTTAGATAATTATATTCGATTTCCTGAAGGAAGAGAACTTTTGATAATATTAATCCATTCCCTGAAGTGAATGTGATAATTGTAATAAAGCCCGTAAGTATGAACACGCTCTTGATGTAATTTTGTTTTATGTCTGACATTATGAAAAGAAAGTTCGTTGCCCTTGAAATTTCGGGCAAGAACTATATGACATGGGTGTTGGATGCTGAAATCCATTTGGATGCAATGGGTCTTGGAGACGCCATTAAAGACAGAAATAATGCATCCACCCAAGACTGTGCTAAGGCCTTGATTTTCTTGCGCCATCACCTTGATGAAGGTTTGAAAATTGAATATCTCACAGTCAAAGATCCACTTATCTTGTGGAATGGTTTAAAGGAGAGATATGACAACTTAAAGTTGGTCACTCTGCCACAAGCACGATATGATTGGGCTCATCTGAGGCCCCCAAAGAGATATAACCACCAAGAGCGGAAATGAAATTATAAGAATCCATAAGCAAATAATTCAGAAACTATATGTTTGCATGTATGTGCTTATTTTTATTAAATTCTCTGTGTATATGTCATGTTAACATGTAAGTTATCTACTGTCATCAATTATACATTGTTTTTACACACAACCCGCCTATGCTATAACTACTATATTTATTATGATATTTTTACTGTGTATACCTTTAATACACTTTACCATGTATGCATTTTTTTGACACATACATCCATCATTCTGTATATGTACAAACTATTCATCCAATTGTATCCCTGTACGCATCCAGTTGCGTTATCTATCACAATATATTCATGTCATATGTTTATTCCTATCCCATCTCTTATAAGTTTTTATTTTATCTGTATATGTTGCATTATCTTATTCACATTCACTCTGTATTAGTTAACACTACATTTATCCGTATCTTTCCAAACTACTCCCACGTGTCCTAAAACACATCCTTTATATGTGCGTATCTTACTTGTAGTCTGTTTTTTCAAGGCTTCACCATACTACAAAATATAACAATATTCAAAGAGAAGAAATATTTCTCTCATTTAAATATGTGTAAGGCAGATGTTACTACGATTTCTGGTAGTAGTAAATTGATTGAAGGCTCCGGAAGAGCAACTATAACTCTGCCTAAAGGAACAATATTTATCATAGAGAATGCAATGTTCTCCTCCAAGTCCAAGAGAAACTTGTTGAGTTTTAAAGATATCAGTCAAAATAGATATCATATTGAGACAATAGATGAGAATAATCTTGAATACCTCATTTACTCATGAAAACGAGGCTGCCCACTTCGGTTTGGGCTCACGCCATTTTGCATGCAGCAATGCTAGTTCGTCTCAGACCGACGAATTATCACAAATATTCCCCGTTGCAATTAGTTTTTGGTCATGAACCTAATATATCCCATTTAAGAATTTTTGGATGTGCAGTATATGTGCCTGTAGCACCGCCATATTGCACCAAAATGGGTTTGCAAAGAAGGTTAGAAATATATGTTGGGTTTGAATCGCCCTCCATTATTCGCTACCTCGAAACATTGACAGGGGATTTGTTCACTGCATGATTTGCAGACTGTCAATTCGATGAGACACTTTTCCCAAAATTAGGGGAGAAGTTGGTGAAACCAAACGGAAAATTTTGTGAAAAAATCCATCATTATCTCATCTTAATCCACATACCTCTATTTGTGAAAAAGAGGTGCAAAATATTATCCATTTGCAAAGAATAGCAAATCAAATGCCAGACGCATTTACAGATTTGAAAAGGATAACAAAATCACATATCCCCGCAGAGATGTGATAGCAATATGTGGTAGTACAAAATTAATTGAGAGCTCTAGAAGAGCCAATTATTACTATGTTGGAGAAACACAATTGATTACCAATAAGGTATTGTGTTGTAGTAAGTCTCAAAGAAACTTATTTAGTTTCCAAAGTATATGTGAAAGTGGTTGATTATATTGAGACTATAAATAAAGGAAAGATTTGATATCTTCTATTACTACAACTTGTAGCGGGATAATTTGTATATGAAAAGCTACCCGCTTCATTCTCCAGTTTGTACTACACAAACAAAAGAATGCCACAATAAAGTGGATATTTATTGGTATAAAAACCCATATCATAATAAACTTGAAGTTTATTGATAATTGCACATGTCATGGTGTAAATTTGAAGTTTATCAATATTGATAATTTATTCAGTTGGCATTCGGGTTAGCCATATCAATTAAGTATGATGTGCAATAATGGAGAATTCACATGGGTAAATATTAAAGAACTGAAAGTTCTTTACGAATTCTCTTGTATTACTTGTTCTCATTAATTAATTGACCAACTAAAGAGTTCGGGTTGAATCCCATAAATTCTGGAAATATCAAAGGTGAATATGGGCCCATTCACCTGCCATGTATACCACATATGATGCATCTATGATATGGTCATGTGCGACTGTTATTAACCTGCAGCCTGGCCGGTGCTTGCGAGGTAAATTGCTCAGTAATCTAATTTCGAGCATAATTTCCAGATTTTCTATTCAAGATGGTTCATCTTGATAAGTTGGTTTACATCATAGTTGGTTTAGCAAAATAATTTATTGAGTGCCTCCATTTAAAAGCTAAATTATTGCTTATGAGAACAAAGTTATCTATATCAATTTGATATACGCTATACACGAGAGTATATTATATTCTCCCCTCACAAGTGGTTCAGGGTCAGGAACCAAATAATTTTATCTTATTATTATTAATGTGCTGTGTATATTAACATGATAATGCACAAAGATGATTTCCCAGAGTTGAGGAAAAAGTTAGTTTTCCTAACATGAGGGGGAGACATGATAAACACTTGAGAAAAGGTTACATGGGATGAATTGTCATTTGTATATATAAATCCTCGAATATCATAATATGAACTTGAAGTTCATAAAAGGATAATTCAATTGCAACATATTGCAAAGCATGCCATACGCATTTGCTGACCCAAAGAAAGTAACTATATTCTCACTGCAAATGCTCATATTAAGTCCCAGACGGACAAAGTCTTTGATACGCTTGAAGCGTATAGACAAATCGGTTTCAGAAGGAACTTCTTAATAAAGAAGATGAGCAAATGATCAAAGTGATCATAATAAGGAGGCAAGTGATCTAGAAGATCACATGACATAACACTTCATAAAATCTCATGAGAGATTCAGGTACCTGAATGTATAAATGAAGAGATCTCCATGTTATGTCTTTATGAAAATTTACTGGAACCGATATAAAATGTTCGTCGACGACATCTATGATAGCGCTAAATATCGATGAGGATCTTATGTTTGTCGAATACAAACAAAAATATTGGCCAAATGGAAGAGGTACAATTCAAGTAGAATTGATTCCATATGAAAGACATGTAGCTTTGGACATGAGTTCGAATACTTGAAAGTACAAAGTCAATGGTATGTGTAATCAGTTTTCGATATCTTATTTGTTTAGCATGACATGAAAACTTGATATGCATCTAAAGTCTATTATATGGCTTATATGACTTAACTTGAAAGATTTAAGTTGCTTGAAGCATACACAATTCTTGGTCCTGAAGTATCACATCCTAAGTGCAATTTGTGTACATATATATCTTGCTATAACTATAAGCATGATGGCATCGAGAATACCTCTATGAAGATATTGAAGAGTTATTCCACGACATTATATGAAGATGTTCATATCTATCAAGAATGATAATTTCAAGCTAGTGCACAAGATAAGAATGTGAAGGTTCAAGGATGTGAATTGGTGCTCTCTTCAGGGGGAGTTAACGTGCGTTGCACTCTTTTTTCCTTACAAGGTTTTGTCCCACTGGGTTTTCCTTGCAAGGTTTTTAACGAGGCAACCAATAGGCGCATTTGTAAATATGTGTACTCTTTTTCCTTTTCTATAATTTTTTCCCATTGGGTTTTATTTAGTTAAGGTTTTAACGAGGCACATTATTTATTGAGTAGACATTCAAGGGGGAGTGTTATAAATAGAATTCTATTTAAGGTGAATGTCTATAGTTAGAGAGATTCTAGGGTTTATTACTTGGTGGCTATAAGTCACCATCTCCCTATAAATAAAGGGGTTCTATTCCATTGTAAATCACCCCAAAGTATCAATAAGAATACTCCTCTCCCTACTTTCTCTATATTGTTCTTGTTCTTGTATTATTTTATAACACTTCTTGAATTTATTTAACTCACACCAACGAACCACTGGAAATTTTGGACCAAGAGCGTCAATTGATCGAGTAAAAAGTGTTGGGGACTCCCGTGGTAAAAACTAAAAACTGTCGTTGTATTTTTTTAATCAATATTTTGAAACTCTAAATTTTGGTGGTATTCTTTTTTTTTACTTTTTACAGAAAGAACTAACTAATTCGTTAGTACTTATCATAATCGTGAGATTATAATAAACTAATTTATTTTATCTGGGAGGGAATAAAATAATACCAAATTTGATGAGGCAAAATGGGATAAGATGAGATATCGAGAATTAAGTATAAGACTAATCAAGTTTATACCATATTTGGTTGACGGTATAATTTTATTCCGAAATAAATTTATATCATCAATCAAATATGGTGTAAATTTAGTACCACACTTTATCCCATGTTATCCGCGTACCAAATGACCCTTTATAGTATATTTCCAGTTGGACAAGCACAACTTTTTTTTTTTTTTGATACACACCAAATTTTGTTATAGGTACATTATATCCTTTTGCTTTTACCAATTTTATTGCATATTTGGTAGGGCCAAATGCAAATTCCATGCATGTCGCCAAATCACATGGAGGGAAAAAGTAAAATGAACGACTTCCCATTATGGTATTCCACGGCTCATTTCCTCCTTATCAGCATAGGAATTGGAAAATTTGAAGAGAGTTGGAGCAAAAGCACCTTTTTTATTTTCCCTCCTTTAGAAACGTAACCATTTTTATAATTTTATTGAATGACCAGACAAGTATGAGTTTTCATTCTAAAGTTGAAAAATAGAAAATTACTATAGTAGCAAAAATTTATCTCAAAACGTGAGTCAATTCAACGCGATAACTCTTTAAGTGTGGCACTATAAGAGATACACAACTATTCATTTGTGTTCATGATTATTATTATTATTTTATAAAAAAAAATATATGAATTCAGAATTTGCAGGAATGGCCAAGACAAAAATTTCAATAGCAGTAAGATTGGTCATATTTGCAACATGCTTAGCTGCTGCACTTACCATGTTATCTAGCAGACAAACTGTTCACATATTAAATGATACATCCTTTTTCACAGCAACTTACAAGGATTGGAACAGTTTTCAGTAAGAATTTTCACCTCTTTAAATTCATAGTATTTTATTTATATATCTCCTCTTAAATTTTAGTTTTGTCTCCATATAATAACACCAACAATTTCATTAAAATTTCACACATGAAGTCTGTGGAAGGTAATGTGTACGCAGATCTTACTCCTACCTTATGAAGGTAGAGAAACTGTTTCTGATAAACCCTCAACTTAAGAACAATGTCATCTTCATATAGTTTGAGGTTTAAGTTAAATTAAATTTATTTACATAATCGAGTTACTTATAAGTTAATTATAGGTTTGTGATAAGTATTACTAATTAATAATCTCATAAAAATGATAACTAACATACTATAACAAGTTAAACTGCATTTGTAGTGTATATAACTTAGTGTATACTATAACAATTATTAATTGGATTGTTATAGTCGCTCTATGGAAGGATATCGTATTGTTTCGGCTCAGTAGCGGTACTCTAAGGGCCTTGAGGCTAGGCACAGGTTGCCATGATGCTTATAAGCTATTATTCCGCAGTGTGGTTGTGATGGTAGGATATTTTCCCACGTGTTGGGGCAGTGGATGAATTGAAGAGAAGTTTACTCAGCGTATAATCAAGGGTTTCAGTATTTTATTCCCGGCAAGGGGAAAGGCATTCGAACTAAGGATGGTCAGGCTTGGGCTGGTGGAAGTAATAAGACCGGTATTTACAAGCGTGGTTGAGCTTTCTATTGATGTGGTGTTGTGGCCCTAATGAAATGTACTAAGTTTGCCGATATATAATCTTGGCAGGATATTGTGAAATAATATTGGAGATACAAGTGTCAGATATCGCATGGTGCGGTGGTTTAAGATCAAATCAGAATTTCTAATGTTGATGGACTGATAAGGATGACCTTTGAAAAAGTTCTAAAGTTAGCAGCAATGGTAGATTCAAGTGCCGCGAAGATGGATTTTGTTTAAAGCAGCAACTGAGCAGCAAGGTATGAGGAAAGGCATGTGGGGAGTGTCAGGCAGCTTTAAAATTTCTATAAGGCCAAGCATGAGAAGCGAGGTCGAGTGACCGATATCCGCTAAAGTGGGAGAGTGGAGGGGGTTGCATATGGGCTTGATAGTAGGAAGATTACGCGCTCTGGGAGGGTTTGCAGTATTGTATTAACTGTTTAAATTCTAAAAACTGTCGTTGTATTTTTTTTAATCAATATTTTGAAACTCTAAATTTCGATGGTATTCTTTTTTTTACTTTTTACAGAAAGAACTAACTAATTCGTTAGTACTTATCATAAATTATTGGCAAATAATTTGAAAATATTTGACACAGATCATTTTCATGTGTCCACATTTGGGATCACCATTGAAGTTATGTTCATATTGCACAAAAGTTAACAAAGTGTACCCGCTCGGATATGAAGTAGTTCAATCTCTTCAATTCAATTCAGAAATTAAATATGAAATTGTGACGACCCAAAGTGTCATCACCGTAATTTCCCATATATTCCGTGCTTCCGAGGCCTTGAAAATCTCGCTTTTAGTCGCCTGGATTTTCGTGCACAGTTCGAGCGCGTAGTCGGGCGCGTAATCAAAAAGCTTTTATGTTGAAATATATGAACTCTGTGAAAAATTTGGTGAATTTTGATATTAATATTGTTAAAGTTGACTTTGGTCAATATTTTGGGTAAACGGACCCGGAATCGTGATGTGACGATCCCAAAAGTACGTAGAAAAATATAGTACTCGGGCGTATTCCTGGAATCGAAATCCGAGGTGCCGAACCCGAGTAAAGAATTTTTGAAAGAAATTATTTTTCTGAAAGTGATATGATAATTAGAAAGGAAAATGGGTTAGAAAATATCGGTATCGGACCCGTAATTTAGTTCCGACACCTGGTACAGATCTTAAATAATCGTTAAGTGCTTTCTGTAAAATTTTGTCGAAATCAGACGTCGTTTGACGTGTTTCAGACCTAAATATCTAAAGTTAGAAGTTTATGAACTTGAAATGAAAAATGATGATTTTGAGGTTTGATTCTTTGATTTTGATGTTATTTCAACGATTTGATCACTCGAGTAAGTCTGTAGGATGTAATTGAGTTAGTGTGTGTGTTTGGTTGGGAGCCCCGAGGGCTCGGGAGTAATTCGGAGGTGGTTCGGGGTAGTTTTACACTTAGAAGATGCATCAGATTTTTTTCAAAAAAATTGCAGACAGTTTTTACTCTTCACGAATGCAGCCGCAGGCTCGCGTTCGCATTGCCCAGTTCCTCCTCTTTTTCGCGTTCGCGGAAACGCCCCGCGTTCGCACTGCTTAGGCAACCTCTTCATCGCGTTCGCATACACCCGACTCGCGAACGCATAGGCCAAGCCTGCCCCCCCCCCCAACCAACTTCCCTTCTACGTGTTCGCATGATGCCCTCGCGAATGCATAGGGTACCCGGCCAGTCTTCATCGCGAACGCGACCTAGCCCTTCGTATAGGTTTAAATTTCTTCGGTGAATTTTCTTAAAACAGATCAGTGAACATGGAATTTTTATCACTTTTTCACACGAACTCCTCTCTCAAACACTCCATAGACGAATTTCAAGCTCCTTTTCCTCCATAGCTTGCTAGGTAAGTGTTCTTAACTTCATTCTCTCTTAATTTCTTCATCTAATCACTAATTTCCTAGTCCTAAATCATGAATGCAAAGTAAAAGTTGTGGGTTTTGGGTAAAGTTAGACCTTTGGGGATTTTGGGTGATTCTACCTCAATTTGGGGTTGAATCTTAAAACAAATTATATAATTAAACTCGTGGGGTTATGGGTGAACGGATTTTGGTCGGAGCCTCTAGTTTGGACTATGTGGGCCCGATGTTGGATTTTGGTAGTTTTGGAAGAAAGTTAGGAACTTCATTTCTAGGCTATGGGATTTTATTTTTGAGCCTTTATTGCTATTATTGAATTGATTATGCTTAGATATCATTATTTCGGAGTCGGATTGTAGAGGAAAGGCGGTATTGGAGAATTGATTGTCATTCTTGGACCGAGGTAAGTGTTTAATTTAACTTTGTTAGAGGGAATAAGATTAGGATATTATTTGCTAATTGTTAAATGATGCGTACGGTGTATATGCATGGTGACGGTTATCTATACACCGGAGTTTAGCATGACCGTGGGTTTTAAATGTGTTTGAAAATTGAAAAATATCTCTCTTGTCTAATTGCTCGGTTTCATATTTTGTGAACGATTGAGGAAGAATTTCGATTGGTATATTATTAGAGTACCGATTCGAACTAGAATTTGATAATTGGGAAAGAAGTGATTAATAGAGAAAGTGTGGTGACTCTTTCCTTGCCGGAACACGTAGTTATTATTGTTGTTGCTCCCTTGTCGGGATACTTGAGCTGTTAGTTGTACCCTTGCCCGGTTTATTCATTATGTTGTTGCATTTACCTAATGGGACCTCTTTTAGAGAGATTATTTGTGCTATTCATTATGATACGCGATCGCGTGGCACGCCGTCCATTTATGAACTATAATATGGGATCGTGTGGCACGTCATTCACTTATAAACTATAATGTGGAAACGTGTGGCACGCCGTCCACTTATGAACTATAATATGGGATCGTGTGGCACGCCGTCCACTTATGAATTATAATATGGGATCGTTTGGCACACCATCCACTTATGAAATATGAATTGGGATCGTGTGGCACGCTGTCCACTTATGAACTATAATATGGGATCGTGTGGCACGCCGTCCAGTTATGAACTATAATATGGGATCATGTGGCACGCCGTCCACTTATGAATTATAATATGGGACCGTGTGGCACGTCGTCCAATTATGAAATATGAATTGGGATCGTATGGCACGCTGTCCATCTATGAATTATGAAATGGGATCGTGTGGAACGCCGTCCACGTATAAACTAATAAATGGGATCGTGTGGTGCGTGGTACACTTATATATGAGTTATGGCATTGAGATAGTTTTATTGTTATATCCGTTGATCATTTTTCACTGTATCTTCCCCGTGCATGCCCTTTCCCCTTTTAATTGATATTCTCTGTCGTTTTTTCGTTGCTTTGTGTGTGTGTGTGTGTGTGTATATATATATATATATGTGTTTGTGTGTGTGTGTGTGTGTGTCTGTACAAGTTGTTTTAGGTAGGTCCTGTCTAGCCTCGTCACTACTTCGCCTGGGTTAGGCCATGCACTTACCAGCACATGGGATCGGTTGTGCTGATGCTACACCTCTGTGCTTTTGCACAGATTACGGTACCGGAGCAACTTTTAGACCACAACAGTAGCCTATTTGATCGGGAGATGACTTCAGTCCAGGGATTTCGAGGTAGCCTAGCTGGCGTTCACAGGCCAGAGTCCTTTTCTATGTTTAGTTTGTTTTCTTGTACCAAGACAGACATTTTGTATTTCTATTCAGACTTGTTTGTAGCACTCTTTAGCAGCCCGTGAGCTAGTGACACCAGATTTTAGGTAGAGATATGTTTTAAACTTCAGTTTTATAAACTTAAAGACTCCCGCTTTTATTTAAATTGCTTTTGTATATTGTTATTGTTGAGAAATTATCTAAAAATGTTAAAGTTCGGCTGGCCTAGCTCCGTTAGTAGGTGCCATCACGACTCCCGATAGTGGAAAAATTCGTGCCGTGACAGAAATCCTTACATCTTTGGAAATTCGTATCTTAAGTAGTTCAATCTATTGAATGCAACTTGAGATTTCAAATCTTAAGTTCTGAAACATAAATTAGTTCTTCAAATTTCACCAATCCAGTACACAATTCAACAAATTCAGTGATTGACACAAAACTGAGCGACACATGACAATTTTATTATTTGGCCCTGCCAGTACTAGAATTGCGGAAAAAAGCGACTAAACTTTAGCGATCAAAGTTGGCATGTCAAGAAAAGCAATCAAAGTTGGTCTCTAAATTAGCGAAAATAATAAAATAAATATTTGAAATACATTAGTGACCAAGGTTGGTCGCCACTTGGTCGCTAATTTCGTCAAAATATTGACCGGACTGGTCAAACTTACTTGGTCAAAGGTATACTGAGATTAGCGACCAACGTTGATCGCTAAAGTGAGACCCACCTATAAAATTTTGATAATTATATTATTATCTTAAAAATATTTACAAAATATAAATATATATAATTTAAAATTAGCGACCAACGTTTGTCGCTAATTAAAGGGTAAGCAGATAGCAACCAACATTGATCGTTAAAATGGGACACAGTTATAAAACTTTAATAATTACATTTATATTTAAAAGAATTTATAAGATATAAATAAATATAATTCAAAGTTAGCCTCCAAAGTTGGTCGCTTACTGAAATAGAGACCAACTTTGATCGCTAAACTGGGACCCAGTTCTAATGTTTAACAATTACATTATTATTTTAAATATTATATAAAATATAAATAAATCTGATTTAAATTTAGCGACCAACTTTGGTCGCTAATCTAAATTTATGTATAATTATCGAGTAAAGTTGGTCTCTTTTCAGGTCAACAATGGTCAAAATTAAAAATTATTTTGTATTTACTATCTGAATAATATAAATGTAAGTCGTTAATACTTTTATAATACGACTAAACTATACTCTAACATACTATATATGCAGTTAAGTAGTACTACCAAGCGTGTGTGTATGTGTGTGTGTATATACACACACATACTTACACTATACGATGCACTAAGTATTAATGCATTAGCTAATATTATATCGAATATAGCTTATATATGCGCTTACACTATACTATATACTAAGTATTAATGCATTATTTAATATCATATCGAATATAGCTTATATACTTACACTATACTGTGCACTAAGTATCAGCGCATTAGCTAATACTATATCGAGTATATATATATATATATATACTTACACTATACAATGCACTAAGTATTAGCGCATTAGCTAATATTATATTGAATATATCTTATATATATATACTTACACTATACTTTGCACTAAGTATCAGTGCATTACACTACCAAAAAATGAATTTATTGAAACAAAATTTGGGCAACAATTTTGTTACTGTTACAATAGATCATATTCTGGAACGGTTTTAACCGTCCCAATAAAGTCAAAAGGCTTTCGGCATACTTTTGAACAATAACCGTTTCAATAGTGTATTAACCGTCACCATAAATATACGTATGGAGACAATTTTGATATGCGATACAATAGGATTGTTTGTAGGAATGGTTTTATGAAATAAAAAGCTATTGGGACGGTTTAATTTTCCCTCATTAGTTTCCCTCCTAGGTATTTTATTGAAAAACAAAAATAATGGACTTCCACTAATATTTTAATAACTCTAAAACACATTTAGCGATTCCCCCAAAATCTCAAACTTCCCTCTCTGTTCATCGACTTCGCTCTCAGACTAGGTTGTGACAAAACTAACCTAGAAGACATCGACTTCACTTTCAGATAGTGATTCTCCCAAATCTCAAACACCCCTCTCTCTGTTCATCAACCTAGAACACACCAGCGAACTCTGTCGACCAGCTTTGATGAAGGACAATTATTTCCGGTGAAGGACGACCATTATCAGCTAACATACCATAATCTCTGAGGTAGGCTTTCCGGTTTTTACCCGTTCGACGTTTGTTGTTACTTTCGATTTTGCTTTCTTCTTCCCTAGTCTGAAAAATTATGTCATTGCTCGTTCTATTTTCTTTCTTTGATTATATTTCTGATAAACCCATTATTTTGCTTCTGCTTTGTTTGTATTATGCAATATATTTTGTGATTTTTAGTTTGTGAAATTGGGGGATTTATTTGTTAGGTATTGATTTTGTGTTAGAAACCATGAGATTTCATATTTGCTATCGATGTTCGATGTTCGCTGTCTTGTGTGTTATTCTGATATGCAATATAATGTTTTCTGCTGTATTTTCTTGTTTTGTATGAGTTGTAGCAGCTTTTTTACTAGGTGACTCTATTGACCAATCTCTAGCCACTAATACTAATAAACTAAATTTGATTTAATGAATACATTAAAATATTTAGAATAAATAGATATAGAGCGGGTAGCGGGAATCGAACCCGCATCGTTAGCTTGGAAGGCTAGGGGTTATAGTCGACGTCGATTCATTATTTTTAACGTTGCTAATTCAAAACCGAACATGAAACTTTGGTTTCATTCGGCTCCTTTATGGAGATGAGTCAATTTATAGATCTAAGATGTGAATAAAATTTGAAAAAAAAAAGAATTCTACCCATAACATGTCCAGTAGTCTTCCCAGTGACTTCACGAACTCTGTTGTGAATTTGTTGGATTTCACTAGCATTTCGTTTATCATGCAAGTCAGCAGTAAACCCTTTAAAATTTGCACCTTCAGTCATGGCCTGCTATAGTTCTTTTCCAGTAGTTGCACAATTAGAAGCAGTCTCATTATGTGCCAGCCTAGAAATAGTTGCTTTAGAACCTATTGTAGTTGTACTTGCGATGTCTTGTCTTATTCATCTCAAGTCAAATTTAATGAATATTAGAAGATTTTCTCTTGTTTTCTTTGTTATCCAAGTTTTAGTCTAACTCTATAATTTGATAAAGAAGTTGTAACCTAACTCTACTGTTTGAATATTATATGATGACATACCAAGTTCTAATCCAACTCTAGGAATGTTGTGTCCAAAAAAGATTCTACTTTTGAAGATTGGTTCTGTTCATTCATGTGCTTAAGGTAGCAATTTCGATAACAATTGTATCTTTGTAAGAATCAGTATCGCAATATTGGTTTACTTTAGTTATGGTCTTATTATTCTATGCATTCTTTTTTTCCCCTTTTGTACATATAAGTGATGTATAATTAATGGTAGTTACGGGTATGCTGTGAGATGGTAACTGTAATTAGGCAGTGTTTTCTGCCAACAACAAACTTTTGTATCACCAAACATCAGATATGCGAAGAAGAAGTGAAATTTATGAGGAAATTCAGGTTTAACATAGTTGTTAGTAAGTTATTTCTTATTTTCTTATTACAATATGCCCCTAAATATAAATCACATTATGTTTTTCAATACCACAGTTAACTAATGCTTTATTAATGGGTTCTGATCCCTACCTTTTGTGACTCCTCCATAACCTTGTGGCATTAGGTATATCTTTTCTTAGGGGTGATCCTTTTACATTTTGACATGTATCTGACAAACAACTGTTGCTTTTAATTGCAGAGAAACGAAGGAGAGAATTTCATCCATAAAAAGTGCCATACATGATGAGGATCAATGTTTTGGCATATGCTTTTACATGCATCATGTTTCCGTAAACAGGAAAGGAATCCAATGGCTCAAGACAAGATACGTTTTTTTAATAATACAATCCAGTTGTGTATTGTTCCTATGCTTTATGCTGGTAAGAGGCACAGTACTGTAAAAAGTTAATGTACTAGAAGTAATGAGAAATTTAAGGTGTAAAATTGATGTAGGAATTACTGTGTATCATTGCGAGCAATGAAGTTACTTCTGCTAGTATGATGTCATTGACTAAGAGGTGTCGTCTAGCTATATGATACATGATTTTCAATGATTACTGATTTTAAAATTTTTTTAAATAAGATTTGAAGTGCACTACCATTATGTATCATTGTTAATGAGAAAAAATGAGACGTTTATGAAGTTCTCATGTAGGTTGATGCATTTGCGAAGATTTTGCCACGGGGTGCACGTGGCTGCCTTATGAGGTACATTATGAAGATGAAGTGATTGTAGAATCTGTTGAAGAGACTCACCAAGTCTTGTTGGGGTGGTTTGGAAAGCATCTCAACTTTCAAGTAAGTGGCTCTCGCTATTGAACTGTGTCCTTTGACATTGATAACTAAGCTCATTTACTATTATGCATATATAATTCTCTTAACCTTATAATTGTGGTTCTTTAACACATTTTCCTAGATTCTTACATACTTTCTCGTGTCAAAGCCTACTTAACCATGGCCATGATGGTTACTGGTGCATGTTTGTTAACCATGCAATTGAATTCTGCACAAACGTAAAATGAATGCTTATTAGAATTAATATTTACAAGTGCTACTGAAAAGTATTTCAAACTATCAAACTAAAAATTCAATTGCATTCCTTTTGTTGATGTAAAGAATAAAAAGTACTTTTTTTCCTTACATTTTTTCTTCTTAGAGTTTATTAAAACCATACATTAGGGAAATGTGGCCTATAAAATATTTTCAAAATTAAGGTATATTTTGTAACTTTTATGATGTGGTTTTGCAAAACAATCCTGATCCTTCTTTAGGCAAGTATATTTTCTGGTCGATCTACAGCAGATATGAGTCCATGGTTTTTGAATCTCTAATTTAAACTTTGACCATATTTTCTCCTCTTATTTGTTTTAATCAGAAAGGTAAAGTTTTGTTAGCTACAAATAGCACCAAGAAACTGATATGCACATCAACTAGCCACGGTATAACTGCTTCTAACATTAAATAAAGTAACTCGATTCACGAGGTTTTCTAAATTTGTTTGTGAAATACACACGAAGTACATGTAGTATCGTCATTAGGACCATATCATGGATGAACTAATCGTATTAACCTGCCAAAGTTGGCTTCAGATCTCTATCATCTCATCCCCTTCACAAACATATTTGAGGGGCTACGTCCTCCTCTACCATTATTTTCAGTTACATCTGTATCTGAACAAAGAGTTGTTCGATATTTAAATAGGATCTATATTTCTTTATTTTGTTGAGTAGTTTATAGCCTCACTATAATTATATTGTGCTTGCACCAAGTAATAAATTCAGATGTACATGTTTTTCCTATAATTTCTTAATTTCTGCAGGCCTTGATAGATAATATATTCTTGGTTCTTGGCCCCTTGGACGATGTAAGATTGGTAGTAGCATTGTGCAATGTGGAGCTTCGAGTTCTAATCACTATATATATTCGGTGAATGAGTGCAACTATTTTGCTTTAAGCACTGAGTCCGCTTTATGTGGTTCTCCTGCATTCATCTGAGGAGAATTTCTATTTTTATGCATTAAAAATTGTAATCATGCTACTTCAACTTTACCAGAATCGATTTGTTATTTTTACTTTTGATATTCTGCGAGGACTGAAACGATGTGATGAAAGAAAATTCACAATAATTTGTAGTGCTTTATTTAATATTTTCATAGAAGCAGGTAGTTAATGCATGTTATAACACAAGTCACTCTCTTTCCAGTTCGCTGCTTTCTCTCTCACTCCAGTAGCTCTCTCTTCCTCTCCCAACGTTCACTTTCACCTACCCTTCCCCAGCTCCCAGCCCCCCTCCCCCCTCTCCCCCCACCCCCTCCGGCGACCCCTCCCTCCGGCGACCCCCTTTCCCTCCGGCGACCCTCTAAGTAAGTTCTCTCTCTTCTGTTTCTCTCCTCTCTCCTCTATCTCCACTACCTAGCCCTCACCCCCTACCCCCACCCCTACCCACCTGTCAACCCTGACTCCGGCGACCCCTCTTCTCCGGCGACCCCTAGTAAGGTAACCCCTCCCCCTTTCCCGAGCTAGGCAGCCCCCCTCGTTTTTTTTGTGCGTGATTTTCAGGTACAAGTCGCGGCGGACGAGGAGAGCTTACGACATTTGGACGCAAAGAGCAAAGCAACACCGGACGAAGTGTGCAAGAGCTAGCGGTAGTTGATCTAGGACGAATCAAAGCATACTTCCAGGTTTTTCCATCGGGAGTTGGTACCTCCTGACCTCCGTTTTTTACTCTGTACACCCTTTTACATTTTCTATCTAAGCACCCTGCGTGTGGTTTACTTTGTCGATTCCTAGCTTGCATCCTTTTGCGTACTCCGTTGTATTACGTGAGTGCATCACCGTTTTCCGTATTCGATTGGGGATAGTGGCCGCGGCGGGGGATGGTAGAGTAAGGTCATGTCCTCGGGGGCAGGGGTGGGGTAGGGGCGAGCAGGGGGGCTGGGAGCGGTTCTGCGGGTAGGGCCGGAGGCAAGGGTGGGAAGAGGGTAGCGGACGCTCATAGATTAAGGATCGGGTCGTGGAATGTAGGAACTCTGACGGGTAAGTCCATTGAGTTGGCGAAGGTTCTTCAGAAGAGGAGGGTTAACATAGCCTGTGTCCAGGAGACTAGGTGGAAAGGGTTGAAGGCGAGGAATGCAGACGGGTTTAAGTTGTGGTATTCTGGGGTCGTGAGAGGTAAGAATGGAGTGGGCATATTGGTTGATAAGGATCTAAGGGAGTCCGTGGTCGAGGTTAGGCGAGTGAATGGTAGGTTAATGTCTATTAAGTTGGTTATTGGGGGTTGTGTCCTCAACGTCATCAGCGCTTACGCGCCGCAATCGGGCTTAGATGAGGAGGTTAAGAGGCGTTTTTAGGAGGACTTGGATGATACGGTGAGTAGTATTCCCCAATCTGAGAAGTTAGTTATTGGAGAGGACTTTAATGGTCATATTGGGGCTGATGTTGGTGGTTATGGTGAGGTGCACAGTGGCTTCGGCTTTGGGGATAGGAACGGAGGAGGCACGTCACTGCTTGATTTCGCCAGGGCTTCCAAGCTTTTGATTGCGAACTCGGCATTTCAGAAGAGGGAGGAGCATTTGGTCACCTTCAAGAGTTCGGCGGCGAGGACTCAGATTGATTACCTCCTCCTTAGAAGGAGCGATAGGGGTATGTGCAAGGACTGCAAGGTTATTCCGGGGGAGTCCTTTTCGACTCTTCATAGACTCCTAGTGATGGATGTCGATCTCTGGGTGAAGAGGAAGAGGAGGGGTGCTCGGGGACAACCGCGGATTAGACGGGGTGTTTTGAATAAGGAGAAAGTATAAGAGTTGATGAGGAGGTTAGCTGAGGGAGGAGCTTGGAGAAGTTCTGGGGAAGCGGATGTTATGTGGTCAGAGACGGCGAACTTGGTTAGGGAGGTAGCACGGGATGTGCTCGGAGCAGCAAAGGGCTATTCAGGTAGACATCAGGGTGACTGGTGGAAGAACGATGTAGTCCAAGGAAAAGTGGAGGTGAAGAAAGCGGCATTTGCTAAGATGACAGGGAGTACAAGCGAGGAAGAACGGAGAGCGAACAGGGAAATCTACAAGGTGGCGAGGAAAGAAGCAAAGATGGCGGTTACGGAAGCCAAAAGCGCGGCGTTTGGTCGTATGTACGAGGAAATAGGGGAGAAAGGAGGGGACAGAAAGTTATTCCGGTTAGCTAAAGATAGGGAAAGGAAGGCGCGTGATCTTGACCAAGTTAGGTGCATCAAGGGCGAGGATGGTAGAGTTCTGATGGGGGAGTCTCAAGTCAAGAAGAGGTGGCAGGCATACTTTCGGGACTTACTTAACGACGTGGGGGATCGTAACATAGAGCTAGGGGAGTTGGGGCATTCAGAGCAACATAGAGATCTTGGGTACTGCAGGCGCATTAGGGCGGAGGAGGTCATGGGGGCTTTGCGTAGGATGAGTAGGGTCGAGCGACCGGGCCTGACGAGATCCCGGTAGAGTTCTGGAAATGCATGGGTAGGTCAGGAGTGGAGTGGCTCTCCAGGTTGTTCAATGCGATCTTCATGACCAAAAAGATGCCGGAGGAGCGGAGGTGGAGTACAGTGGTGCCCTTGTACAAGAACAAAGGTGACATCCAATGCTGCAACAACTATAGGGGTATCAAATTAATAAGTCACACCATGAAGGTCTGGGAGCGGGTGATCGAGGCGAGGGTGAGGGAGATGACATCTATATCTGTGAACCAGTTCGGTTTCATGCCGGGTCACTCCACTACAGAAGCTATCCACCTTGTCAGAAGGCTGGTGGAGCAGTTCAGGGATAAGAAGAAGGACCTGCACAGGGTGCTTATCGACTTGGAGAAGGCGTATGACAAGGTCCCAAGGGAGGTGCTATGGAGGCGCTTGGAGGCGAAGAGCGTGCCAGAAGCCTACATCAGAGTAATTAAGGACATGTATGATGGAGCTAAGACTAGGGTTAGGACGGGGGGTGGCGACTCAGACCATTTTCCAGTGGTTATGGGGCTCCATCAAGGATCGGCACTTAGCCCTCTCCTATTTGCCTTGGTGATGGATGCTCTTACCCGACATATTCAAGGGAATGTGCCTTGGTGTATGCTATTTGCTGATGACATAGTCTTGATAGACGAGACGGGGGTCGGTGTTAATGAGAGGTTAGAGGTATGGAGACAGGCTCTCGAGTCTAAGGGTTTCAAAATAAGCAGATCTAAGACAGAATACCTGGAGTGCAAGTTTGGCACCGAGCTGAGCGAAGTAGGCAGGTACATGATGATTGGATTTTAGGTCATCGCCAAGAGGGACAGTGTCAGATATCTTGGGTCGGTGATTCAGGGGGACGGAGAGATTGATGGGGACGTCACTCACCGTATAGGAGCGGGGTGGTCAAAGTGGAGGCTTGCATCAGGAGTCCTGTGTGACAAGAAAGTTTCACAGAAACTCAAGGGGAAATTTTATAGAGTTGTGCTTAGACCGGCCATGTTGTATGGGGCCGAGTGCTGGCCAGTGAAGAACTCTCATGTTCAGAGGATGAAGGTTGCGGAGATGAGGATGCTCAGGTGGATGTGTGGGCTCACCAGGTTAGATAAGATTAAGAATGAAGTTATTCGAGAAAAGGTGGGGGTGGCCCCGGTGGATGAGAAGATGCGAGAAGTGAGGCTAAGGTGGTTCGGACATGTACGCAGGAGAAGTCCTGATGCTCCGGTGAGGAGTTGCGAGCGGCTGACGATGGTCGGCGCACGGCGAGGCAGAGGGAGGCCTAAGAGGTATTGGGGAGAGGTGATTAGGCATGACATGGCCAGAATGCGGGTTTCTGAGGACATGGCCCTTGATAGGAAAGTCTGGAGGTCTAGTATCAGGGTTGTAGGATAGGGGCCCCTAGTGTTTTTCGTACTCCTCACCCGGGGTTGGGTGAGGCTTGGCAGGGCTATCCTTAGACGATTTGTGTATTGGATTGTGTCTCCCTTATGGTAGTTATTTATGGTAGTTACTGTCTGATATTATTGCATGTTATTTTATTTATGGTTCTTATTCTTAGATAATCATTTACTTATTTCTGCTGAAGCTACTAATGTTCTTTTGTTGTTGTTTTTGTTTTTGTTATTCCTTTCCTTCACTGAGCCGAGGGTCGATTGGAAACAGCCTCTCTGCCTTTTCGGGTAGGGGTAAGGCCCGTCAACATATTACCCTTCCCAGACCCCACTTTGTGGGACTATACTGGGTAGTTGTTGTTGTTGTTGTTGTTGTTGTATAGAAGCAGGTAGTTAATAAAGTTTGTTGGTACCTTCTTCACTGTTCTGACAGAAAACTTTTACTATCCCATGTAAAGTGAATTGAGGTCAGGACTATATCTGTTGATAACTTTAATTACCGGAAAGCACATGACATATGGCTGATAACAGGTTCTCTGAAGTTCTCTTCTAATACCTCTTTATTCTATTGTAGTAACTTCTCTGAAGTTCTCTTCTATATGAAAAATAAACAGTTTGACAATGTAGACTGGAACCTTTTGGCCTCTCACAGGCCTGGACATGTCATACATGTTCTTTTGAGACATAGTCTATTCTCGTCTACACATTCTGTTCAACATCAAAAAGCATAAATTATAATTTGAAGTATGATCATATTGCTGAAAATATTGGGCAGATAGTGGTTGTAGTTTTTGCTGAAAGTATGATGTGTGTGTATTCCTGCAAAATTCGACTTGAGAGGATGATGTGTGTGTGTTTATGCCAGGGTTGTGAAAAGTGAGAAGCGGATCCTGCTATATGAAGTGACTCAGGTAGGCAAAAGCGGCGCTTCCCACTAAAGAGGCAGAAGCGGCGAAGCAAAGCGAAGCTGCCAACCTATTTAATTAAAAAAGAAAGGATCAGTGTACTTTTATTAAAACACGACCAGCAGCAACAATGACTAGGGTTCCCTTTTCAATTTCAACAGAGACTCAGCGGCAACAGGTATGTGATGATCTATCCAATTTTAACAAAATGGTATACTGCCCTTCCTCTGAATATCATAAGAAGGTTCAACTTCGGAATACATGTTTCTAGTTATAAATGAAACTGGATCATTGTTGCCTTTTCTTTTCGGATATCATAATCATATAATGCTGACTTCTAACATTCTTCTGCTAATCTTAATTTTCAAGTATTGGCATTACTTTTTATGGTACACACTGATGAGATTGTGACACGTCATTAACTTAAATCTAATAGCCACTAGGAGTATTTGTTAAAATATTTGTTATTGATAAAATTTGCCTTACGTAACTGTTTATGTGATGATTTTGGTGACCGTTAAATTTCACTACAATGAAAATCATATAAATTTGAGAATATGTGGCTTTTTTTTAATTCTTTCTTATTAGTTGTTTTTTTTGTTATAAGAACATAAACCAAATTTATACTGGTTCAGGAATTGATATTGATGCTAACATTATTCTAGTGGCATTGGGTGATTTAATATTGCATGAAGTAATTTAGTGGCTTTAACGATTTACAGGACATGTTTAGAAAATTTTGGTTAGGTGATTGCTACATAGATTTTGAGTTAGCTTGTAAAGGTGGTACTATTCTTTTGCTACGAAATAAACAAGTAATTACTTGCGAGTAGTCAAAATTAGATACAATGCCTCCAAGCAATCATTTGCCAGCTTTTTGCATTCTCTTGTTCCTTGAAGCAGCCACCAATATTGCTTCTGCAAACAACAGTTATGGAAATGGACCTAATTTGCTCGTTCCTAAGCCGAAGTATGTTTAGTTGTTCGTTATAATGTTGTTTTTTGTAATAGCATATTCTGATGTTGTTTTGGTTCAATAGCTGTTAGACATAATATTGTTTAGGTAATGCTATTTTGGTTCAGTAGTTGTCAGCCGTAGTAGGTTATGCATAGTCATATTTACAAATGGTGTTTTAAGCAGGTTGAAAATGGAAACTTTGCCAAAAAATTTAAGAATTTAGAGAGTTTATCAAATTTTCAGAGTTATCAAATTGGAGGTTGAATTATACTTTGTGATTAAATTATTAGCAGTCATATTGTTAAGCATTCCTGGTGTCATGCCAAGAGTGACACTCATGCCCACTTTTGCTAGTAAAAGGCATATGAATATGTGGTTCCACTAATCCTACAGTAGGCAGTATTGGAGGCATCATCATTTGAGACTCCATGTTCTTGCATTGCTTATCAACTGAATTTGTGCTTGAAGTTGCTTTAAGTAATTTATGACCCAATTATCCTTTAAATTTTGTTTAATTATTTTTCATTGTCTTTTGTAGGTGCAATAATTGCGGATGAAAGCAGTGACGAAGACCTTACTGGAGTGTTGTTGATCGTTGTTAAGGTTTATATTATTATGTTTAGGGTTCTTTTAGTTGAGAACTTTTTGTATCCATATTTTATTTTTGTACATGGATAATGCTAGTTGGATATGGTGTAAACAATTTCATAGAATAGGAAAATATTTCTCATTTTCCTTTCGTAAATATTAGAAATTATAATTTGTTTCAATAGAAAATATAACCATTCCAATAGACCTAGCAAATAATAAGAGCAACCCCTAATAACTGTTCCAATATGTCACAATATCTGTTGCAATAGGGTACTGATAATTGTTCCAATATATCACAAAATTGTTGCAATATATCATGCAAAACTGTTGCAATAGACTTAAATAAATCAAGTGTATTATTATACCACGATGGTTTATAGTCGTCCCAATGGAGAAGAAAATCGTTCCTATAGATAGGACAATGGTAGTAGTCCAAACAATTACAATATCCTACCTATGGAGACGGTTTTCAAACCGTTGCAAATATCCGTTCTAATAGACCTATTGTAACGCCGAATCCTGGAACACATCCAAATCCGTCCCAATAGACCTATAGGGACAGTTAGCGTATTTATTACAACGGTTTTCGAAGGGTTGCTATAGCTGTAAATTTCTAGTAGTGTTAGCTAATATTTGATCGAATATAACTTATGTATATATTATATATACTTACACTATACTATTGTGACGACCCAAAGGGTCATCACCTGTTTCTAATTGAAATCTGTATCTCTGAGACCTTGAAAATCTCATTTAGGATTGCCTTGATTTGCGTGCACAGTCCGGGCATATAGCCGAAAAGCTCGAATATGAAATTCTATGAAAAATGCTAAGTTTTGACATTAAAATGAGGAAATTTGACTTCGGTGAATATTTTGGGTAAACGGATCAGGACCCGTGATTTGGCGGTCCCGGAGGATCCGTAGGGAAATAGGGGACTTGGTCGCATGCCCGGAATCGAATTCCGAGGCCTAAACCTGAGAAATAATTTTTTGAGTAAAATTATTTTCTGGAAATAATTAAGAAAATTGAAAATATAACTTGATGAGAACGTGTTGGTATCGGGCCCGTATTTTTGTTACGGCTATCGGTACATGTCTTATATATTGTTTGAGCACTTTCTACAAAGTTTGGATGAAAATGGACGTCGTTGACGTGTTTCGAACTTAAAGTGAAAATTTTGATGTTTTATGAAATTTGGAAGAAATCATGAATTTTGAGGCTTAATTCGATGTATATGATGTTATTTTGGCTATTTGATCGCATGGATAAGTCCATAATATGTTTTTGGAGGTTGTGTGTATGTTTGTTTTGAAGCCCTGAAGACTCTAGTGAGTTATGTGTTCGTGCCAGAATGGGTAATCGGGTTTTGGTTCGAACATTGGGTTTTGACCATGTGGGCTCGGGGACATTTTTGGACCTTTTGGGCAAAACTTTGGGAAAATTCATTTTTATGTATTCAAATTGGTTCATTTAGTGTTTATTGATGTAATTAAATAACTTGTGACTGAATTCGAGCGAATTTGTGGTGGAATCGAGGGGTAAAGCTATAATTGAGGCTTGAGTTGAGTTTAAAGCATCGAGGTAAGTGTTCGGTCCAACCTTAGCTTGAGGGATTAGGAGTTCAGTCGCATTTGCTACTGGTATTGTGTTAAGTACGACGTATGGACATGGTGACGAGTATTTATACGTTGGTGTTGAGCATGACCCTGGGTCTTAAATTGATAATTATGTATTCTTAATTGATTCTATGAAAGCCTTGATTGATGATCCTTGATACCCAGTATTAAATTTAACTGTGTCCAGTAGAAGTGGAATATGATTGGTTATAGCTTACTCTCCCTTGCCTGGAAGTTTATAAATTTGCTTATGTTCCCTTGCCGGGACTTGTAATGTGTATTGTGTTGGAAGAAGTGGCGGGTGGTACGCCTACCACAAGCGATATTGAAATGGGAGCGGGTGGTACGCCTACCACAAGATACTGAAATGGGAGCGGATGGTACGCCTACCACAAGATATTGAAATGGGAGCGGGTGCTACGCCTACCACAAGATATTAAAATGGGAGCGGGTTATACGCCTACCATGAGATATTGAGAAATGGGATCGGGTTGCACGCCTGCAACGAGATGAGCATTGAAAGTGAAAGTTGTTTTATCCATTCTTATCCGTGTTAGCAGCTTTATAGTTGGTTACATTGTTAGTTCTGAGAATCCTGTTTATTTTGCTATCCCCAGAGCATGTCTCCCTTCCCAGTTTTACTTAGTTATTTCCTGTTGCTTCTTTCGCCATATACTATATAACTGCACAGGTTTATCTAGAGTCTGGTCTTAGCCTCGTCACTATCTCGCTGGGGCCTGGCCAGACACTTACCATCATATGGGGTCGGTTGTGCTGATGCTACACTTTGTGTTCTTTTGCACAGATCCAGGTATTGGAGCAGCATTTGATTATCAACATTAGATCGAGAGCCAGCCTTCAGTCTAGAGACACCAAGGTAGCCTTGCAGAGGTCCGCAGGACCGGAGTCTCCTTTATCTTAGTTTTCACTTGTTTATCTCATGTGTCCGAGACAAGCAATGTTATATTTCCTTCAAACGTTTGTATTCAGTACTCTTAGTAGTCCATGAATGATGTGACACCAACTTTTGGGTAGAGATATATGATGATTACAATATTTTTGTTCAGCTTATTTAACTTAAGTCTTCTGCCTTATTTTCATGTTTAGCTGTTATTAAATTGTTTAACACATGTTGTTATAACTGATAAAAATTACTAAAATAAAAGTATTGGAAGTTTTGAATGTGGCTTGCCTAGCTTCTATTAGTAGGCGCCATCACGACTCCAGGGTGGGAATTCCGGGTCGTGACAAGTTGGTATAAGAGCACTAGGTTACATAGGTCTCATGACTAACGGACAAGCTCAGTAGAGTATGACAGATCGATACGGAGGTGTCTGTATTTATCCCCAGAGGTTACGGAGTTAGGAAAACTTCACATTTGTTCTTTCTTGTCGTGCGATTTTGTTTCTCAACACTTATTGCTTTTCTACTCTGTTCTTTCGCAGATGGAGAGAACACGCGCTTCCTCATCTACCGCTCAATAGCCTGAGCCCCCAGCATCAGCTTCCACTAGAGGCATAGGGCGAGGTCGTGTTAGAGATTGAGGTAGGGACATAGCTCAGCCCCGAGCAGCAGCCCCAGTGGTGGAGTCTCAGGTTTATTTTGACGAGGAGGTTCCGGCCCCACCAGTTTCGGTAGGCCAAGCTCAGGTCCCAGAGAGGTTCATTGCCACCCAGTTCTTCATGAAGCTTTGGTCCGATTGGTAGGCCTCATGGAGAATGTCACCTAAGCGGGTTTTCTTCTAGTAGCACCAGCCACTTTTGAGGCCGGAAGAGGGGCTCAGACTCCTGCTACACGTACTCCGGAGCAGGTAGTTGGTTCTAGCAGTTTAGCCAGCTGTGGCAGTTCGGCCATGTATAGTGACTCAGACATGCGATAGAACGGTTATGTCTGTAGATGCTTTGTGGAGGCTGGATAGGTTTACCAAGCTCTTCACATCTACATTCAGCTGTTCCACTAAGGATCCCCAGGATTTCCTATGTAGCTACCACGAGGTTCTCAGGAACATCGGCATTGTTAAGACCAATGGAGCTGATTTTACCGCATTTCGCCTATCTGGATCCGCCAAGACTTCCTGGAGGGATTATTGCTTAGCAAGGCTAGCTGGGTCGCCATCTTTGACATGGGAGCAATGTTTAGTATTGTTTCTGGAGAAGTTTCTCCCTGTGACTCAGCGAGAGGCCTTTCAGAGGCAGTTTGAGCACCTTCAGCAAGGTTCCATGACGTTCACCCAGTATGAGACCAGGTTCATCGATATAGCCCGCCTTGCACTTACCATAATTCCCACTGGGAGAGAGAGAGAGAGAGGGTGGGGAGGTTTATTGATGGTCTAATTCAGTAGATTCTTCTTCAGATGGCCCACGAAGTCAGGAGTGAGATCATATTTCAGGAGGCGACCAATGTAGCCCGCAGAGTTGAGATGGTTCTGTCACCGGGAGGTTGTCATGGATCGGATAAAAGGCCCCGTCATTCAGGCAGATTCAGTGGTATCTCATATGGAGATAGAGATTCATATGGTAGATGCCATTCTCCTAGACCCTTTCAGTCAGCTCTCCAGGTCTCCCATGGTAGTTTACGTGGTCGTGGTTCTCAACAGCATTATTCCAATCAGCACCCTTATAGTGCACCGATAATACCTATCAATGCACCACCACTTCAGATTTTCCAGGGTCGTCATCCCCAGTAGCCGAGGGCTTGCTTCACTTGTGGCGACACGAGGCACATTGCTAGGTATTGCCCTCGAGCTTCGAGCAGTTCTCTGCATCACGGTTCTCGTGCTATGGTATAGGAAACAGAGGTTCCACAGCTTGCCCAGCAAGCTAGAGGTGGTGGCAGAGGTGTTAGAGGTGGAGGTAGAGATCATAGAGGTGGAGCTCAGGCCGCCAGAGGTGGAGTCCAGCCTGCAGCAGACCAACCTAGAGAGGCAGTTCAAGGTGGTGGGGCCCAACCTCGATGTTATGCTCTTCCAGCCAGGCCAGAGGCTAACTCTTCAGATGCAGTCATTACAGGTACTATTCTGGTTTGTGATAGAGATGCTTCAGTGCTATTTGATCCAGAGTATACGTATTCGTATATGTCGTCTTATTTTGCACTGTACCTGGTCATGCCTAGTGATTCATTGAGTATTTCTATTTATGTGTCTACACCAGTGGGTGACTCTATTATGGTTGACAGATTTCATCGTTCTTGTATTGTAGTGTTTGGGGGTCTTGAGACCCGTGTTGATTTGTTGCTTTTAGACATAGTCGACTTCGATGTTATATTGGGCATAGATTATGGTTCGATGAGGATGTGCATTGATTTCCGGTAATTGAATAAGGTCACAATCAAGAATAAGTATCCACTGCCGAAGATTGACAATTTGTTCGACCAGCTTTTGGGTGCCAAGGAATTTTAAAAGATAGACTTGAGAACTGGCTACCATCAGTTGAGGATTAGGGCATCCAATGTCCTTAAGACAGCTTTCCGCACTCTGTACGGACATTATGAGTTCTTGGTTATGTCATTCGGGTTGACCAATGCCCCAACAACATTCATGGAGTTGATGATTAGAGTGTTCATGCATTATTTGGACTTGTTCATGATAGTTTTTATTGATGATTTTTCGATATACTCCCGCAGCTAGGAGGAGCACGAGCAGCACCTCAGAGTAGTTCTTCAGACTTCTGGTTGAGTTCAGTTGCATTCCTGGGTCATGTCCTATCAGTAGAAGGTATTCAGGTGGACCCGAAGAAGATTGAGGCAGTCAAGAACTGGCCTAGACCAGCATCAACTACAGAGATTCGAAGTTTGGGACTGGCAGGCTACTATCATCGGTTCATTGAGGGGTTTTCATCTATCGCAGTCCAGATGACCTGGTTGACCCAGAAGGGTGACCAATTCAGATGGTCGGAGAGCGTGAGGCGAGATTTTAGAGGCTCAACTACGGCACCGGTATTGGTTTTTCCTACAGATTCAGGGCCTTATACAGTCTATTGTGATGTTTCCCGTATTGGGCTTGGAGTAGTATTTATGCAGGATGTCAAGGTCTTTGCATATGCTTCGAGGTAGTTGAAGATTCAAGAGAAGAACTACCCAGTACATGATTTGGAGTTGGCAGCCATTATTCACGCATTGAAGATTTGGAGTCACAATGTGTATGGCGTGGCATGTGAGGTGTCCAATGACCACAAGAGTCTTCAGTACTTGTTCAAGCAAAAGGATTTGTTGAAGGATTATGATATCACTCTCTTATATCACCCGGGGAAAGCCAATGTGGTGACCGATGCTTTGAGTAGGAAGCCAGCCAATATGGGCAGTCTTGCTTACATTCCGGTCGGTCAGATACCACTTGTTAGCTTGCACGGTCACTCTCTCTTCATTATTGGAGCGTAGAGCGGCAATTTGATGATCCCCATTTGTGTGTCCTTAGAGACATGGTGCAGCATGGAAGTGCCGAGCAGGTGACTTTAGATGATGATGGTGTTTTGAGATTGCATGAGAGTTTGTGTGCCCAATGTTGATGGACTTCGAGAGTTGATTCTAGAGGAGGCCTATAGTTCCCGGTATTCTATTCATCCGGGTGCCAGAAAGATGTATTAGTATTTGCGACAGCATTATTGGTGGCGTCAAATGAAGAAGGATATTGTTGCATATGTGGATAGATGTTTGAATTTTCAGTAGGTAAAGTATGAGCATCATAGGCCTGATGGATTATATTAGAGGATTGAGCTTCCCGAGTGGAAGTGGGAGAGGATTACTATGGACTTTGTTACTGGACTTCCACTGACTCGGAATAAGTTTGACGCAGTTTGGGTCATTGTTGATAGGTTGACCAAGTCAGCGCATTTAATTCCTGTGGCGGTCTCCTATTCATCCGAGAGGTTAGCTGAGATCTATATCCGGGAGATTTTCCACCTTCATGGTGTGTCAATATCTATCATTTCGGACCGAGGTAAGCAGTTTACCTCGCGCTTTTGGAAGGCAGTTCAGCAAGAATTAGGCACCCAGGTTGAGTTGAGTACAATATTTCATCCTCAGACAAACAGGCAGTCCGAGCAAACTATTCAGATATTGGAGGACATGCTCCGAGCTTGTGTTATTGACTTTGGAGGTTCGTGGGATCAGTTCTTGCCTTTAGTAGAGTTTTCCTATAACAACAGCTACCAGTCGAGTATCCAAATGGCTCCTTATAAGGCTTTATATGGTAGGTGGTGTCGATCTTCGATTGGATGGTTTGATCCGGGAGAGGCTCGGTTGTTGGGTACAGATTTGGTATAGGAGGCCTTGGACAAGGTCATGATCATTCAAGATAAGCTTCGTACAGCTCACTCCAGGAAAAAGAGCTATGCAGATCGTAAGGTTCGAGATGTAGCTTTCATGGTTGGTGAACGGGTATTGCTTTGAGTCTCGCCTATGAAGGGCGTGATGCAATTATGGAAGAAGGGAAATATTAGCCCTAGGTTCATTAGTCAATTTGAGATTCTTGATAGAGTGGGAGAAGTGGCTTATATACTGCGTTGCCACCTAGCTTATCAGCTGTGCATCCAGTTTTTCATGTGTCCATGCTCTGGAAATATCACGGCAATCCAGCCCACGTGTTAGATTTCAGCACCGTCCAGTTGGATAAGGACTTGTCTTATGAGGATGAGCCGGTAGCTATTCTAGACCAGCAGGTTCATCAGTTGAGATCCAAGAGTTTCCCTTATGTTTGTGTTCAGTGGAGAGGTTAGCCTCTTGAGGCATCGACCTGGGAGAATCTTTATCTTTTTCCCGACTCATGTACTTCCTTCTTTTGTCCATTCGAGGGCGAACAATTTTTTTAAAGTAGAGAACGTGACGATCCAAAGGGTCATCACCTGTTTCTAATTGAAATTTGTGTCTCCGAAACCTTGAAAACCTTATTTAGGGTTGCCTCGAATTTCCTGTGCAGTCCGGGTGCATAGCCGGAAAGCTTAAATATGAAATTCTATGAAACAAATGCTAAGTTTTGACATTAATATGAGTAAATTTGACTTCGGTCAATATTTTGGGTAAACGAACCCGGAACCATAATTTGACGGTCCCGGAGGGACCGTAGGAAAATATGGAACTTGGGCGTATACCCGAAATCGAACTCTGAGGTCCCAAGCCCGAGAAATGAATTTTTGAGTAAAATTATTTTCTAGAAATAATTAAGGAAATTGAAAATGTAACTTGATGAGAACGTGTCGGTATGGGGCTCGTGTTTTGATTTCGGTGCTCCGGTACAGGTCTTATATATGGTTTAAGCACTTTCTGTAAAGTTTGGTTGAAAACGGACGTCGTTTGACGTGTTTCAGACTTGAAGTGGAAAATTCGATGTTTTATGAAATTTGGAAGAAATCATGAATTTTGAGGCTTAATTCGATGTATAAGAACTTATTTTGGCAATTTGATCGCACGGATAACTCCGTAGGATGTTTTTGAGGTTGTATGTATGTTTGGTTTGGAGCCCCGAGAGCTCGGGTAAGTTTTGGATAGGCCGTAAGTGCATTTTGAACCTTTGTGAAAATCTGGCATTTCAGTTTGGCAATTTTCGTATTTGTAAAGAAGGTTTCGCAAATGCGAGCCTGGCATCGCAAATGCAAGATTGAGCCGGTCGCAAATGCGACATTGGTCTTGCAAATGCGAAGTCCGGATTTTTGGCAGTGTTCGCAAATGCAAAATTTCCCTTTGCAATTCGCGCCTTAGCAGGTCGGGGTTCGCAGGTTCGCAATTGCGAACCCCTGTTTGCATTTCCCACACCTGAAACTTGCATATTTTACACTTAGGCGAATTTTTGAGCCATTTATCACTCTTTCAAAACACAAACCTCTTTGGGCGATTTTTCAAGAATAAGACTTCTTCCAAATCAAATGTAAGTTAGTTTTTACTCATTTCCTTCAATCATCTACATCAATTAACATGTTTCCAATTTAAATCAAAGATTTTCATGGGAGAAATTAGGGGTTTTGGGTAGAACTTTGGTTTTTCTAAAATTGGGGATTTGGACCTCAATTTGAGGTCTGATTCATAACAAATACATATATGTGTTCGTGGGGGAATGGGTAATTGAGTTTTGATTCGAACCTCAGGTTTTGACCACGTGGGTCCGGGGACGTTTTTGGACTTTTTGGGCCAAACTTTGGGAAAATTTATTTTTACGCATTCAAATTGATTCATTTAGCGTTTATTGATGTGATTAAGTAACTTGTGACTAGATTCGAGTGGATTTGTGGTAGACTCGAGGGGAAAAGCTATGATAGAGGCTTGAGTTAGGTTTAGAGATCGGGGTAAGTGTTCGATCTAATCTTAGCTTGAGGGATTATGAGTTGAGTTGTATTTGCTACTGGTTTTGTATTGAATACGATGCATGGGCATGGTGAAGAGTATCCATAGGTTGCTGTCGAGCATGACCATTGGTCTTAAATTGATAATTGTGTATTCTTAATTGATTCTATGAAAGCCTTGATTGATGATATTTGATACCGGATATTGGATTTAACTGTGCCAAGTAGAAGTGGAATAGGATTGGTTATAGCTGACTCTCCCTTGCCGGGAAGTTTAAAAATTTACTTATATTCCCTTGCTGGGATTTGTAATATGTATTGTGTTGGAGGAAGTGGGAGCGGGTGGTATGCCTACCACACGTGATATTTAAATGGGAGCGGGTGGTACGCCTACCACATGACATTGAAATGGGAGCGGGTGGTACGCCTAACACAAGATATTGAAATGGGAGCGGGTGATACGCCTACCACAAGATGTTTAAATGGGAGCAGGTGGTATGCCTACCACAAGATACTGAAATGGGAGCGGGTGGTACGCCTACCACCAGATATTGAGAAATGGGATTAGGTTGCTGCGACAAGATGAGCATTGAAAGTGAAAGTTGTTTTATCTATTCTTGTCCGTGTTAGCAGCTTTATAGTTTGTTTCATTGTTAATTCTGAGAATCCTATTTATTTTGCTATACCTAGAGCATGTCTCCCTTCCCCTGTTTTACTTGGTTATTTCATGTTGCTTCTTTCGCCATATATTATATAACCACACAAGTTTATCTAGAGTCTGGTCCTAGCCTTGTCACTACCTCGTCGGGGTTAGCCCAAGCACGTACCAGGACAAGTAATGCTTTATTTCTTTCAAACTTTTGTATTCAGTACTCTTATAGTTTTTGAGTGATGTGACACCAGTTCTTGGGTAGAGATATATGATGATTTCGGTATTTTTGTTCTGCTTATTTAACTTAAGTCTTCCACCTTATTTTTATGTTCTGCTGTTTTTAAATTGTTTAACACGTATTGTTATAACTGATAAAAAGGATTAAAGTAAAAGTGTTAGAAGTTTTGAATGTGGCTTGCCTAACTTCTACGAGTAAGCACCATCACGACTACCGAGGGTGAAAATTCCGAGTCGTGACAACAAATAACTAAGTATCAGTGCATTAACTATTATTATACATACACACACACACACACTTACACTATTCTTGTCAAACGGTCAGAAACTGGCGACCAACTTTGGTCGCTATTTTGATCAAAATAGTCAATACTTATTTTGCTCCCAAGTTGGTCGCTACTTCTAAAACCAGTGTCCAAAATGGGTTTCCCCTCCCATTTTCACGACCCAAATCCCGGTCGTGATGGCGCCCGGCCGCAAGGCTAGGCAAGCCCGACCAAATAACTCCCCAAGAACGACATACAGCCCAAGGAGAGACAATTCAAGATAAAACAGCAAACTTAGATATAAAACTCCCAAGACTTGAGGTCACGAGCTTTAGGGCCTCTAACAATACTGAATACATGTCACAATGAGGGAAATACAAGTTTCAGAATAACTAGAAGATCAGAGACATGGGTCTTGCGGACGCTGGCAGCTACCTCAATACTCTGTCAAACTGACAACCAGCAACCGCACGCGCTAATCCTCTGGAGCACCTGAATCTGCACACAAGGTGTAGGGAGTAGGGGTGAGTTTACCAACTCAGCGAGTAATAACAGTAAATAAAGCTCCAAAAGCAAGAAACTCAATAATTACACAAAGTAAGCTAAAACAGTGTATAACAGTATCTGCAGCTGAACAACTGAACAATAATATATATATATATATATATATATATATATATATATATATATATATATATATATATATATATATATATATATATATATATATATATATATATATATATATATATATATATATATATGTGTGTGTGTGTGTGTGTGTGTGTGTGTGTGTGTGTGTGTGTGTGTGTGTGTGATGCAAATGCAGGGATGCGATGCAATGCATATGATTGTACAATCCAGTACCCACTGCGGCGGAACCACCCATATCATCTATTGTCGACGGGGCTCACTGGGGTGTGTACAGACTCCGGAGGGGCTCCTACAGCCCAAGCGCAATAACCATCTATCTCGTGGCGAATAATCAAACCAACCATCTAGTGGCGAAAATAAATAACCAGCCATCCCGTGGTGACAATCAAAATCAGGTCAGTCCATGTTACTTGACCACTCATATCACACAGTGTCCATGTTACCACTGTTTCCAATCACCGCTGCGGCGCACAGCCTGACCACCCAAAATCAGTCCAGAAAATATATCATAAGCCCCTTGGGCAGTTATAAACAATAATCCTCAGCCGAAATACATATAAAAGATAGCATATGAGTTTTGAACATTTGAAACACGGCTGGGTATTGAAAATAACGTTTTGAAACCATGGACTGATAATAAATGATATGCAATCATGCTACAACAGTAATACCAACTCCCAAAGGATATCACAGGTCGGCACTAGGCCCCAAACACGGCATAAAGCCCAATAATGGTCATCACATTGTGCGTATCATACACCAATATAGTATAATTCTCACTCGGGATAGACAAAGTCACAATCCCCCAACAGTATCCGACCCCGCACTAATCATGGAGTGCGTGTCACGCCTCAACATAGCGTTACGATGTGAAAATCCGGGGTTTCAAACCCTCAGAACAGCATTTACTAGCATTACTCACCTCGAACAGATGAAATCTCAAGCTCGCGATACCTTTTCCTCTCAATTCGGCCTCCTCGCGCGTCGAATCTAAACAAAAACAGATAGAATACATCACAAAATGCCAATGGGACAATACCCAATCGAAAACAACCGAGAAATACCCAAAATCTTGAAACTAGCAAAACCTGAGCCCTGGGCTCGCTTCTCGAAAAATTACGAAACTTACAATTTTGGAATCCTCGTCTCGCCACGAGTCTGTACATATAAAGTTCATCAAAATCGGAGTCCAATTGTTCCTCCAAATCCCAAATCTTCATTTGGAATACCAAGCCCTAGTTCTTCAATATTTACACCCACATTTAAGAGAATTTATGGTTGAATCTTCAATTAAATGATGTAATAAGACGGCGAGGCTTACCTCCAATCACTTCCTGGTGAAATCCCCTTCAAAAACCGTCAATGAGCTCTCAAGGTGTTAAAAATGAAGGAAATAATGAGGAGCTCGCGGATGAAATATTATTAAAAAGCCCTCTGCCCAGCTCCACTTTCCTCTATGCGATCGTGACTTTCCTCCTGCGATCACATAGAACAACATTTCCAGGCCTCCCCTATGGCCTATGCGAACACGACCTCAATCCTGCGACCGCACTGCTTCATCAACTGAACCTACGCGAACACATTCCCAGCTCTGCGATCGCAGAGCACCAAGACCTTAGCCTACGCGATCGCATCCCCCCTGAACGCGACCACATTGAAAAAATTTCGGGACCCCAGCACAGCCTTCTATGCGATCTCAAAGCCATTCATGCGATCGCATAGAGCAATCCTTCTGCAACACCTGAAGCTCAATTTCTGCAACACTTTTTAACTTCAAAATTGTCCGACAACCATCTGAAATCACCCCGAGGTCCCCGGGACCTCAACCAAAAGCACCAACACGACTTAATACCTCATTCAAACTGGTTCGGGCCATAGAAACACCAACATTAACATAAAAAATCATCAAAAATCATTGAATTTCATCCTAAGATAAACTATCACTTTCCAAACTCATATCCGATGTCGAAACCAACCAAGCGAGGTCCGGATGACCTGAAAATTTGCACACATACTCGAATTCGCTTAACGAAGCTAATGCAACTCTCGGAATCCCATTCCGGCTCCCAGGTCAAATTCTCACCTATCAACCGGATTTCTCCGAAATTCCAACTTCGCCAAAATAGGCTAGTTTTCACACAGGACTTCCGAATTCATTTCCGATTTCACTCCTAAGTCACAAATCATCCCCCGAAACTAGTCGAACCATCGAAAATCCATTCCGAGCCCTCTAACTCATAAGTCAACGTCCGATTGACTTTTCTAACTTAAGCTTTCCTTAAAGAGACAATTTGTCTCATTTATATCCAATTTCAATACAAACCACTTCAAACTTACCAGACACATATAATAACGCACGGGGAAACATATAACGGGGCTGAAGTACAAGAGACGACGGTTCGGGTCGTCACATCCTCCCCAAATTAAACAAATGCTCGTCCTCGAACGTATCCAGAGCTGTACTAGAAGCAACCCAATAACCAAATGACATTACTAGGCACATGCCCGGGGTAATCCCACATCACCCTAACTCATACAGGTACCGAAAATACAACACAACTGAAATTTCACAATCTATCTGGCCCATAAACCGTAGAACCACACTGCCTTACGCGAAATCATACACAAGATCATAACCTCATATCTATACTCAGGATCAATCCGAATCAGCTGTAACAACCATCACCTGCAACCTCAGGTGCTTTCATGCAATATACCACACATTACAACACTCGGAACGATAGTCTTTATTCATGGTAGTTGCCCACAGTACTCAATATCAATAGTTAACCTCTTATTTAGCTAGAGTCTTATTTAAACACTTCCGCATATTGCCAACGATTACTAAAACGCAACGAACGGTAGCAGTCCTTCAAATCAATCATTCATGAAGTCACTTCCAAGTTGACTATTACCACAATAGATTTTCGAGTCAAACCTCGATATTATCCTTCTAACCCGCTGAAATCAAATATGCTCATGCTCATTAATAACCCAATGATCACCTCGGGTCAAACACACCACTTCTGGTGATCTGATACCTCAATACAGACCTAAGTCACAATTGCATAACACACGCGCCAATAAGAATCAATCTACACATTCCCCAAATCAGGGCCAATGACTCAACCAGAAGAGTTATACCTCAAGTTCATCAATACCTTTACAAAACCAAGCTGAGGCCCCGTCTCACATCATAGGGATAGAGTACCTGACTCCTCCTCGAGGGGTATTAATTCCACGTGGCCTCGCCACAACGCGCGATCATAACTCAACTCTATTACACATGAATCACCTCATGCTACTTCAAAGTAGACAACCATGCACAGATCGATGCCCGAAACTCAATCACCCATCACACTCACGGTGAAACAAGTAATATACACCATTTCGTCCTGAAAGAACACAACCAATACGCTACCCGCCAAGCAATTCTCAATACGGACATTCCCTTGGAAGCCAGGAAGCAAGGAATACAAATCATCACGTGGATAGCTATTCTCAGCATCACACAGTTGCGGCGCGTAACCCGATCGAGATAACATACTCGTGGCAGTGTTCCACCCGATCCACACAACATGCCTCACATAGTGAGGTACACATCGAGCCAAATTGCTCATAATAACAAAATACCAACATCGGTCATAAGCAACTGAGTGAAGAAAGATATTCATATAAGCATTGCAAGCTACAAATTCCACTTCCACTACTATACTCATACCGGAGCCATACGATATGGTGCCCGACACCAAATAGTTACTAAAATCCACAGTCTCGCCCGGCGAGATGCCCGACCACAAGGACACATCTGAAACGTACCTCAATACTGGAACCGAAATCAATGGTAGAAACCTCTATTCTGACATCTCGAAGGCCCAATTATGGAACGCAATCCTTCCCAGCCGACCGCTAGTCTCTTGAACACAACTCTCTAGCTAGAACATAGTCCGATACACCCCACCATGCAACCTTTTGCATTTCCCAACATGACTCATAGCACAATTGTTTTGAATAATTTGACACTGAGACAATCACTCTACATCCCCAATACATATCCATAATTTAATATACTAAGCACGGAAAGATCCGCTCGGCTTCCGAATTCCCAATTGCCGCTGACAGTACCAATACAACACCCACGATCCTCAATCACCACATAGGTTGCACCGGAGAACTCCCAGTCTCCGACTACTCATAGCACACGAATCACTGTACGTGATCCAAATTTCCACAATGCGAAATACCAATTACATCTCAAGTACCCAACTATTCCACGAGAGATACTCTAAAATTCCCTTGCCATCAAACAACTCAGATACCCGCAGTCGATCCCATAAGGAAATACCGTAACACTTCTGACGTATCATTTGCGAAATTACCCCATTTCCGAAACATAAGCAATCGTCAAATCACTTCCAATTAACAGTACCAATTCTTGATTATCTGCAGTTACTCATTACCTAAGTCATAGCCAAATCCACCATACCCTTCAGAACTGAATCAAAAACTCGCACACGCCCATCTCGGTTCTTTACAACATATCGCATACACGATATCCTCCAAGGATAACACGAGAAATTTCATCTCCCTTGTGCGCCGCAGACATCGATGAACCCAACTAGTCTAGAACTTTCATTGATCCCATTTAGAAGAAAAATCATTATACCCCCATGCCATCTTTACAGCCTTAGAAATGCATCAATTCAACCTTGTCTTAGTCAATAGAACTCTCCCAATTCCATCTGCACAACTAAACCGCCGTGACTGAATCCTGTTTAATTACAACAAGCTAAGAGAATCGTCAATACCCAAGAACATTGCTGCAAAAAATTACATGTGCTAACCCATTACCTCGAATACACAGCAAGAACTAACCATACCTTTACAATGCCAAATCCGGTCCACTAACAAGCTACTTCATTTGCCTAGATTCCCAACTGATTCATCTTCAACTAGATATACTCTCTTGCTGCAGCACCACAGTGTCTCAACCCAGGCTCACTACATGAGATTCGAACACCAGACCACACTGTTTAAGACTCATAGGCCACTGAATACTTCCTCCAACATTCTCAGAAATACCACATTTCCAAGTACCTTACCCGAATGACTTCCTGCGACTGTGAATTAGTTGCCATTACTTCCCAATTTGTGATACCTAGAATTCCTGTAATCAACGTAAAAATACCACAAGTCTTGACCCGTTCCAAAGAAAACACTTCCCTAGTCACATACTCAACCTTAAACACCTGAGTGATACATATCGAATCTCAAACACCCCAAAAGCCATTCTCAAAAGCCATCCACTCTTATACATACTGCAAATCACTTGACATAATGAATCAAACCACACGAGACTTATCAGCACTCTGACACTACAAGACGAGAGCTCATTCTGATACAACTGAACAGCTTCCTTCCCTTTACTCTAAACACTCCTTATCAACAACTCAAGACTTTCCCTTATTTTTCTTGCGTCTACGATGCACCATGTAACCTTTGGCAAACTTTTTGCTTCACTTGTGCCACCCTCGGCTCACTCTCTACAACCAGAACTGATTCTCTCACATGCATCAAAGCGGAACTAACATAGTACAAAACCGTATCACCAGCTCATCAACAACAACCTCCCCAACTTAGCTTGAAGCCACACATATTAAACACCCATACTCTATAGCCCTAGAAATATCATGGAGAGATTAACCTCGCTCTTTCATAAGCTTGTGGAAACAGGAATCATCAGAAATTCTAACTTTTCTCCAATTCTTGCATTCATTCACACAACTGACAAGCCAACTCTTTAGGTGACAAAATTTCTACGAACTCCCAAATTTTTCCAGAAACTTCGGCAGAGTTTCCTTTATAATTGAGCATATCCACCTGTCAGAGAATTTCCAAAATCATCCTAACAACACGTCCACAACTTGACGTAGCATCACAATGTATATCAATAACAGAAATCTCAATGCTACACGCATTATTTTATAAAAATTGACACACGAACATGCGTTTCACCTGTCCGAATCATAACATATAGAAAATACCTTTTAATTACACATAAAATCTTCTAACATACTCATAATTATCATACCATTTCAGAATAATCTGCAGGATATACCCACCTGCTTGCTTCACTTTAATATTTTGGTACATCATCCACCGTCATACTCCTCACGCAATCAATTGATCTTACTGAGTCTGGACTCCTACCACAATACGCACACTTACAGCTAGGAGACTCGAAAAAATTCTTCACGCGACCATAAATCGGGGCAACACATCCGATCGCAATGGGAATCAAACACTTAATGGTTCCTTTATTACCTAGCAGCCCTTGTTCGATACTACCAAGTCATACAGACACATCACACGGCACCAAGGTACTCATCATGAAGCTATTCAGCCGCCATTACCACAATTAGGGACAATACTGAACTTATAAGCTCATAACACTAGCTCGCTCAATCAGCACCTTGGTGCTCAAGCCATAAACAGAGATTCGGCCTCAAGTCCTCCAGATTGGCCCAACATCAACTCATAGGAAATCATAATTCGCCCCTCGACTAGGGAACCACCAGCCATCAAGGCACATATAATACTGGATGCTCACAGACGCATACAACGTGAGGAATGAATTTCAAGGGTTACTCTTTCAAGCTGAATCAAGGACGCACGATAAGATTTAAAAAAGTGGAGTGTCTCCTAAAGGTCATGTAGCCTCCTGCTTATAAGTGTGGTGCACGGAACACCCATAAACAAGACTCTACTAAACCGACTCATGAGTCGTGAGGCCTAGTAACCAAGGCTCTGATACCAACTTGTCATGACCCAAATCCCGCACTTGATGGCACCCGGCCACAAGGCTAGGCAAGCCCGACCAAATAACTCTTCAAGAACGGCATACAGCCCAAAGAGAGACAATTCAAGATAAAAAAAACAAACTTAGATATAAAACTCCCAAGACTTGGGGTCACAAGTTTTAGAGCCTCTAACAATACTGAATACATGTCACAATGAGGGAAATACAAGTGTCAGAATAACTAGAAAATCAGAGACATGGGTCCTGCGGACGCTGGTAGCTACCTCAATACTCTGTCAAACTGACAACTAGCAACCGCACGCGCTAATCCTCAAGAGCACCTGAATTTGCACACAAGGTGCAGGGAGTAGGGGGTGAGTCTACCAACTCAGCGAGTAATAACAATAAATAAAGCTCCGAAAGCAAGAAACCCGATAATTACAAAAAGTAAGCTAAAACAGTGTATAACAGTATCTGCAACTGAACAACTGAACAACAGTATTTGCATCACACACATATATATATATATATATATATATATATATATATATATATATATATATATATATATGTAAATGCAGGGCTGCGATGCACTGCAGATGATGGTACAAGCCAATACCCACTGCGTATATATATATATATATATATATATATATATATATATATATATATATATATATATATATATATATATATATATATGTGATGCAAATGCAGGGATGCGATGCAATGCATATGATGGTACAATCCAATACCCACTGCGGCATGCAGCCCGAGCCACCCATATCATTTATCGTCGACGGCACTCACTGGAGGTGTGTAAAGACTCCAGAGGGGATCCTACTGCCCAAGAGCAATAACCACCCATCTCGTGGCAAATAATCAAACCAACCATCTAGTGGCGAAAATCAATAACCAGCCATCCCGTGGCGACAATCAAAACCAGGTCAGTCCATGTTACCTGACCTCTCATATCACACAGTGTCCATTTTACCACTATTTCCAATCACAGCTACAACGTGCAGCCCGAGCCACCCAAAATAAGTCCAGAAAATATATCATAAGCCCTCGGGCAGTTATAAACAATAATCCTCAGCCGAAATACATTTAAAAGATAGCATATGAGTTTTGAACATTTGAAACACGCTTATGTTTTTAAAACAATGTTTTGAAACCATGGACTGATAATAAATGATATGCAATCATGCTACAACAGTAATACCAACTCCCAAAGGATATCACAGGTCGGCACTAGGCCCCAAACACGGCATAAAGCCCAATAATGGTCATCACATTGTGCGTATCATACACCAATATAGTATAATTCTCACTCGGGATAGACAAAGTCACAATCCCCCAACAGTATCCGACCCCGCACTAATCATGGAGTGCGTGTCACGCCTCAACATAGCGTTACGATGTGAAAATCCGGGGTTTCAAACCCTCAGAACAGCATTTACTAGCATTACTCACCTCGAACAGATGAAATCTCAAGCTCGCGATACCTTTTCCTCTCAATTCGGCCTCCTCGCGCGTCGAATCTAAACAAAAACAGATAGAATACATCACAAAATGCCAATGGGACAATACCCAATCGAAAACAACCGAGAAATACCCAAAATCTTGAAACTAGCAAAACCTGAGCCCTGGGCTCGCTTCTCGAAAAATTACGAAACTTACAATTTTGGAATCCTCGTCTCGCCACGAGTCTGTACATATAAAGTTCATCAAAATCGGAGTCCAATTGTTCCTCCAAATCCCAAATCTTCATTTGGAATACCAAGCCCTAGTTCTTCAATATTTACACCCACATTTAAGAGAATTTATGGTTGAATCTTCAATTAAATGATGTAATAAGACGGCGAGGCTTACCTCCAATCACTTCCCGGTGAAATCCCCTTCAAAAACCGTCAATGAGCTCTCAAGGTGTTAAAAATGAAGGAAATAATGAGGAGCTCGCGGATGAAATATTATTAAAAAGCCCTCTGCCCAGCTCCACTTTCCTCTATGCGATCGTGACTTTCCTCCTGCGATCACATAGAACAACATTTCCAGGCCTCCCCTATGGCCTATGCGAACACGACCTCAATCCTGCGACCGCACTGCTTCATCAACTGAACCTACGCGAACACATTCCCAGCTCTGCGATAGTAGAGCACCAAGACCTTAGCCTACGCGATCGCATCCCCCTGAACGCGACCGCATTGAACAAATTTCGGGACCCCAGCATAGCCTTATATGCGATCGCAACGCCATTCATTCGATCGCATAGAGAAATCCGTCTGCAACACCTGAAGCTCAGTTTCTGCAACACTTTTCAACTTCAAAATTGTCCGACAACCATCTGAAACCACCCCGAGGCCCCCGGGACCTCAACCAAAAGCACCAACACGACTTAATACCTCATTCAAACTTGTTCGGGCCATAGAAGCACCAACTTGAATTTCATCCTAAGATAAATTATCACTTTCCAAACTTATATCCGATGTCGAAACCAACCAAACGAGGTCCGAATAAACTGAAAATTATCACACATACTCGAATTCTCCAAACGAAGCTAATGCAACTCTCGGAATCTCATTCCGACCCCCAGATCAAATTCTCACCTATCAACCGGATTTCTCTGAAATTCCAACTTTGCCAAAATAGGCTAACTTTCACACTTGACCTCCGAATTCACTTCCGCTTTCACTCCTAAGTCACAAATCATCCCCCAAAACTAGTCGAACCATCTGAAATTCGTTCCGAGCCCTATAACTCATATGCCAACGTCCGATTGACTTTTCCAACTTAAGCTTTCCTTAAAGAGACTATTTGTCTCATTTATATCCAATATTCAATACAAACCACTTCAAACTTACCAGACACATATAATAATGCACGAGGAAACATATAACGGGGATAACGAGGCTGAAATACAAGAGACGACGGGTCGGGTGGTCACACCAATACTCTTATTTTCTTCAAAAAGTTTCCTAAACCCTCTCTTTTCTTTCTCACACTCAACCCCCTCCCCCAGGACTCCCTCCAGCAGCGGCACCACCGACGCCCACTAACGGCAGCAGCTCCACCGCCGGCATCCTCCACTACCTAGGTGGGTTTCTTTCTTCTTTCTTTGTTTTTTCTGAAATACACTGATTTTGTTTAATTCCTCCTTGTTTGATTTCTAAAAATTAATTGTTCTTAGCTAAAATAAATCTATGATAATTGTTAGTAGCTAAAATAATTAGTTTAACCTACTAATTTGAGAAAAAATGGTTTGAAGAGAAGAAACCCTAATCCCTACTAATTCCTACTAAATTTGTTATGTGTTGTATTGAATTTTGCTAGTTAGAATCTTGGGTTTATGATTTGTTCTTGTGAATCAAACTTTTTGTGTATGGGTTGAATTTTTCCGATATAATCCTAACTTTTTGGTTTGAATTAAAACCTTGAATCTTTGTTATTTCTAGTTTTTGTTCCACTTATACTTTGTATTGTCTTGATAGTTTAGTTATAATCTAGGGTTTATGATATGAATATGAACATTTAGGATATGAATTGGAATTTTTGTTTATGAATTAAACTTTTAATTTAAAAATTGAGTATTTTAGGATATGAATTGGACTTTTAGTTTATGAATTGAACTTTTTGGATATGAATTAAGTTTTAATTTATGAATCGAATTTTTTGATATGAATTGAACTTTTATTTTATAAATTGAACTTTTAGTTTGTAAATTTAAAATAAGATTCAGATATGAATTAACTAAATCAATTTGTTCTTATTTTATTTATATAGACCGAATATCGTACTTGGATGTACAATAGGAATTATCCTCATCGGCAGGGATTGCACGATGATTTTGTAGAAGGGGTTGATGACTTTATTAGACATACAATATCACTTCTTCCATACCGAAATGAAGGAGTAATCAGGTACCCCCGTGTTAGGTGCGACTGTATGAAGTTTGGAAAATCGGAGGAAGTTAAACTTCATTTTTATAGTAAAGGGTTCATAGCGAATTATTTTGTATGGACTAATCATGGAGATATCGATGGTAGCCATGAGATATTTCATAAAATGATTGTTGGTGAAAGTAGTAGGTCGGTGGAGAATACAAATCGTGATTCCAGAATTCATGATATGGTTGCAGATGCTTTTGGAATGCACTTAGGGGGTGAGCCCAATGAAAATTTTGAACAGTTAGAGGAAGCTAGTTGCCCACTACGTAAAGGAAACCCGCACTCTGAGTTGTCTGTTGCAGTTAGATTACTAAGTATCAAATCTCATTGGAATATTTCTCAAGTAGCTATGGACTCTTTCCTTGACCTTATGCGGAACTAGTTGACTTCGATATTAGATGTCACGACCCAAAATCTACTAAGGATCGTGGTGGCGCCAGACATTGCTGTCGGGAAAGCCAACCAAAAGTACTTAATTATATTCTCATCTTAGCAATCTTAAAAACTACGATTTTCTTTAATGTTTATAAATAAAAGCACAACCGCTTCAATTCAAACTAAATAATAAACAATTAATACAAAGTATTTCATAACCATCCCAGAACCCAGTATCACATGTGCATGAGCAATTTCTAGATAATAATATAATACAACAACCATCCGGAATGCAATATTGGATAGAAATCAATACAGGAAAACTGAAAGAGACTCTGGTGGTTGCGGGTCACCTCAAGTGCAGCTCACCTAAATCTCAATATCAACCATGTTGCTACGCTCAGACCACTAGAGATGCATATGCATGTGCAACAAAAAATGCACAGAAGTGTAGTATGAGTACAAAAGCAACGTGTACTCAATGAGTATTCCGCCTAATCTCGAAGAAGCAGAGACGAGAGATCGACTTTAACACTTGCTAGTGGTGAAATAATAATATACTAAAATGTGAGGAAATCATGGATTTATATAGCAGGCTCTAACTCCCAAAGCTGTAAAACATGTAAACACCTTTAACAATTAACAAAGAATTTTCAAGATCTCTTTTCATCTTTAGCAATTTATGTCAGGCCAAAAAAGCAATATCAACATCAAGTATTTCAGGTAAGCAACATAAGCATGCGCATATCATGCTGGGGTCGACGGCAAATGTAAATTGTGCACTGCCGAGGGTCAATCAGTCCGAACCATAGATGCATCTATTTAATCTGCCGAGGCGTTCGGCCTATTCCAAAAATAAACACACACAGATAGACAATCAACCAAGAAGTCAACATGGAGCTATTATCCAAAGAAAGACCAATTCTCTTTAATAGTTTAAAATAATGAAGTCTATATATTTTAGAAATTCATTTACTAACTCATGTGATTTAAGCAGCATGAGGTGTCAATAAAATTTGCAATTATTCCAAGTATAGCATGATTTTGTGTCCTAGACTACCCGGACAACAGTATAATAGTAGCTACGCACAGACTCTCATCACCTCGTGCTTACGTAGCCCCCACAAATAGGAGCACAAAACCAACTAACTCACACGTGGGGACAATTCCCTCTTATAAGGTTTGAAAGGAGAGTTGCCTCACCTCGAAGATACACATCCGGCATTCTAAATTCCTCCGAATATTCGAATCGATGCACCACACTCCCAAAACTAGCCAATAAATATGTAAACCCATTAATATATGCTAAGGTGCTCATTATAATCCAATTTATAACAATTCCTAATCCCGATTGGAAAGTTGATAAAAATGCCCTCGGGACCACATGCCCAGAATCTGAAAATTTTCGAAGATAAATTTTACCCAAGAACTTATGAACTCAAATATTTGATTTCCTCTCAATTCCATACCCAAAATCAGGGTCAAAGTCCAAGAACACTACTTTTTTAGGTCTTCCATCAAACTCCAAGTTTTCTACAAATTTCATGCTCAATTCCATACATAATTGATGTATTTAACTCATAATAGGTGGGGATGACTTACCTTGACGATAATGCTGAACCATCCCACTTGAAGCTCTCCAAAATTGCCCATACCAAGAGAAAAATGGGTGAAATGAACTCAAACTTAGATATTAAAACACCCATCTGTCTTCAGCAATTTCGCACCTGCGGTCCTATGACCGCTTCTGCGGTTCCGCAGGTGAGGTCACTCTACTACATATGCGGTCCTTCCTAGGCCTCCCATTTTTCGCTTATGCTCCTCCTTTTTGGCATGTGCGGTCCCGCTTCTACGGAACCAAATGACTCCAAAATGACCTACGAACCTTCGAATGCACTTCTGATCACGCTCCAACTTCAGAATCACTATACAAAGCTATACCAAGTCTCGGAATCCCAAATGGACATCGGTAATGCAAAAATGCACTTCAGGCCAAACTTATGAAATTCCTTCCAAAATGCTAACCTCCACAACAGGCGCCAAAACATTACGGGTCATCCAAAACGTGATCCCGGCATACGCCCAAGTCCGAAATCAACATACAAACCTGCTACAACCTTCTGATCTCGATTCCGAGGTCGTTTACTCAAAATTCCAATCCTAGCTCATATCTTCAACTTTAAGCTTCCGAAATGAGAATTCTCTTTCCAAATAAACTCTAAACTTCCCGAAATCTAATTCCGACCATGCGTACAAGTCATAATATCTTAAATGAAGCTGCTCATAGCCTCAAACTGCTAAACGATGTGCTAGAGCTCAAAACGATCGGTCGGGTCGTTACATTCTCTCCCACTTAAACATTCGTTCGTCCTCGAAAGTGCTGAGGACTACACTGAAGTAGTCTCAAATACTATTTAACCTCTCATGAACCTTCCCGTGCTACCTCAACTCAGTTGAGCACATCATCTCGATCAATTCTGAAGATATTCCCTTTTATTCAAACAAGTAAGCCTTAGGGACCAATTCCAACATCCGAAATTTTATGCCCGACCTGGTTTCAATCATATGATTACCATATCAATCACTACATGTTGTACCCAAACATGGTTGCACAACTTTGCTGAATTCACACTTAGCATCACTTTACTCGCCGGACCACAATAACATTTTCTGATCAACTTAGTCAAATTCCACGAATTTGATGCTCCCATTGCACCCCATGACATACAGAGGTCGTACTCTCACTCTTACAATGCAGCAAAACGGAAGAGCCGTGCTGAAATTCATAATCGACCGCCGAGTCAACTAATCATTAAGTCTATTCTTCAGACAAGAAACATTACCTCATCCTTAGCCAATTAATGATCTTTGATCCTTAATATTATTCACGTAACCAGATTACATTGATCCTAAATCCAACAATCTCGTCTCACCGAGTACGAACTGCTAAGGAAATAAGCCACCCTGACATGACCAAAAGTCTCATACGATGCCACAATGTGCTAATAGGCTACCAATTCGAATGCGATACAGAAAAGAAAATGAACTCCATCCAACCCGCTCGCAAATCATACATGTGACATAGGCACACAACTAATATGAGATTCCTTCAGAAAAAGGAAATAGAACATAATAAACAGATATGGGGAACTATACCGAACATCACACTATTGCGACGCGCTAACCATGGCGGCTTGCCACTCGATCCACACATGGAACTCACATAGGGATATGTACATCGAGCTAAATTGCTTATTGCAACAAAATATAGAATATCAATCATAAACATGCTAAGTGTATAATACCATTCCATGGGGAGACATATAATGTTATAATCCACAAACTCGAGCACATTTGAAGTGCGATATATGATCTGAATCTCAAAAGCCATCCTGCTCATATAACCTCATCGCTATGCGGGAACTCAACACATTTGAACTGTACCAAGACGTCTCACAACTCATACGGCGCAATATACATACATATATATATATATATATATATATATATATATATATATATATCATTACACGAAGTAGCTGATGACAATAATACCCCGACTGCTCTTCTATAAGGAATGCTTGCTGAAATGAACACAACTGGACTGACATAGGGCCCATATTCACATTTATATCCATCCACCAACCTCAAGCCGATTTCTGATTGCACCAACTAGGCTAATAACCTTTCAAAGGTCCATAATAACTCCCCTTTCATAACACATAAGAACAACCCCCATAGCCGGAGCGAACCTCTATTGTCCATAACCCAATAAACAGAGTGTCCTCCACGCATAAATTCTCAAATTAATGATATTACCATAACCCTCATACTTGGTTTAAATCTTTAATCAATCAAGTGATTACATGTCACACTTATACAGTCTTCCGGTGGGACGCGATCCCACAACTTTTCGAAATAAATAACGGATCTGATCATCCAAACTACTGGCCGGACTAACGCAGAAAAGCGATCAAGAATCCTTAACCAGGATGCACATCCTTTTTCACCAAACATTGATCTCAGGTGATGATGAAGACAATACCAATTTACTTAAAAATTCACCCTTTTATTGCTCATCCGAGCTCGTGACATCCATACCAACATCGAACTGCAACCTTGGTCCTCACTTCAAATTCCATACCACTCACTACACCCAACGTGCCAATATACAACAGAACACGATTTTCATCACAGCTCCATAACCACTAATAGACTAACACTTCACCATATAAAACTTTTCATTTAACCCACTTCAGGAGAACCATAGCAACACGCAGGCAAATTCTTATAACCGTAGAATATGCAAATCTCTAAGTAGTGGTCCAATCCACCATAGACCTTCCGGGATCTGCCTACACATAACAGGCCATAACAGAAGAATGCTCCTGAACAAAATCAGTTACGGCGGCCGACAAGCCTCACTTGTACCGCCACAAATCATACGCATAAATTAATCATGCTGAATACTGATCAGTGCCACCAATATTCCAAGTCAACTATGGCTAATCAATCTACCTCCTTCCATTTTATCATTGATTATCTTAGAAATAATAATAACTCCATTCAATACATAACATATTCAAACCACACTCACCCTAAGTGACCTGAATCGCGAGACCATGTTATCTCAAATCCAATGAACCATTTCATACCCTCCAAATGCTACCCCGCAAGTCAAAACATCATAGAACATCCTGTGCCTTTTCTCATAAGCTGCTACAAAGCTTGATTCTTAATTGTACCTACAAGATTGACATCAATAGGCACCACACTTTACCCCTTGAATCCATTAGGACCGCTAATGAGAGCCACCTGCTCCGACTTGGTCCCGAATATAATCAAATCTAGGGAATCTTCTAGCACATGAACACCCTCTCGACGAAGCACCCGACGGAATCACTTCGCTTGAGCCTGCATCTATACAAGGCATAAATCTTGAATCTTTTCCCAAGTCTAAACATGAGCCATTAAGGCCAACCATAGCATGCCTCCAACAATTCATTTGCTCAAATTACCACTTATGGTCTTTTTCCGTAGCTGAAATAACCCATCAACATACTGATAACCAGAAATCGCACAAGTAGCTATCCATGCAACCCAATCTTAAGCGGTGGGACTCTCCCACTTAGCTTGAAGCCACGATTTCATAACTTTGGAACTCACTAGAATTCGTTATCTCTTATTGACATAATCCTGCACAATCACCCGCCGAAATTCTCGGAATCTTTTTGTAAAACCCCTTTTTTATATTTCAAATCATCAGCCACATTCGCACGACCGATCTCTTCACTGAACAACTGATGGAATTCTTCGCAGAAGCTTCGCCAACCACGCGATCGCTAACCTGCTCATAGGGAATAACCTGCCCATAGAAAGCTCTTCCCGACATCTTCAAATGCTGTTGCATGGGATACAATCACATCCATAACCCATCCTGAGTCCAAGCTCACTCCCTAGCTGCACAAATCCATTCATCCCTAGTGGACATCACTGAAATGTGCAACAACAACCTTCCAATTCGAAGTTACGCTATATCTTTCTTCCTTCTAAGCATCTACTTTTCGTTACATCAAATCTCTGGCCGCATAATAACCCATACTTCTAATTAGCCCCAAAGACCTCAATCACCAATCGCTAAAATTCCAAAATCGATCCAAACTCTCCTTAAGGCGTATAGTCATCCTACTACCAAGCCCATATGCAAACATTTGCCACTCTCCCACTTTGGTTGAACTCATCACTTTAATCGACTACTCGACATGCGCTTCTTATAACTGGCCTTTTAGAAGTTTTTTAACACCGCCTGACACTTCTCACATGTCCTTCCTCATACCTTGTTGCTCAATTGTTGCCTTAAATAAAATCTATCATCATAGCAATTGAAGCCACAAGTCGCAACTAACTTTAACCTTTCCAAATATCATCTTTCTCGAGCCATCACACTAGGAACACCGGTTCCATCCTGAACCACCGCATCCCGCGATCTCTAATTGTTGCTTCTTCATTATTGACCCGCAATATCCTGCTCCAAAGGCGAATTGAAGAAAACTATAACATTGGCAACTTAACATATTCAATCGAGGATGACGATACCACATCGCCTATGAAGACTCCACCATACTTGAAATTACCAAGTCTCGTTACCCCGTCAACCCGCATCTGAACATTCTCATCCTGATTGTCTCCCCCTTTCTTGGAATAAAATATTGAATCTCCAGATCATCCACTGAGTAAACCTCCTTTCAAGTCATTCACTGCCTTGACACGTAGATAAACATTCCACCATCATAACAAAATTACAGAATAATCGTTCATAAACACCATGGCAACCTGTGCCTAGCCTAGAGGAAACTATAATAGTCTAATCTGTGCCTAGCCTAGAGGCTCTCAAAAGTACTGTTATTAAGCTAGAACAATGTAATATCCTTCCATGAGGCGACAATAATAGTCCAATCAATTATACCGGAAGAAACATCTCACACCACATTTCTAGTACCATTACGATTCTTCACTTCTCGATTTATAACAAGCCCCTAACGTCACATAAGATTGAGTAAGAGGGAAACGAAATCAGAAGCCTCAGAGGAATCAAATCGAATGATAGGGAATCAAGAAGAGAAGTACTCCTAATTGCCATGTAGCCTCATGAAGATAAGTACAGACATCTCTATACGGATCCGCGAGACTCAACTAGTCTTACTCGTGACTCGTGAGACCAACAGGAACCTAGACCTCTGATACCATGTTGTCACGGCCCAAAATCTACTAAGAGTCGTGGTGGCACCAGACACTACTGTCATGCAGGCCAACCAAAAGTACTTAATCATATTCTCATCTTAACAATCTTGAAAACTAAGATTTTCTTCAATGTTTATAAATGAAAGGACAATAGCTTCAATTGAATTAAACAATAAACAATCAATACAAAGTATTTCAAAACCATCCAGAACCCGGTATCACAAGTGCATGAGCAATTTCTAGATAATAATATAATACACAACCGTCCGGAATACAATGTTGGACAGAAATCGATACAGAAAAACTGAAAGAGACTCTGCTGGTTGCGGGTCACCTCGAGAAGTGCAGCTCAGCTAAGTCTCTGTATCAACCATGCTGCTACGCCCGGTAGACCACTAGAGATGCATATGCCTGTGCAACAAAATGCAGAGAAGTGTAGTATGAGTACGAAAACAATGTGTACTCAATGAGTATCCCGCATCATCTCGAAAAAGTAGAGACGAGAGGTCGACTTCAACACTTGCTAGTGGTCAAATAATAATATACTAAAATTTGAGGAAATCATGGATTTATATAAGAGGCTCTAACTCCCGAAGCTGTAAAACATGTAAACACCTTTAACAATTAAAAAAGGATTTTCAAGATCCCTTTTAATCTTTAGCAATTTATGCGAGGCCAAAAAGGAAATATCAACATCAAGTATTTCAGGTAAGCAGCATAAGCATGCGCATATCATGCCGAGTCGACGGTTCGCTCCAACAGAAATGTAAACTGTGCACTGTCGAGGGTCGAACGGCCCGAACCATAGATGCATCTATTTAATCTACCGAGGCGTTCGACCCGTTCCAAAAATAAACACACACGGATAGACAATCAATCAAGAAGTCAACTTGGAGCAATTATCCAAAGAAAGGCCAATTCTCTTTAATAGTTTAAAGAAATGAAGTTTATATCTTTTAGAAATTTATTTACTAATTCAATGTGATTTAAGCAGCATGAGCTGTCAATAAGATTTGCAATTATTCCAAGTATAGCATGCTTTTGGGTCCTTGACTACCCCGACAATAGCATACTAGTAGCTACACGCGGACTCTCATCACCTCGTGCGTACGTAGCCACCACAAATAGGAGCACAAAACCAACTAACTCACATGTGGGGACAATTCCCTCTTACAAGGTTAGAAAGGAGACTCGCCTCGCCTTGAAGATACACATCCAGCATTCTACATTCTTTTGAATACTCGAATCGATTCACCATGCTCCCAAAACAAGTCAATAAATATGTAAACCCATTAATATATGCTAAGTTACTCATTATAATCAAATTTATAACAATTCCTAACCCCGATCGAAAAGTTAACAAAAATTCCCTCGGGCCCACGTGCTCGGAATTCGAAATTTTTTGAAGATAAATTTTACCCAAGAACTCATAAAATCTAATATATGATTTTCTCTAAATTCCATACTCAAAATCGTGGTCAAAGTCCAAGAACACTAATTTTCTAGGTCTTCCCTCAAACCCCAAGTTTTCTATAAATTTCATGCTCAAATCCATAATAATTGATGTATTTAACTCAAATAGGTGGGGATGACTTACCTTGATGATGATGATGAAACTTCCCTCTTGAAACTCTCCAAAATTGCTCATACCAAGAGAAAAATGGGTGAAATGAACTCAAACCCCGATTTTAAAACACCCCTCTGCCTTCATCAATTTTTGCACTTGCGGTCCTATGATCGCTTCTGCGGTTTCGCTGGTGTGGCCACTCTACCGCATCTACGGTCCTTCCAAGGCCTCCCATTTTTCGCTTATGCGCCTCCTTTTTGGCATGTGCGGTCCTACTTTTGCGGAACCATAGCCCCATTTGCGGTCCACGAGCTCTGACCAAAATCCACACCTGCACCTTCCTAGCCGCTTCTGTGGCCTCTTTTTCCATGGGTGCGGTTATGTTAGTAACCAGCAGTTCAGCTCTTTTTCAAACTCCAAATTCGATCGGTTAGCCACCCAGAATCCACCCGAGGCCTCCGGGACCAAAACCAACCATACCAACCAGTCCCATAACACATTACGAACTTGCTTGAGGCCTCAAATCACATTAAACAATGCTAAATCCATGAATCAACCTCAAATTCAAGCTTTATGAACTTTAGAACCTTAAACTTCTACTTTCGATGCCGAAACCTATCAAATCACGATCGATTGACTTCAAATTTTGCACACAAGTCATATTTGACATTACGAACCTACTCCAACTTTTGGAATCAGATTCTGACTGCAACACAAGTTCACTTCCAGTCAAACACCCCAAAAACCTTCAATCTTCTAACTTTAGCCAAATGACTCCAAAATGATCTACGGACCTCCGAATTCACTTTTGATCGTGCTCCCATCTCCAAAATCACCATGTGGAGCTGTTCCAAGTCTCAGAATCCCAAATGGACATCGATAACACTGAAATGCACTTCAAGCCAAACTTATAAAATTTCTTCAAAAATGTTAACCTCCACAGTAGGCGCCAAACTGCTCCCGGGTCATCTAAAACCCAATATGGGCATACGGCCAAGTTTGAAATCATCATATGAACCTTTGGAACCTTCATATCCTGATTCTGAGGTCGTTTACTCAAATTCGATCCTAGCTCATTTCTTCAACTTTAAGCTTCCGAAATGAGAGTTCTTTTTCCAAATCAACTCTGAACTTCCCAAAATCTAATTCCTACCATGCGTACAAGTCATAATACCTGAAATGAAGCTCCTCATGTCCTCAGACTGCTAAACAACGTGCTAGATCTAAAAATGACCGGTCAGATCGTTACATCGAATTACCTGGTGATTTCTATAAGGCAAAGAGATTAGTTTCTAAGTTAGGACTTTCGCTAATGAGAATTGATTGTTGTGAATATGGCTTCATGTTATATTATAAAGATGATGCAAATTTAAGCAGTTGTTAATCTTGCAAAAAGTCTCGTATAAAGAAGCTTTCCAGTAGGAAGATGGACGCTTATACCTAGGCTAAAGAGGTTATATGCGTCGATGCGTTTTGCTCCTCATATGAGATGTCACTTTGAAAATAGAAGACCACCTGGTGTTGTGTGTCATCCTTCAGACGGAGAAGCTAGGAAGCACTTTGAATAAAGGACATATACAGATTTTTCTAGTGAATCACAGAACATTTGGTTAGGTCTGTGTGCATATGGCTTCACGCCTTTTTTTTGTATCTGTGACACTGTATTCGTGTTGTCTTTTCTTTCTTACAACCTATAATCTACCACCCAAGTTGTGCTTGACTATTCCATATATATTCTTAAATTGCATTATCCGCGGTCCACGTAATTTGAAAAGTTTGTAGATGTATATATGCAACCGTTGATTGATGAGCTGGAACAATTGTGGTACGATGGTGTTGAAACATATGACATATCAAACAAGCAGAATTTCAATTTGCGTGCTAATTTAACGTGGACAATTAACTATTTTCCTACGTATGGAATGTTTTTGGGGTGGATGACTGCTGGGAAGCTAGCTTGTCCTTACTTCATGGAAAATAGTAAAGTGTTCACTTTGAAACATGACCGAAAGCAATCATGGTTTAATTGTCATCATCAATTCTTGATTCATGATCATGAGTTTAGAAGGATAAAAAATGCATTCAAAAAGAATAAAATGAAATATGATTCTCCATTTCCAATACTTTCAGGTGAAGAAATTTAGGAGAGGGTCCAGAACTTGAGTAAAGTTACAGAAGCTCCACCTAATAGATTCATCGGATACGGTATTACTCATAATTGGACGAAATAGAGTATATTTTGGGAGTTGCCTTATTGGAAGGATAATCTTCTCTGTCACAACTTTGATGTCATGCATATTGAGAAGAATTATTTTTACAATTTGTTCAATACAGTGATGGATATTAAAAGTAAGACAAAGGATAACCCGGAGGCTAGAATGGAGTTACAAGAATATTGCAGACGGCCTGAATTATACTTGCAGACAACAAACAATGGTAAGATATTCAAGCCCAAAGCAAGTTACACATTCACTTTCGAGGAAAGACGGCAGATTTTTAATTGGGCAACGAAATTGAAGATGCCTGAGGGTTATGCGTCGAATTTTGGGAAAAAAGTTGATATGGAGGTAGAGAAGTTGAGCCATTTGAAAAGTCATGATGTCATGTTTTAATGGAGCCCTTAGTGCCTATTGCATTTTGTGGTTTGCCTAAAAGAATCTGGAAACCCATCGCAGAGATTAGTTTGTTTTAAAAGACTTGTGTTCTTCCACATTAAGGGAAGAAAACCTACTCCGGATGGATCAGAACGTTCGTTAACGTCTAGTAAGATGGAAAAAATATTTCTATGTGGGTTTTTTTATGTGTTAGAACACCTTCCAATCCACCTTGTACACGAGGAACGACTTGGAGGGCCTGTTCAATGCAGGTGGATGTATCCCTTTGAGAGGTAATATTATAAGTTTGATGTAATTTTCTGTTTTATTTGAATGTTCTTGGCTAACCTGAAATTATGTAGGACAATTGGCAAATGCAAACAATTTGTTAAGCAGAGAAATATGGTTGAAGGATCTATATGCGAAGTTAACTTGCAAAGGAAACTGCTCATTTTTGTTCTTATTATTTTGAGAGTAATGTGCCATGTGCTAGGAATAGGCCCAACAGGCACACGGTCGACCTTATGAATGACCCATTATATCCGCCTATGTTCATATTCAATCAACCAGGCCGATGTTTTAAGGATGTTCGAAAGAGAAGTTCGAGTGATATAGAGTACAAGTCAGCTACACTTCATGTGTTGCTAAATTGTCCCGAAGTTGTACCATTTCTCAAGTAAGTATTGATATAGAAATTATCAAAATATAACATTTACTATGATTACATCTCAATGCAACTACAAAAAAAATTTGATGTGTCACAGTCACTTCGTGGGTCAATTTGACCATGATGTTGGATATACGACATTTGATACGTGGTTCAAACAATTTGTATGTTTATCCTTAAATATTGTAATACTATGTAGGTAAACAATGTTTGGAAGTTATGCTAACTTATGAATTTTTTTAATAATATGTAGGTAAATGATCAAATAATGGTGTAAATCAATTTTTGAAAGATATATCTTGGGGACCTGGGTTCAGGTCACAACAATGTCTATGTATGTTGTGAATGGTTATAAGTTTCATACAGAGGATAGGTTCAAGGTAGTGATGGCAACAAAGTTGGAGATATTGATTATTATTGTGTGCTCAAAGAAATAATAAAACTAGAATATACAGGTTGGCCATTTAAGAAATTGATACTCTTTTGATGCAAGTGGTTTGACCCAAATCCAACAAGAGGTACAAGAGTACACAATCAATACAACATAATTGAGGTTAATCATACGAGGGAGTATGATCGCTATAATCCTTTAATAATTGCACATAATGTTAGGAAAGTGTATTATGCACCTTATCCATTGCCGTGGAATAAGTCCGATTAGTGGTTTGTAATCAAAACTAAACCTGTAGGTAGGGTTGAAGTCGAGAATGTGTTAGATGTTGCATATCAAAATGATATCTCCAGTGTTCAGCAAATAGTGGACGAACTTTTAGAAAATAATTTGGAACATCCTGAACACAAATTGGAAGAAGTTGACATAAATGAAGTAAGAATTCTAGAAAACAAGGAAGAAGAACCAACTGATGAAGCTCAAACTAGTGAGGAAGAAGAATTCTCTAACGAGGAACAATACGTCGATGAGCTTTAAAAAGTTGGTTTCTTAATAACTCTCATTTATAGCTAGTTTCTTTACATGTTTCAATCTAAATATGTATAATATTATGTAGATGACAGGCAAGGGTTGAGGTAGTAATGACCCTATTGGTTCTCGGGGTCGAGAAAAGGCTAGAAAACTAAAGAGGAGGGTAAAAGATAATACTCAACCTTTTCCACCCTCTTCTAATATGCCTATGCCTATGTCATTGCCTCCACCCGAAGAATATTCTGAGATGCCACAGCATCCCACGTCCTACACCTTTGTGTAGACCCCAGGTCTTTTGTCACAAGGCTATAGGACTATACGTTCGATATAAAGTCCACCTGCCTCACTACCACGTGGATCACACCCATCAAAATCACATGGCTCACATCGATCCATGTCACATCAACATGGATCACAACCATCAGTGTCAGAGCCACTCAGGTCACAGCAATCAGTATCACATCCACTTGCGGTCCATCTAGCTATGTTGCAATCACATGGATTGCATATATCTTCATCAGGGACTCCATCTATTTTAGGCCTTCTCCTGCTAGATACTGGCTCTGAACCCCCGACACCTTCCCCACGCATGCCTCTGGGATACATGTTTCGTACGATGATGTTGATGCTGACGAAGAGGTACATTACGATCAATATGGAAGGATCATCATAGTCCTTGAGGGTGATGGGTAAGAGTTATTTGTTATTTTTACGTTTATTTTTTGTACTGTTTTTACTAAGATATTAATTTTTTTTTATTTATTAAATTGCATGTTCATCCCGAGAAATATTACTACTAGGATAATCCCCACAGCAACCAGAAAGCTTTATGATGGCCCTTATGCGTTTTGGCATGAATTCTCATTCTCGTTGAATGAGCTTTCAATTAATTTAAGGTATAAATATTCATTTAAACAATATAATTATTAATATTTATGGTTTTTTCATATAATATTTAACTTTTGAAATACATAACAAGTGTGTATGGGAACAACGCTATAGCGCGAACGTGGCTGCAAATTCTCATCTCAAAGCTCGCAAGCGATTGTCACATACTTTCTCCAAATCTAGAAGGTTGAACCAGAAGCCTAACTGGTTCCTTCAGAATTTATGGGAGGACTTGCAAAGGTAATGTCTTACTGCAGAGTTTCTTAGAGAAGAGTGAAAAGGAAAGGAAGCTTGTGCATCTGAGAAGGGAGGATCTTTGCACATTGGAGGTACGATCAGCCTAGAGACAATAAAAGGAAGAATGGCACGTAATTGCTTAATTTATTTTATTTTTCAAAGTATATATATTCTATTTATTAACTAAAATTTATGAGTTTTCAGGAAAAGAAGTTGGGGCATCCGATGAACCAAAATGAGCTATTCAAGGAGACTCATATTGTGAAGGAGAAGAAAGAGAAGGATCAAGAAAGGTGGGTCGAGGGACGTGCCTCGACTGTACATGTAAGTTCACTTTTCATTAAGTATTTTTATTTACTTTTATATAAAATTTGAAATACTAATTCAATTTACTTTTTCTTATAGGGTCGCTTCACAGCTGAAGTGGAGGAATTCATACGCAGTCATCCACCTAAAGAGTCGGGCGAGCCAATCCAACCTTCGGACGAGGATGCTGAAAGAATGTGGACAGAGACTACAAGCGCTCCAAAATGGGGGAAGATATACGGGCTTCCTACTAAGAAATTCCATCGATAAGTGTGGAATGCACGGAATAGGGACTTCCAGGCAAGCCGAGCAACTTGATGGGAGAGCCTCTCCGCTATGCAGGAGGCTGTGACAAAGCTCACATCCGAGCTAGAAGCGGCCAAGGAAAGAGAAAAGCTTAGAGATGCTCAGTACATGGGCATGCAAGCTCAGTACCAGGGTATGCAAGAATAGCTCAAATCTCTCCAATCTTCTGGAACTTTTACGATTCCCTGATCTCGTGAGTCCTCGCCAGAGGCTTGCCTTCTTCGTGCTCGTTCCTCCCTTCCTCCCCGTGATCATTCTTCCTGTCCTCAACAGGTATACCCTTCTGAATACCATCATAGTGATAAAAGTTTATCAGACGGTGATGATAATAATGTACACAACACTCATTGACTTTTAGACAATTTGAACTAGACAAATACAATCGATTTTCGAATGGGCTTGTAATAAGAGTTAACTTAGTTTGGTTAGCTTAATGTGGAAGTTCTATTGAACTTTAAACTTGGTTGGTTTTAATGTTGTTTTTGTGTTTTTGTTGTTGTTGTTGTTGTGTTGTTATTGGTATGCTTGTTGGAATTGTTGTTGTTGTTACTTGTAATAGGTGGCAGGTGGTGTAGCTTCCAAAACATGCAGTTTCTCCAAAATAATACACAGAAAAACAACCAACTTTGATCTCTTATTGGTCGCTTTCCATTTTAAAAACATAATTTTCTGGGAAAAAGCGACCAACATTGGTCGCTTTTTATCCAGATTTCTAAAAAAACGACCAACCTTGGTCGCTATTCCATTAAAAAAAATAATTTCTTGAAATATAACGTCCAACTTTGGTCGATTGTATTTTAAAAAATTATATTCTTGAATTTAGCGGCCAACTTTGGTTACTTGTTTTAAAAAAAAATAATAAAAAAGCGACCAACCTTGGTCTATTTCCTAGATTTTAAAATATAATATTTGGATTAGAGACCAAAGTTAGTCGCTTTTTAATGATTAATAAAAAATGTATTTTATATTTAGAGATCAACTTTGGTTGCCAAAATTCTATTATTAAATTAATAAAGCGACTAAAGTTGGTCGCTATAGTCTTTACCCCGAATATTTGGTCTTTTTACCTTAGAGACCAGAGTTGGTCCTAATTAGCGACCAACTCTGGTCCCTAAAATAAATGGACCAATTACCAGGCTTGTTTGGTCGCTTTACCTATAAGCGATCAAATTTGGTCAATTTTTGTGATCATTTTTTGCCGAATTTTTAGTAGTGTGCGCACAAGTTTACAAATCTAGCCAAAGAACATTTTGGAAGTCAACGAAAACCACTTATAACGTTTTTAAATTTAGTCATAAGTAGAATTTGAAAATTCAACAGGAAGGAAAGTGACAGGGTAATTATTTATTACTTTTTGTTATGAAGACAAAATGCTTGTTCGTACGGACAAGTCGTAAAGTAAAAGCACCACTTGTTTAGAGCAAAGTTTGTGATTTGAAGTAGTTGACTAAAATGAATATTTTAATGGATGATTATCTTACTTTTTCCGCCGGGGTATCGATATGAAACTTGACATAGTTGGCAATATATATATATATATATATATATATATATATATATATATATATATATATAATGAGATTAATTTTTCTGCATGACTAAAATAGTGATGATTTATTAGTGCAATTTAAGGATCATAGCAAACAAATAATAATGATAAAAAATTATTTGAGCTCCAATTTTGAGATAGATTTATCAAACCATTTTACCTTATTTCTTTCGGTTTCTAGAGGAGATAATTGAGATAATTGACATTGATGAGATATGTTGTTATGTACCATCAAGACTACTATTTAATTTCACATCATGCCTACTTTTTAACTTAGTTGTGACTCTTTTGTGTCAAACAGCAATAGTGAATTAAGATAATTTATTACCCAAGCTATTAATATTTCATTTGGCATAACACATAATACAAAGGGAAAATAGGTTACACAATTATTGTATATAACTTTAATTATACTATTCTTTATTTTATTTAGTGCAATTTATACATCATGCTCTTTTACAATTTATACGCCGAGGGTCGATTGGAAACTGTCTCTCTGCCCTTTCGGGCAGGGGTAAGGCTCGTCTACATATTACCCTCCCCAGACCCCACCTGGTGGGAATATACTGGGTAGTTGTTGTTGTTGTTGTTGTTGTTGCTCTTTTCCAATTTATAATTTAAAAAAAATAATCTTTCTAGATTTCTTACGTGTAAAAGTAAATCTCTCATGTGTAAACAAATGAGATAGGGTCATAAAACTAAAAATAAAATTGTAAAGAGCCACAAAATCAATTGATCCTTTATTGAGGGACGGCTAAACAAATTTAGTGGTCTAATACCAAAATTTAATAAGAATCCAAATTTTATGCCCCAATATAAAGTTATCTTTCCTTTTTTTTTTTCGTACTTATTTATAGTATTATATTCTTACAAAATATAAGACTTTAACTTTATTTAATAATATTATTATTTATATTAGCAAGAGTTAATTTAAAGATGTTAGCCATATGTTTGCAATACATTATCTTAGATCTTGTTGTAAAACTTTTATTTACTAATATGAAGGTTAAAGTAGTTTAATTCAAAGTTCTAAAAAAATTTTAATGTTAAAAGGTAGACATTCTTTATTTCTTTCATTTTAAAACAAAATTTGTACTTTTATTTCTATAAACGTCAATATTTTCTTACCTAAAATTACTTATGCATTCCACCATTAATACTTTTTGGGCCTCAAAATTTTGGGGACCTAAATCAAAGGCTTTACTAACCTCGTCTTAGGAGGAAGTGCACAGTCGGCCACTAAAAATACATATATATTTACTTCTAAGCCACCATTTAAAATGTCTAAAATTTTTAGCCAATGCTTTAATAAACTTTAACTGCCCTGACGAAAATACCCTTCTGCTCATTTCCTAAACTTTTGTACTTAACTTCAGGACTTCAGGACTACATGTCCTTAACTTTTGAACTTGGAACTCTAAGTTAAAGACTTCAGGACTACATGTCCTTAATTTTTGAACTTGTAACTCTAAGTTCAGGACTTCAAGGCTACATGTCCTTAACTTTTGAACTTGGAACTCAAACTTTAGGACCAAGCGTCCTTAACTTTTGAACTTGTAAGTCAAAGTTAAAGACCTATTGTCCTTAACTTTTGAACTTGTAACTGTAAGTTAAGGACTGTTTGTCCTTAACTTTTGAGCATATAACTATAAGTTAAGGACTGTCTGTCCTTAACTTTAGAACTTAAGAATCAAAGTTAAAGACTTATTGTCCTTAACTTTTGAACTTGTAACTGTAAGTTAAGGACTGCATGTCCTTGACTTTTGAACTAGTAAGTATAAGTTAAGGACTGTCTGTCCTTAACTTTAGAACTTGTAATTGTAAGTTAAGGAATGTCTGTCCTTAACTTTTGAACTTGTGTCCTTAATTATTGAACTTAACTTTAGGAATTCAGGACTACATTTCCTTAACTTTTAAACTTGAAACTTTAAATTAAGAACCATGTCCTTAACTTTTAAATTTAACTTTCGGACTTCAGGACTACATCTCCTTAACACAATTATCTTTCTCCTCAACTTTTTGGCTTTTTACCATATTTTTCCTAATTATTTGTTGTTTAAGAAAATCTAATAGTCACTTTCTGTTAGAAAACCAAAAGTCATGTCCTCCCATGTATGATTATTTTGAGTGAAATCAAGCAATTCAATTCCTAAAAACGGACACAAAAGAAAATGAGAGACTTATGTAAGCAGCAAGGAATTACGAAACCATTAATCCCATTTTCTTTGTTCTCTATCAAATGGTCAGCTCCTTCTCGTTCTCCTCTTACTTTTGAGAGATTTTCCCCCCCCCCCCCCCCTTTTCTCTGGATCTCACTCTTTTCCAATGTCTTAAATGCTGTGTTTGAGATTTGGGACATGTCGGAGAGGATGATCATTAGCTAATGTTGTTAGGGGGTCTTTCTCAAGTTCGATGCAGAGAGGGAAGCGAGGGTTTGGGAAGAAAGATAATGGAAGAAAGGGTAAAAATATTTTTTATATTAATTTTAATGAAGTAGTGACTATTTTTGCTCAATATTAAAATTGCTCGATAAAAAATAAATATCTTCTTAAATAGTGGCTACCCATGTTGGAAATAGGAGGCTCTATATATATATATATATATATATATATATATATATATATATATATATATATATATATATATATATATATATATTATTATTATTATTATTATTATTATTATTATTATTATTATTATTTGTGGAAGAGATGATTGATGATTTAGAAGCTTGATTGATCTTGAATGCTTTGCTTATTGCTTATTTACAAATGAGGGGTGATACCTCTATTTATACTACACAATAGAATAGTCTAGAACACTTCATCATCTACTAGTATCTAGATAATTCCTAAGCATTCTCATGATAATTCTAGACTTAGATATTTTACAAGATTATTCTACACACTTTGACTACTACATATTACAAGAAGTTTCTAGATAATGGACTACAATCTTGATCTAATATACTTGGATACTTGCAAGCCCAAATCTAAAACACATAACCCAAAATCAAGTTTATTTTTCAACAGCCCCCCTTAAACTTGATTTCGTCACTCCGAGCATATCCGTAATCTCTGAAACGTCTCGTGTTTTAGAGGCTTCATGAAAATATCAGCAACTTGCTCAAATGACTTCGCGTACTTTATCTGCACCTCTTTTTTTGTAACACACTCCCTGATGTAATGGTATTTCGTATCGATGTGCTTGCTTCGATCATGGAAGACTGGATTCTTCGCTAGAGCAATCACAGACTTGTTATCCACATATATCTATGTAGCTTCCTTTTGAGAAAACTTAACCTCATTTAGTAACTTCCTGAGCCATACTGCATGACAGGTGCACAATGTTGCTGCTACATACTCGGCTTCACATGTTGACAGAGTCACAATGGGTTGCTTCTTCGAACTCCATGTGAATGCCGTATCTCCCATCTAGAACACGAAACCACCGCTCGTACTCTTACGATCATCTATGTCTCCGGCCCAATCACTATCACTGTATCCAACTAGCTTGAAGTGATCAGAAGGCGAATAAAATAGACCATAGTCAATCGTACCTTTGATGTAGCGAAGTATCCTCTTTGCTGCCTTCAAATGATTTATTGTAGGTGCTTCCATAAATCGACTTACTAGTCCAACTCCGTAGAGAATATCTGGCCTCGTGCAGGTTAGGTACCTCAGACTTCCAACCAAACTCTTGTATTGTGTTTGGTCCACCAAGTATCCTTCATCATCTTTTGACAACTTGAGATTGCAATCCACCGGTGTGTTGATCGACTTGCAGTCATTCATCTTAAACTTCTTCAGCACCTCTTTCGCATAACCTTCTTGGTATATGAATATTCCTTCTTTCTTTTGTTTCACCTTGATCCCAAGATAGTAAGCCATAAGTCCAATGTCGGTCATCTCGAACTCCTGAACCATTGCTTTCTTGAACTCCTCGAACATTTTGGGATTACTAACGGTGAATATCAAGCCATCCACGTATAGGCACACAAGCATAACATCTCTATCCTTGCTTACTTTGGTGTAGAGGACATGCTCATGTGGGCATTTTGTAAAGTCATTCTGCTGAAAATACTTGTCTATCCTGCTATTCCATGCTCGAGGCGCTTGCTTCAACCCGTATAAGGCCTTTTTCAATTTCAGCACCTTATTTTCTTGGCCTTTCACGATGTATCCCGAAGGTTGTTCTATATAGACTTCTTCCTCTAAGTGGCCATTAAGGAACGCAGATTTGACATCCATTTGATAAATCTTCCAATTATGCTGAGCCGCAAGTGAGATCATCAATCTTATAGTTTCTAGACGAGCGACAGGAGCAAATACCTCGTCATAGTCTATGCAGGCTCGTTGACTATATCCCTTCGCCACCAACCTTGCCTTGTATATTTCAACTTCACCTTTGGAATTCTTCTTGGTCTTGTACACCCACTTTACACCAATAGCCTTATGCCCCTTTGGTAGAGTAGCGAGATCCCATGTATCATTCCTCTTGATTGCTTGAATCTCCTCGTCCATGGCACGTTTCCACTTCTTGCTTTTTGCTGCTTCTTCATAGCTTATTGGCTCACAATCGGCAAGAAGGCAGAACAATATTAGATCCTCCATAGGCTGAGTTACCTCGCACAACTCCTCAATGCTCCTTGTGCGATGTTGTAGCCTACTTGATTCTCCTCCTGATGTTGGTCGTCGCTTCATTTGGTGTGGTTAGAGTATGTGGAGAGTGCGGAGATGGTGTACTAGAAGGTTCTTGAACCTCTAGATATTCTTCGTTCCTTATAGTACTCTCGGACGGATAAGGGAGAAAATCGTAGTTCTCCTCTTCGGGAGCATTCCAATCCCATGTTGCTTCTTCATCGAACACCACGTCGACTTGAGATTACTTTACCGGTCTTGGGAATGTATAGCTTGTAACCCTTCGAACTTGAGTCATAGCCCACGAATATGAGCTTCTCGCTTTTATCATCGAGCTTCGTCCTCTTCTGATCTGGCACATAAGCATATGCCACACTTCCGAACACTCGTAGGTGTGAGATGCCGGGCTTCCTTCCATTCCAAACTTCAATGGGCGTTTTGTTCTTGACGCTTTTAGTGGGCGAGCGATTTGCTAGATAGATCGCACAGTCTACTGCCTCGGCCCAAAACTCCTTACGCATCCTTTTGCTCTTTGACATACTCCGGGCCATGTCAAGGATGGTCCTATTCTTTCTTTCTGCAACACCATTTTGGTGAGGTGAATACGGAAGAGTTAGAGGACGTCGTAAGCCATTGTTGTCGCAAAATTCCTTGAATTCCTTGGATGTGAACTCTCCTCCACGTTCGGATCTCATCGCCTTTATAGTGAGACCACTTTGATTCTCCACAAACGCTTTGAACTTCTTAAACATTCCAAAGACTTACGACTTCTCTTTTAGAAAATAGACCCATGTTTTTCGACTAAAATCATCAATGAATAGAAGAGAATATCTATTTTTACCGAAAAATGGTGGATGGATGGGTCCTCACACATCCGTGTGAATAAGTTCTAGAGGTTTCTTCGCTCACTAGAAGCCTCTACTGGAAAACTATTTCGAACGTGCTTTCCTAGAAGGCATCCCTCACATATTTGATCCGGATGATTAATTGGAGGCAAACCCTTCACCATTCCTTTACTTGATAATAACTTTAAGCCTCCAAAATTTAAGTGCCCGTATCTCATGTGCCAATGCCAAGAATTATCTTTGAAACATGCTTTTAAACATCTTGGAATGTCATGTTGAATATTTAGCAAAAACATCCTATTCGTTGACATTGGCACTTGAGCAATCAAACCTCCTCTTTGGTCTCTTATAGAAAGACTACGATTTATCATGTGAATATCATAGCCTTTCTCTAAGAGTTGTCCAACACTCAGTATATTAGACTTCATATTGGGCACATAATACACGCTAGAGATAAATTGATGCCTTCCATTTTTCAAGCGGATGAGGATCTTACCTTTGCCTTTAACCGGGACTTTAGAGGAATCTCCGAAGGTGATATTTCCACTTATTGCCTCGTCAAACTCCACAAACATGCTTTTGTCACTACACATATGGTTGCTTGCACCCGTGTCGAGATACCACAAATTCGATCCTCCGTTGTCTCCACCTTTGCATGCTAGTAACAAAGTGTTTTCCACGGCTTCGGTATCTTCTTGTGCAAAATTTGCTCTTTCTTGCACGTAATTGTTTGACTTCTCGCATTCCGAAGCATAGTGGCCAAATTTATGACAATTATAGCATTTAGTTTGAGAGTTGTCATACCTTGCCCTTCTACTTGTGTAGCCTCTCCCGCGACCTCTAGTCGAGTGAAAATCTTGGCTTCTTTCTTTATTTTTGTAAGAACTATAGCCTCCACATTTGATATATCCTCGCCCTCTTCCTCGGCCACGTACTTGACCACGACCTCGTTGACTCGTTTGATGAGTCTTTTCACAACTCTCTTCCTTGAAAGAGAGTTTTGCTTGTAAAGCTTGCTCCAAAGGCTCCTTATTTTTCTTATTGAACCTCTCTTCATGGGCTTGTAGTGAACCCATGAGTACATCGATAGTCACTGATTCTAGATTTTTAGATTCTTAGATGGCTACGACTATATAGTAGAATTTTGAATCTAATGATCTGAGAATTTTCTCAATGACTCTTACATCGCTTAGAGTTTCACCATTCCTCTTTATTTGATTGACAATCGCCAAGACTCTTGTAAAATAATTGAAAATTGATTCAAAGTCTTTCTTATTTAAGGATTCGAACTCACCTCGTAGGGTTTGTAGTCGAATCTTTTTCACCTTATCAACTCCTTTGTGAGAATTCTCTAAGATCTCCCATGCTTTCTTGACGGTGGTTGCACTTGCAATTTTCTCAAAAGCTCCATCATCTACACTTTGTTGGATGATGGAAAGAGCCTTTTGATCATTGATCTTGTCTTGCTTTTCTTCTTTCGTGAGTGAGCCCTTGTCTTTAGGCTCCTCATAACCTTGCTCCACAATCTCCCATAGGTCTTGTCCACCTAGGAAGGTCTTCATTTGGATGCTCCATCGATCATAATTATCCTTTGTGAGGCGAGGAAACGTAATGACATTGTTGGCCATCATCTTGTCAAACCAAGCTCTGATACCAATTTAATGAAGTAGTGACTATTTTTGCTCAATATTAAAATTGCTCGATAAAAAATAAATATCTTCTTAAATAGTGGCTACCCATGTTGGAAATAGGAGGCTATATATATATATATATATATATATATATATATATATATATATATTATTATTATTATTATTATTATTATTATTATTATTATTATTATTTGTGGAAGAGATGATTGATGATTTAGAAGCTTGATTGATCTTGAATGCTTTGCTTATTGCTTATTTACAAATAAGGGGTGATACCTCTATTTATACTACACAATGGAATAGTCTAGAACACTTCATCATCTACTAGTATCTAGATAATTCCTAAGTATTCTCATGATAATTCTACACTTAGATATTTTACAAGATTATTCTACACACTTTGACTACTACATATTACAAGAAATTTCTAGATAATGGACTATAATCTTGATCTAATATACTTGGATACTTGCAAGCCCAAATCCAAAACACATAACCCAAAATCAAGTTTATTTTTCAACAACCCATGCCATTTCTACTCGCCTTAGCCACCCATGACTAAGATTCGTCTATATATTACCCTCCCAGACCCCAATTTGTAGGACTATACTGGGTATTGTTGTTGTTGTTGTTAGCCACCCATGACTTTATTTACATTGGATTATTACGTTAAGCTGATGACCTGTTATATCAATAGAGGGTGCTAGGGTTCAAAAACTTCTCGTTATGTACTATTAATTGATAAATTAAAGAAGAATGAATAGAGGGGGCTTAGATTCAAAACCTTCTCGTTATGTACTTTTAATTGACAAATTAAAGGAGAATGACAAGAACGTTTTAGCACGTATAGAATTAGTTAATATAATTATAAGGAATTAAACAAACAAATTTAATCAGGAAATATTTAATAGTAAAGAATAAATTTGTTTAGAATCCACAAAAATATTTAAAAAAAAAATAAGCCAGCTAAGTAAGAGCAATTTACGAGGAGGAAGTATATCCCGTTAATCTATTCAGCAAGAATATATGTCGACATTTTTTCGACACATAATGTAGTTAAGAATTGTTTTTGCTCTATTTCCTTTAGTTATTTCTCCTTCTCTCCAATTTTATAGATCCTTGTGACTTTATTATGTCTTCACTTTCTGATATCATTAATACGTGTTTCTTAATACATCTGCAACACCCAAATAATGTATACATCTACATTTAATATATTATTTTTCAAGTTTTGACTTTGTATGTCGAAATCACTTGCATCAGAGTAGATGTTCTATGCCTTTGAAGTGGGTCTTTCCCTGATTCTTATATGAAACCGTGAACACGGAATATTTTATGCATCCAACTTTCCTTTTGACTTTACTTTTTATTCGACAAAAGTTGTGACAGTTTTTTTTTTTTTTTGGTTTTCTCTCAGCCATTTCTTTATTAAAACTTCATGTTCAAGTGCTAATATAAGAGCCAAACTATCAATTAGGATCACAGATAATTAAGAAGCCAAGCTCACCAAGATTGTGACATTGGAACTTGTAAAACACTTCAGATTCTAAGAGTTTCATTTCTCTGAATCGTACTTCCACAAACCTTTTAGGTTTTCTAAACCTAGAGTCATGACAAAGTTGGAAAAAGTTATTTTTTGGTACATTCTCTTGCTTCTTCCTGCCATAGTATTAGGAGAATGTACATGTGATTCTGAAGATGAAGACAGAAACAAACCTGAAGCACTGAAGTATAAAATGGTAGCAATCACTTCCATTTTGGTAGCCAGTGCAATTGGGGTTTGTATTCCTGTACTAGGAAAAGCAATTCCAGCTTTGAGCCCGGAGAAGAATTTCTTCTTCATAATAAAAGCTTTTGCTGCTGGTGTTATCCTCGCGACAGGGTTTATACATGTACTTCCTGATGCATTTGAAAGCTTATCATCGCCATGTTTGAAAGAAAATCCATGGGGAAATTTTCCTTTTAGTGGATTTATTGCAATGGTTTCTGCAATGGGAACTCTTATGGTGGATACTTATGCAACTTCATATTTCAGTAACAAAAATGATACGAGAAATGGATTGGTAGCTCAGTCTGGAGATGAATCAGGAGCTATTCATGTTCATTCACATGGTCATGCACATGGTTCATCATCTATGATGGGTGATTCTAGTTCCGAGCTCCTTCGTTATCGTGTTGTATCTCAGGTAACCCTAACTCCAATATCACTTGCTCATTCTGCGTTTCTTTTAGTTAATCCCAATATATATATATCTAATCATATTTTGTAACCATTTAAATCTGAACTTTTCATTTAACCTTAATGACACAGATTTATAGTCACATAAATTTTTTAAAATCACAAATTTTAATAAATTTTTTTCTTTCTTAAATTTGGTGTTTAATAGAACACATCATACAGAAGTACCTTTTAAATATTTCTTTTATCACATTGGGGGATCAAGAAGGAAAAGGAAAAGGAGTATAGTCACGAAAATTGAATCATGCCTTGTTTTACGTTACGTGTGTTTCTCACTATCGATGCAAGTAGACTTAAAAGAAAGTGTCTCTTAATTCTCCTTAGCTATTCCTCTTTTGTCTAATTGATATTTGTCAACTTAAGATTGCTAAGAAGGTGGTTTTATTTTTTCGTTTTATCCATTCGGAATAATAATAACAATTCTTGAACAATCTAAGGTTGAAGATTATATTTCTTTTATTTCCTCTAATTTCTTCTGTATGAAATTGTATATAATCTATCATTTGTGTTAACCAAAAGGAAAAAGAAACGGCGTAAGCACAAATTTTTTGTACTCCAGTCAGCAATAGCATGGACATAAACAATTTTCAATGCCATAGAGATTTCAGAATTTTATACTGAAGTCAACAATACGATATCATAACGAGAAATACTGTTCAACTCATCAAGAAAAAAAGGGAAGATTTTTCGATGAGCTATTTTTTTCTGGATAATAGAAAGCGCGTAGCTATTTTTTCATTGATAATTCCTGTTTCTTCCTTTATGGTTTTTTCCCCCACTAACCCTAATTACCCATACATATCCAATCGCCAAAAAAAAAAGAAACAGATGAGAGGCACTATCACCCTCGTTTATACTCTCTCCGTTTTCAATTTTGTGAATCTATTTTATTTTTTGACTATGCGAAAGAAAATGATTATTTTTCTTATTTGAAAACAATTTACCTTTATATAGTATTTATAATCATCCATAAGATGAAAATGTTGAGATGGATATGTGAGCATATATACCAGAAAAGACCGTATTAGGAATGAAGTTATTAGGGATAAGGTAGGTGTGGCTCAAGTGGAAGACAAGTTACGGGAATCGAGACTGAGATAGTTCGGGCAAGTGAAGAGGAGAGACACCGATGCCTCGGGGAGGAGCTGTGAGAGGTTGACCATGGCGGGTCAGAGGAGAGGTAGAGAGAGTCCTAGAAAGTACTGGGGAGAGGTGATTAGGCAGGACATGATACTACTTTAGCTTACCGAGGACATGGCTCTCGATAGGAAGGTGTGGTGATCGAGAATTAGGGTTGTGGGTTGACAGGTACTCGAGAGTCTCTTCTAGTCGTACTAGTAGTATTCGTACTAGTCTTGTACTCTCCTATTCCGAGTTACATGTTGTTAGACGATGTGGCATTATTGCCGATAATTTTTGCACTTCTCTTATAATTTCGTATTTCTAGATTCTTTGCTAATATATGTTATGCTATTTGTTTCTCCTATCTTATTTCCTTGCCGTTGTTACTTTTTGTTTATTGTGTCCTTTTCGTTGTTCTTGAGCCGAGGGTCTATCGTAAATAACATCTCTTCCTTTGTAAGGTAGGGTTAATCTGCGTACACATTACCTTCCCCAGAATTATTCACGTCTGGGACTGCACTGGGTTTGTTGTTGTTATAGTGGTAATAGCCAAAATATGTGACTTACTTTACACCACAAGTTCAAAAGTTTTCTATCTTTTTTTGAACTCCGTACCTAATTAAATAGAATTACATAAATTGAGACGAAGAGACTAATATTTAGTATTACATTATTTGCTTATAGATGTTAATCTCTATTATCATTAACATTTCTCCATTTCTCCTGGGGCATGCAGGTATTGGAAATGGGGATAATAGTGCATTCTGTGATAATAGGAATAGCTTTGGGTGCTTCTGAAAGTCCCAAAACCATAAGGCCTCTTCTTGGTGCTTTGACATTTCATCAATTTTTCGAAGGCATGGGACTTGGTGGATGCATTGCTCAGGTTATATATATATATATATATATATATATATATATATATATATATATCACTTCATCTTTTTCAAGATTAATTTTTCGTAACTAATCATATCTGTACTTTTACCTCTCATCTTGTTATAATGTGCGATGACTTCTTGAACAATGATGGAGTTATTGGCCGCTCTTCTATTCTTCAGGAAGCTTGTTTCGTTTGGGTCAATACTACAATCTTACTGATAGTATCTTAAAGATTATGATTTTGGTTCGACAAAAGACCCACACCAAGTTTCATAGTTTTTGGTTCGCTATTGCGAAAGGGTGCTTTCCTTCTGGGATGTTGTGGTTTCGAGAAGGGATTCAAACCCCTGACATTGTGATTCATAGCCATGTACTCTAATCCTCTATGCCCCCACCCTGTCTCCACTTGATCTGTTCCCGAGAGTACCCTAGAAAAAGGAAACCTTTCTTTCCCCGCCATTTCGAGTTATCAATACTTGTTAACTTGAGTTATATATAATTAACTACTTTGTAAATAGGTCATTGTATAAATATTTCTTACATGTCAGCAAACAAAGCTTAATTAAACTCTTTTTTGGCCCTTCATGCAGGCAAAATTCAAGAATCGGGCAGTGGCAATAATGGCTTTATTTTTCTCACTTACAACTCCAGTGGGTATTGCAATTGGACTAGGAATAACAAATGTTTACGATGAAAACAGTCCAACGGCTCTCATTGTGGAAGGGGTATTTAATTCAGCATCAGCTGGTATCTTGATTTATATGGCATTAGTTGATTTTTTGGCTGCTGATTTTATGCATCCAAGAATGCAAGGCAATGGAAAACTTCAATTAGGAGCCAATATTGCACTTCTTCTTGGTGCTGGACTTATGTCTCTCTTAGCCAAATGGGCTTAATTTGATCAAAACAGATTATTATCAATTTCACAGTTTTGTCTTTTCACACTTTTTTAATTAAGTGGGAAGAAACTAATTTTTCTAGTGAGTGGATTATTGAAGAAGCGGCAGTACCTCAAGAAATTACTAATCAAGAGATTTCTGAAATTATCCAGAGTAAAAATGGTAATGTAACTTTAAGATTTAAAACCCAGGATATTCCTAGAATTACAGATTCTTCTTCTAGACTAACCAGATCTGTATCCTCTTATATTTCACCAGTAGATTATATCGTAGATATTCCATCAAGAGCATCAACTTCTCAGATTAGAGAAACAAATTTTGATAAAATTGTTTTAATCAATAATAATATTGCTAAAGGTGAAGATCGTTTTAGTGATCCTACAGATTCTGACATGAATTTTCCAACAGGTTTACATGGATAGTACGAAAATTGATTTTAGTCCAGGTTCTCTGGCACGAAAAAAGATTTCTTTAGAATTTTATAGTCCAAAATGGGAAGAATTTAGAAATTGATTTTTCTCTGCTTTTAAAGGAGAAGAAACAGAATATTTTTCTAAAGATTTTTATAAAGACTTAGAGAAAAGTAATGTTTCATTACCATTCGTTCCTTGGTTCATGATTAAATATGTGGGATATTACCTATCAGTCATTGAACATGAATATCATTTGTCTAATGGTGATATAATGATTTCTTCTTTACCACCGACTCAGTCTTTTGATATCAATAAGGATGGTAAAACTATTAATTTTACTGCTTTTGCAAAATTATCTGAAAATAAAGGAGCTATAGTCACTTGTGAACAAGTCAATTTGATTCTTAAACAGCAAAATTATGCTAATTATTATTTAAATATTTTAGGAGAGCATGTTATGGCATTGCATAAAAATTTAGACAATTACTTGAAACAAACTCAGGTTTTACAAGAAAAAATAGAAGCTTTTCACAAACCAAAACAAGAATTGAAAATTGTTAAAAATACTTTACAACCTCCTCCTGAAACAAAAAGTTTCAAAACTGATTCTTCTGAAGAAATTGAACAGCTTTTAAAAGAAAAATTAAAAAATATTAATTTCTCTTCCAATATCACTGGAATAAATTTGCAGCCTCAACCTGTTTTATCTGCAAGGCAAGAAGAATTTATTACTCATAATGTTTCACAAGATGATTTTTTAAACAAAATCAATACTAAATGGGCTGATAAACCCATTCAAAGAATGTATTATTACAATAGACCAACCCCCATGGATGTTTTAAATGAAGAAAGAGATCAGATTTTTAACAATAGTTATAGTAGCAAAGAAATTTATGAATGGAATATTGATGGTTTTAATGATAAACAGATTTTTACTATTGTTCATAGAATGTTGATGTACAGTATTATTTGTTGGATTAATAAGAATCAAGACAGAGATATTGCGGCTATGATAGTAACTGGTTTCACTGGCCAATTAAAAGGTTGGTAGGATAATTTTTTAACCCAAGAACAAAAGATTACAATTATGAATACTACTAGTGTTCATAAGATTGAAGGGCAATTAGCCTATCAAACTGTTGATTCTACTAGTTCTTCTCAAGTACAACAAAATGCTGTTTATACCTTAGTCACTACCATGGTAGAACATTTTTGTGGTAGATGGACTGATGAGGCAGAGACTATTAGAACAACATTACAAAATCTACGTTGTAGACAATTATCTGATTTTAGATGGTATAAAGATGTATTCTTAAGTCGTGTTATGGAATTGCATGATTGTAGTCATGAGCATTGGAAGTCTAAATTTATTGATGGTTTACCTTCGATTTTTGCTAAAAGAATTAGAAAGCATTTACGTGGCACTAATAACAAGATTCCTTATGATTCTCTTACTTATGGCAAGATCATTAGTTTTTGCACACAGAAAGGTTTAGCTGTTTGTAATGATATTAAAATGAATTATCATATCAAAAAGAATAGATTGAATGAAAGAAAGCAATTAGGAGAATTTTGTGATCAATTTGCTTTTGATATTCCTGGATCTTCAAAAAGAAAGAAGAAGATTTCTAGTTCCAAAGATAACAAAAAGAGTAAGTACAAGAGAAAAATTAGATCCCGAGATAAAAAAGATTGGGATAAACCAGATAGGAAGAATTATAAAAAGAAAGGGAAAAGGGATTACAAAAAGCGGATTAAATGTCATAAATGTGGTAAATTTGGTCATTATGCAAATGAGTGTATAACTCAGGAAAAAATTAAGAGTTTAGATTTAGATGAAAAAATAAAAGATTCTTTGTGTAAAATATTACTAAATTTTGATTCTAGTACTGAAGTATCTGATTCTTCCTTTACTGATTATAACTCTGATGAAAATATAAGGATTTTACATGATGAAGATTTATATTCTGATTCTGATCGATCTTTTTCGGAAGATGAATGTGCTTGTAAGAAAGATGATAGTTTGTATGATTTAATTTCTAATTTTCAAGATATGAATGTGAATATGATCAATGACGAGAAAATAATAAAAATTTTAAAAACTATAGAAGATAAAGATTTGAGGAATAAAATTTTGGATACTGTTTTAACTGATGATTTCAATGATGATTTCAGAAGTAATAAGCAAGATAATATATTTCCTTCTTCTAATTTTATAGAAACAGCCTGATTACTATTCGACTGCTGAATTTTAAAAGGATTTTAACTCAAAGGAATCTTCCAGAAAAAGAAATTACTATTTCTGATTTAAAACAAGAACTCCTTAATTTAAAGGAAGAAATTGTTTATTTAAAAAATCAGTCTAAAATTCATGATAGAAGAATTTCTAGCTTGGAAAATAATAGGACTTTTGATTTACATTTACAATCAAACAAGACTGAAGCTTTTAAGATTGAGACTGCTAAAGCAAATGAGACTGAGAATTCTAAACCTAGTAATGATGAAAAAATTAGCCAAGATCTTACAAAAAATTCTTTTTTGACAAATATTCTCAGTGAGGACAAAAATGAATTTTTACAAAAAATGAGTATTATTACATCTCAAAAGTTTTATACTAAAATTACTTTACAAATTGATTATAATTTTAGAAAAGAATTTATTGCTTTATTTGACAGTGGTGCAGATGTAAATTGTGTTCAGGAAGGACTTATTCCTTCTAGATATTTTCATAAAACAACTCATTGTTTAAGATCTGCTAATGGTAGTCGAATGAAGTTGAATTATAAACTACCACAAGCTTTTTTATGTAATAATGGTATTTGTTTACCTCAAAGTTTTATGATTGTAGAAGATATTTCTTGTCCAATTATTTTAGGTGTTCCATTCATGCATGCAATATTTCCTTTAAAATGGTGGGATCATACTAAAATAGTAGGAACTTATAAAAATACCGATTTCCAATTGGATTTTATTACTAAACCTTTTACAAAATCCATAAACCAGATTGTTGAAAAATTGATTTTAAAAAATCAACAAGTTAATTTTATAAAACAGGAAATTACTCTTTTAGAAATAGATATTTTGCTGAAAAACCCTAAATTACAGGAAAACATTGATTTATTAAAAAATCAGTTTATTACTAATATTTGTGATGATCATCCTAGTGCTTTTGGGATAGGAAAAAACATGTAGTAACATTACCATTGAAGATTGTTTTGGCGAAAGTAATATTCCTACTAAAGCAAGACCTTGTCAGATGAATTCTGCTTATTTAAATTTATGCAAAAATGAGATTACTAGTTTGTTAAAGAAGAATTTAATAAGACATTCCAGTTCTGCTTGGTCTTGTACAGCTTTTTATGTTAATAAAAATGCAGAACAGGAAAGGGGAGTACCTAGACTTGTTATAAACTACAAGCCCCTTAATAAAATTTTAAAATGGATTAGATATCCTATTCCTAATAAAAAAGATTTATTGGATAGATTATATGATGCAATAGTTTTTTCTAAATTTGATTTAAAATCAGGATATTGGCAGATTCAGCTGAAGAAGACAGATATAAAACTACTTTTAATGTTCCAATAGGACAATTTGAATGGAATGTTATGCCTTTTGGATTAAAAAATACTCCTTCAGAATTTCAAAAGATTATGAATAATATATTTATTCCTTTCACAGATTTTATTATTGTTTACATAGATGATATTTTAGTATTTTCTAAAAATATTGAATTGCATTTCAAACATTTAGAATTATTTCAAAAAATAGTTATTCAAAATGGATTGGTTATTTCTAAACCTAAAATGAGTCTTTTTCAAAGTAATATTAGATTTCTTGGGCATAATATCGGAAAAGAAAAAATTACCCCTATTAATAGAACTATTGAATTTGCATCAAAATTTCCTGATGTTTTAACAAACAAAACTCAATTACAAAGATTTTTAGGAAGCTTAAATTACATTTCTCCATTTATCAAAAACTTATCTGTTGACACTGCTACTCTTTATGAAAGACTAAAAAAGAATCCACCTGCTTGGAATAATTCACATACTGAAGCGGTAAAAAAGATTAAATCTAAAGTAAAAGAACTTCCGTGTTTAACTCTAGCAAATCCAAATTGGAAAAAGACTGTAGAAACTGATGCATCAGAAATAGGTTATGCTGGCATCTTGACTCAATACTCCCCTATTGAGAAAAAAGATTATATTATACAATTTTATTTGGGAAAATGGAATGATAGCCAAAAGAATTATGCAACTGTGGCAAAAGATATTTTAGCTATGGTCAGGTGTGTTTTAAAATTCCAAACAGATTTGTATTATCAAAAGTTTTTGATAAAAACAGATTGTCAAGCTGCTAAATTTATGTTTAATAAAGATTTTAAGCATAATGTGTCCAAACAAATGTTTGCAAGATGGCAAGCATTACTAGCTCCATTTGATTTTGAAATAGAATATAAAAAGGGAATTGATAATAGTTTACCAGATTTTCTTACTCGAGAATATTTGATTATTACGTAATGTTTAAGTTTTGCAGGATGAGGCCAGGATGACCAAGAGCCTCTTTTGGAAGAGGTAGAGGAACTACTCAAAACAGATTCCACACCTTGGGGCATATTCCTGCTCAAAATAGATTTCTTGAAGAAGGATCTTCATTAGTATAAGACCTTCATTTGCAGATTATCAAAAATATATAGATTTCATTGCCAGCAATGCTGGAACTACTCAAAAATATAAAGATTTCATGGCCAGCAATGCTGGAACTACTGGGGATAGCAATGCTACTGGTGAGGATAACAATGAAATTGATAATGAAGATTCTTATGCCTCAATAACAGGCAAAACTGATAATGAGATTTTTTAAACGAATTCCACAAAAGAGATTATATTATATGTGGATCACAAAGATTTTCAGTGGAAACACAATCCATGGATTGTCATGAAGAGATATTTAAATAATGCATTATTTCCAATGCAAACTTATAAAACCAGATTACATTTCGAGATGATCTAACATCTACAGGGTCTGTTGAGATTACTCATAACAATACTGGTGCTCCTAATAAATCCTATTTTTCTTTCTCAAAGATGATTATTAAAAGGATTATTTTACCAGAAGAATGGAGACTAAGTACTTTGAAAGATTGTCAATATGTACATCCAGTACAAAAGATTTCCATTAACTACAATTATTGGGATTATGTTGATGCCTTTTCAAAGACATTATTCTATGAAAATGATGACCACAGACATTCTTGGTTCATCAAGATATGTGCACAAGTTTTTAGAAGCACACAGATTCCAACTTGGTTCATAAAGTGGTGGTCTTTTTTCGGACCGTCTCGGAATATTTTGACTACACAATTACAAGATTTATACACCAAATGGGTCGAAGCATCTCCAAAGATTAATGAATTAGACAGAGAAGAAAGACTTTATCCCAAGACTCCAATAATGAATTTTTTTATGGAATTCTCTATTCCTTGGATTTTCCGATGGACTATCGAAGTGGGAACAGATTCAGATGATATGCCTTGTTTATTCAGAAGATTTCATACTAAATTCTGGCCTAAATTAAATTCTAAAGGACCAGATGGTAAATTAATTGGTCAAGAATTATTGGCCTCTATTCAGACTGCTTTAGCTAGATACAACAAAAATATTTCAGAACTTCCTATTATAGAAGAAAGCCATTTTGCTAAAATTACTAAGAAAATACAGATTAAAAAAGGTGGTATTTTATCTCAAGAGGAATTAATTGCTGCCTATATGGAACAAGTTAAGCAAGACATTCAGAGACAGATTACAACTGGAGATGATATTTCAATGGGAGATAACAACTTTGAAAATTCACAAAGTATCAATAGTGTTAACTCTGAAGAATTGGCTGAGATTGTTGGAAAAGCAGAAGAAGAAGTTTTACATCAAAAATAATAAGATTCCCGACAAAAGATGGGTGGAGGGGCCTACTAGGTCCTATTGTTACTGTATACTTTTGACTTTTAGACCTATTTTTTTGGATTTTAGTTCTAAATTTTTCTATATAAGGAGGCATAGATTTCATTTGTAAAATAGGCTTTCGGAACCCCCCCTCTCTCTCTCTAAGATTACTCTCCCTTTTCTCTAGATTTCCCTTCTCTCTACATCTTTGTAATATATCTTTGTATTATAAATAAAATCAAGTTGAAGAGTTTTGTATAGTTCTGGTAGCCAGGTATTTCTTTATTTTCCTTTCTTTTAATTATTATTTATAATTGTTTATTTAAGCCCAATGATGAGCTAAGTTCTTAAGTGTTGAATAATAACTGATACAGCTTGAGGACGATCTGGAAAGGCGATGACTCTAAAATAAGAGCTTGCCTTGGAGGGGTTAAGGTTACAGCATGGGTCTAGTTTAAACAATTTTATAGCAAACTAAGCTTAAATCATGGCGTTGGTAAGCTCTAAAAGAGGTGTTCCCGACATGGTTAGTGATGAATTATATCGGGTATAAACCTCGTAATTCCGTTGGTAAGTCCTGTATGGCTGGTTGAATCGCCTATGGATGTTCCCGGTTGGGTTTATAACGAATAATTCGCGGTTTGCATAAAAACAATTGAACTAGATAAATTCCGGCTTTGTAAAAGTCCTACAGCCCTAAAAAGGTCCTGCTCAATATTATTTATAATTGTTTATTTAAGCCCAATGATGGGCTAAGTTCTTAAGTGTTGAATAATAACTGATATAGCTTGAGGACGATCTGGAAAGGCGATGACTCTAAAATAAGAGCTTGCCTTGGAGGGGTTAAGGTTACAGCATGGGTCTAGTTTAAACAATTTTATAGCAAACTAAGCTTAAATCATGGCGTTGGTAAGCTCTAAAAGGGGTGTTCCCGACATGGTTAGTGATGAATTGTATCGGGTATAAACCTCGTAATTCCGTTGGTAAGTCCTGTATGGCTGGTTGAATCGCCTATGGATGTTCCCGGTTGGGTTTATAACAAATAATTCGCGGTTTGCATAAAAACAATTGAACTAGATAAATCCCGGCTTTGTAAAAGTCCTAAAAAGGTCCTGCTCAATAAATGGTATCAGAGCCTGGAAAGATCTACTCAGGTTATAAAAGTTATTATTCAACACTTAAATATCTGAGTTCTTATGTCTTAGTTTAATAAACCAAATTTTATTAAAAATATGATTAAAGAACAAGTTGATTTCCCTGTTCAACAAGATTTATTAAATACTTGGGTAATTCCTAAGGTTAATATAGAGACTATATATAAATTGGAAACTTTTGAAAAATTTGCTGGAAAAACTACCGTGAAAACTACAGAATTAAGTTTTACAATGGATAAAGATAGTGGAGTTTTTAAACTATTATCTCAAAATGATATAGATTACTATAAATCTAAAGATTTCAATTATCTGCATATTGGATTAGTTCAAGTTGCTTTCAAGCCATTAACATTAAAAGGCTTACCTGAAAGTTTTATTGCTGCTTTACGAGATGGAAGAAATCTAAATTGGAAAAATTCTTTGATTGGTTCTATACAATCAACTTTAGCTTATGGTACAATATATTTTAATGCTTATCCAAATTTGAATATTGCCTTAACTGATGTGAATATTTTACAATCATTGATTTTAAACATCAAGATTAACGGATATGATTATTTACCCGGAACAGAAGTTATGTGTATTTGTACTAGAATTGTTTATAGACCTCTTTATACTTTATCTCCTAGATGTCGAATTTCTGAACAAAATAATGAGACTGTTTTGTTTGAAAATAATTTTTCTAAATCTAAAATTATTACTCGAAGATTAATTAAGTAGGAAGAAATTAATTTTCCTAGTAAGTGGATTATTGAAGAAGCGGCAGTACCTCAAGAAATTACTAATGAAGAGATTTCTGAAATTATCCAGAGTAAAAATGGTAATGTAACTTTAAGATTTAAAACCCAGAATATTCCTAGAATTACAGATTCTTCTTCTAGACTAACCAGATCTGTATCCTCTTATATTTCACCAGTAGATTATATCGTAGATATTCCATCAAGAGCATCAACTTCTCAGATTAGAGAAACAAATTTTGATAAAATTGTTTTAGACAATAATAATATTGCTAAAGGTGAAGATCGTTTTAGTGATCCTACAGATTCTGACATGAATTTTCCAACAGGTTTACATGGATAGTACGAAAATTGATTTTAGTCCAGGTTCTCTGGCACGAAAAAAGATTTCTTTAGAATTTTATAGTCCGAAACGGGAAGAATTTAGAAATTGGTTTTTCTCTGCTTTTAATGGAGAAGAAACAGAATATTTTTCTAAAGATTATTATAAAGACTTAGAGAAAAGTAATGTTTCATTACCATTCATTCCTTGGTTCATGATTAAATATGCGGGATATTACCTATCAGTCATTGAACATGAATATCATTTGTCTAATGGTGATATAATGATTTCTTCTTTACCACCGACTCAGTCTTTTGATATCAATAAAGATGGTAAAACTATTAATTTTACTGCTTTTGCAAAATTATCTGAAAATAAAGGAGCTATAGTCACTTGTGAACAAGTCAATTTGATTCTTAAACAGCAAAATTATGCTAATTATTATTTAAATATTTTAGGAGAGCATGTTATGGCATTGCATAAAAATTTAGACAATTACTTGAAACAAACTCAAGTTTTACAAGAAAAAATAGAAACTTTTCACAAACCAAAACAAGAATTGAAAATTGTTAAAAATACTTTACAACCTCCTCCTGAAATAAAAAATTTCAAAACTGATTCTTCTGAAGAAATTGAACAGCTTTTAAAAGAAAAATTAAAAAATGTTAATTTCTCTTCCAATATCACTGGAATTAATTTGCAGCCTCAACCTGTTTTATCTGCAAGGCAAGAAGATTTTATTACTCATAATGTTTCACAGGATGATTCTTTAAACAATATCAATACTAAATGAGCTGATAAACCCATTCAAAGAATGTATTATTACAATAGACCAACCCCCATGGATGCTTTAAATGAAGAAAGAGATCAGATTTTTAACAATAGTTATAGTAGCAAAGAAATTTATGAATGGAATATTGATGGTTTTAATGATAAACAGATTTTTACTATTGTTCATAGAATGTTGATGTACAGTATTATTTGTTGGATTAATAAGAATCAAGACAGAGATATTGCGGCTATGATAGTAACTGGTTTCACTGGCCAATTAAAAGGTTGGTAGGATAATTTTTTAACCCAAGAACAAAAGATTACAATTATGAATACTACTAGTGTTCATAAGATTGAAGGGCAATTAGCCTATCAAACTGTTGATTCTACTAGTTCTTCTCAAGTACAACAAAATGCTGTTTATACCTTAGTCACTACCATGGTAGAACATTTTTGTGGTAGATGGACTGATGAGGCAGAGACTATTAGAACAACATTACAAAATCTACGTTGTAGACAATTATCTGATTTTAGATGGTATAAAGATGTATTCTTAAGTCGTGTTATGGAATTGCATGATTGTAGTCATGAGCATTGGAAGTCTAAATTTATTGATGGTTTACCTTCGATTTTTGCTAAAAGAATTAGAAAGCATTTACGTGGTACTAATAACAAGATTCCTTCTGATTCTCTTACTTATGGCAAGATCATTAGTGTTTGCACACAGGAAGGTTTAGCTGTTTGTAATGATATTAAAATGAATTATCATATCAAAAAGAATAGATTGAATGAAAGAAAGCAATTAGGAGAATTTTGTGATCAATTTGTTTTTGATATTCCTGGATCTTCAAAAAGAAAGAAGAAGATTTCTAGTTCCAAAGATAACAAAAAGAGTAAGTACAAGAGAAAAATTAGATCCCGAGATAAAAAAGATTGGGATAAACCAGATAGGAAGAATTATAAAAAGAAAGGGAAAATGGATTACAAAAAGCGGATTAAATGTCATAAATGTGGTAAATTTGGTCATTATGCAAATGAGTGTAAAACTCAGGAAAAAATTAAGAGTTTAGATTTAGATGAAAAAAATAAAAGATTCTTTGTGTAAAATATTACTAAATTCTGATTCTAGTACTGAAGTATCTGATTCTTCCTTTACTGATTATAACTCTGATGAAAATATAAGGATTTTACATGATGCAGATTTATATTCTGATTCTGATCGATCTTTTTCGGAAGATGAATGTGCTTGTAAGAAAGAGGATAGTTTGTATGATTTAATTTCTAATTTTCAAGATATGAATGTGAATATGATCAATGACGAGAAAATAATAAAAATTTTAAAAACTATAGAAGATAAAGATTTGAGGAATAAAATTTTGGATACTGTTTTAACTGATGATTTCAATGATGATTTCAGAAGTAATAAGCAAGATAATATATTTCCTTCTTCTAATTTTATATTGAAACAGCCTGATTATTATTTGACTGCTGAATTAAAAAGGATTTTAACTCAAAGGAATTTTCCAGAAAAAGAAATTACTATTTCTGATTTAAAACAAGAACTCCTTAATTTAAAGGAAGAAATTGTTTAGTTAAAAAATCAGTCTAAAATTCATGATAGAAGAATTTCTAGCCTGGAAGATAATAGGACTTTTGATTTACATTTACAATCAAACAAGACTGAAGCTTTTAAGATTGAGACTACTAAAGCAAATGAGACTGAGATTTCTAAACCTAGTAATGATGAAAAAATTAGCCAAGATCTTACAAAAAATTCTTTTTTTGACAAATATTCTCAGTGAGGACAAAAATGAATTTTTACAAAAAATGAGTATTATTACATCTCAAAAGTTTTATACTAAAATTACTTTACAAATTGATTATAATTTTAGAAAAGAATTTATTGCTTTATTTGACAGTGGTGCAGATGTAAATTGTGTTCAGGAAGGGCTTATTCCTTCTAGATATTTTCATAAAACAACTCATTGTTTAAGATATGCTAATGGTAGTCGAATAAAGTTGAATTATAAACTACCACAAGCTTTTTTATGTAATAATGGTATTTGTTTACCTCAAAGTTTTATGATTGTAGAAGATATTTCTTGTCCAATTATTTTAGGTGTTCCATTCATGCATGCAATATTTCCTTTAAAATGGTGGGATCATACTAAAATAGTAGGAACTTATAAAAATACCGATTTCCAATTGGATTTTATTACTAAACCTTTTACAAAATCCATAAACCAGATTGTTGAAAAATTGATTTTAAAAAATCAACAAGTTAATTTTATAAAACAGGAAATTACTCTTTTAGAAATAGATATTTTGCTGAAAAACCCTAAATTACAGGAAAAAATTGATTTATTAAAAAATCAGTTTATTACTAATATTTGTGATGACATCCTAGTGCTTTTGGGGATAGGAAAAAACATGTAGTAACATTACCATATGAAGATTGTTTTGACGAAAGTAATATTCCTACTAAAGCAAGACCTTGTTAGATGAATTCTGCTTATTTAAATTTATGCAAAAATGAGATTACTAGTTTGTTAAAGAAGAATTTAATAAGACATTCCAGTTCTGCTTGGTCTTGTATAGCTTTTTATGTTAATAAAAATGCAGAACAGGAAAGGGGAGTACCTAGACTTGTTATAAACTACAAGCCCCTTAATAAAGTTTTAAAATGGATTATATATCCTATTCCTAATAAAAAAAATTTATTGGATAGATTATATGATGCAATAGTTTTTTCTAAATTTGATTTAAAATCAGGATATTGGCAGATTCAGCTGAAGAAGACAGATATAAAACTACTTTTAATGTTCCAATAGGACAATTTGAATGGAATGTTATGCCTTTTGGATTAAAAACTGCTCCTTCAGAATTTAAAAAGATTATGAATAATATATTTATTCCTTTCACAGATTTTATTATTGTTTACATAGATGATATTTTAGTATTTTCTAAAATATTGAATTGCATTTTAAACATTTAGAATTATTTCAAAAATAGTTATTCAAAATGGATTGGTTATTTCTAAACCTAAAATGAGTCTTTTTCAAAGTAATATTAGATTTCTTGGGCATAATATCGGAAAAGAAAAAATTACCCCTATTAATAGAACTATTGAATTTGCACCAAAATTTCCTGATGTTTTAACAGACAAAACTCAATTACAAAGATTTTTAGGAAGCTTAAATTACATTTCTCCATTTATCAAAAACTTATCTGTTGACACTGCTACTCTTTATGAAAGACTAAAAAAGAATCCACCTGGTTGGAATAATTCACATACTGAAGCGGTAAAAAAGATTAAATCTAAAGTAAAAGAACTTCCGTGTTTAACTCTAGCAAATCCAAATTGGAAAAAGACTGTAGAAACTGATGCATCAGAAATAGGTTATGCTGGCATCTTGACTCAATACTCCCCTATTGAGAAAAAAGATTATATTATACAATTTTATTCGGAAAAATGGAATGATAGCCAAAAGAATTATGCAACTGTGGCAAAAGAGATTTTAGCTATGGTCAGGTGTGTTTTAAAATTCCAAACAGATTTGTATAATCAAAAGTTTTTGATAAAAACAGATTGTCAAGCTGCTAAATTTATGTTTAATAAAGATTTTAAGCATAATGTATCCAAACAAATGTTTGCAAGATGACAAGCATTACTAGCTCCATTTGATTTTGAAATAGAATATAAAAAGGGAACTGATAATAGTTTACCAGATTTTCTTACTCGAGAATATTTGATTAATACTTAATGTTTAAGTTTTGCAGGATGAGGCCAGGATGGCCAAGAGCCTCTTCTGGAAGAGGCAGAGGAACTACTCAAAACAGATTCCACAGCTTGGGGCATATTCCTGCTCAAAATAGATTTCATTGCCAGCAATGCTGGAACTACTGGGGATAGCAATGCTACTGGTGAGGATAACAATGAAATTGATAATGAAGATTCTTATGCCTCAATAACAGGCAAAACTGATAATGAGATTTTTGAAACGAATTCCACAAAAGAGATTATATTATATGTGGATCACAAAGATTTTCAGTGGAAACACAATCCATGGATTGTCATGAAGAGATATTTAAATAATGCATTATTTCCAATGCAAACTTATAAAACCAGATTACATTTCGAGATGATTCTAACATCTACAGGGTCTGTTGAGATTACTCATAACAATACTGGTGCTCCTAATAAATCCTATTTTTCTTTCTCAAAGATGATTATTAAAAGGATTATTTTACCAGAAGAATGGAGACTAAGTACTTTGAAAGATTGTCAATATGTACATCCAGTACAAAAGATTTCCATTAACTACAATTATTGGGATTATGTTGATGCCTTATCGAAGACATTATTCTATGAAAATGATGACCACAGACATTCTTGGTTCATCAAGATATGTGCAGAAGTTTTTAGAAGCACACAGATTCCAACTTGGTTCATAAAGTGGTGGTCTTTTTTTGGACCGTCTCGGAATATTTTGACTACACAATTACAAGATTTATACACCAAATGGGTCGAAGCATCTCCAAAGATTAATGAATTAGACAGAGAAGAAAGACTTTATCCCAAGACTTAACTTTAGACAAATGATATTCATGTTCAATGACTGATAGGTAATGTCCCACATATTTAATCATGAACCAAGGAACGAATGGTAATGAAACATATATATATTTATACATATATATATATATATATATATATATATATATATATATATGTATATTTATATATATGTATATATATATATATATATATATGTATATATATGTATATATATATATGTATATATACATATATATATATATATACATATACATATATATATACATATATATATGTCTTCGAGCCAATTTGGGGAGGTTGCTATTGATTAGCTGATTGTGCTTCGTAGATGTGAGAAAATACTAGGGTGTCTTGAGCTGTTGTCGATAAAAATAGCTCAGTGTATAGAGAAGGAAGATGTTCGTTTGTATTGGAACGTGACATATCCTACGAGGTCAGAGTGATAATAAGGCACGAGTGGTTCTATTGGTTAAGTCAGGTAATTTGCAGTTGGAATAGGAGTGAATGACTTTCGAGAATGGTTCTAATATGTTCAAGATTTTACATGTAACAATCGGGTGTCCAGGTTTTGTATGTGGTCAGATATCGTGTTTTCATCGGGAAATGTCGAGGCTTGTGGTATTCTTATGTCGATTACGGGATTCTATGTATCGCTATCTAGAAGGTAATGGTGCCGAATTCAGATTTCACAGGAAGTTCTTCAAGGTAAAGTATTCTAGAATGCGATATTTCCGGGAACGTTTGAGAGAGTATTCGGTGGCCTATGGGTCTTAGACAGTGTCGTCTTATGTTCAAAGCTCCTGTGGTGAGCTTGGATTGAGACATTGTGATGCTACAACAAGAGAGAAATATCAAGTGGATGATGAATAAAAAGAGAAATTTGATAGACGAAATAGCTTGATAATAGACCGAATCGGTATGGTAAGGGTGATTAATCCTTTGTATGTGTTCGAGGTAGTGAGATTTTTAGGTATTTTGCAGCAAAGCTCTTGAGTACGGACAACGTGATTAGCTTGGTCAAGTTAAAAGGATTCAATCCTGATATTTTAGCCTGTGCAAATGGAGTTGGCAGAGATGTTCTTGCTTGGTTTTACCATGGTTTGAAGATGTATATTTTCTGTTGGTATGCGAAGCATGGAGTGTGTAATGATTTTTCTTCTAAATGGGATCAATGGAAGTTCTCGACTAGTTGGGTGCGTCGATTTTTGTGGCACAGAAGGGAGATAACTGTTCTAATATTATCCGAGTGTGGTATGGTAGATATGATATGTTGTGGAGGATTAGGATTTGTATGTGTAAGTCTCAGTTCAGTTCGGAATGGAAAGTCATTAAATCTTAAGCAGCACGGGCAGATGTATGTGATTTAAGAATCAATCTTTAGATGATTGGGGTGAACGATCCTCATATGACCAGGGAAATGGTGTTGCTGATCATAGTGATTTGACGAGGGTATATATTTCAGAAAAGGACAATGTGATTAAGTTGATAGCACTTTGGTAGTGTTGCGGCATTTTCTTGATAGGTCGACTATAGAAATCTAAGTTTGTTTGGTGGCATAGTTGGAATTTCGGAATATATTTTGTGGAATGGTTGGGTACTCGAGCTGTAATATGTATTTATACTGCAGAATTTGGGGTCAGGTATAGTAATTTGTGTGCTATGTGGAGCTGGAGATTGTGAGTTCTCATGTTCAGGCTATGTAGTGGTTGTGGATAGTGTGTTTTGGTACCGTTAGCTGCTATTGGGGGTTTGGAAGCCCTAGAGGATCTTTCTTTGCTTGGATATTAGATTATGGATATGATATTGGGGTGTAGACATCAGTGTTGGGTTATTCTAGACGATTGTGCTATTTATTATGTCAGGAAATGCCACAGGTTGTGTGGCAAGGTGCATCGGACTATGTTCTAGCTGAATGGATGTGTCCCATAGACCAGCAGACGGATGGGAAGGATTGTTTTCTTTAATTGGGCCTTTGAGGCGTATGTCAGTGTAGAGGTTTCTACCATTGATTAGGTTTCGATATTAAGGGACTTTTCGAATGTGTTCCTTGTGTCCGTACATGTCACCGGGCGAGACTGTGGATTTCAGTAATTATTTGGTATCGGGCACCATATCGTACGGCCCTGGCACGAGTTATAGTTGTGGAAGAAGCAGCTTCAGGCTTCTTGGTAATGAGTTTGTTAGTAAGCTGATTGGATACTGTTTTGCTTGAGTTGGCTTGGTTAGTCCTTAATCGTATTGATGAAGGATAGGTTGATTCGATCGTTATTGAACCTGCTAGTGATCTGGGGAGATCTATGAGTTGATTTTCTGTGCTGTGAGGCGCTATGATTTTCGGACGGTGGCACATATATTGCGGTGCTATCGAGATTCATAGTGGAAGTTGAGTTTTGTAGCTAACAATGCTATAAGTAGATATCATTATACGCTCGGTATGCTTATGACCGATACTCGGTATTTTGTTATAATGAGCAAATTTGGCTCGATATGCATCTCCCTATGTGAGTTAGCTGTGTAGATCGGGTGGCACGCCTCCACGTGTATGTTATCAGGATCGGGTTGCACGCCGCAACAGTGTGATATTGAGAATAGTTTTCCATATGTTACTTTGTATGCATAGTTTTCCATATGTTACTTTGTATGCCTTGTTTCTTGGTTTCTGAGGAAAGTCCATATTGGGAGTTGCTCGCCGAATAGCGCATCGGTTGTGTCCTTTCAGGATTGAATGATGTATGCTACTTTTTTCAACGTGGGTGCGATGGATTGCTTGGTTTCAGACATCGATCTGTGCGTGGCTTTCTAGTTTGAGCATGGTAACTTGAGGTGCTTCATGTGTAACAGTGTTTGGATAGGAGCGCGCGTTGTGGCGAGGCAATGAGAAGTTATGACCTGTCGAGGAGGATTCAGGCACTCTATTTCTATGATGTGAGATGGGGTCTCCACCTTGTGTTGTGATGGTACTGGCGAGCTTGAGGTACACCTCTTTCGTCTGAATCATTTTCCACGATTTGAGTGTGTTCAGACCGTTTCTTATTGGTGCGCGTATGATGCATGTTTTGGCTTAGGCCTGTGTTGAGGTGTCATATCTTTAGAGTGGTGTATTGGATTCGATGTGATCATTGGGGGTCATTAATGAATACGAACAGATGTGATTTCAGCTGATTAGAGGGTTTATATCGAGGTTTGGATCATAAATCTGTTGTGGTATTAGTCAACAGGGAAGTGCATTTATGTATAGGTGACCTGAGGAATGGTTACAGATTATCGCATGTTTTATTTATCGTTGGTAGTATATGTAAGTGTTAGAATAAGACTTTAGCTAATACGAGGTTCTTATCGGTAATTGGGTATTTTGGGAAACTGTTGCGAATAGAGACTATCGTTTCGAGTGTTGGATTGTGTGGTTTGTTGTATGGTTCCACCTGAGGTTGCAGGCGTGGGTTATTACCGCTGGTTCGGGTTTATTCTGGGTATGATTTCGGAAGTGCAATGTGGTTCTACGGTTGTTGGTCTAGATGGACTGTGAAAATTCAATGGTGCTGTATTATCGGAGCCTATATGAGTTAGGGGGACGTGGATAACCCCCGGGTATATGTTTGATAAGGTCATTCAGATGTTGGTTGAATTCTAGTACAACTCTGGGTACGCTTGAGGACGAGCGATTGTTTAAGTTGGGGAGGATGTGGTGACCCGACTCGTCATCACGTGAGTTACCGTCCCATTTCCCTCATATTATGTTTCTCTATGTTTCAACATATGTATTTGAGTTGATCGAGTAGAATTGGATTGGTTTTAGATGAAAATGAGACACTTAGTCTCTTAAAGTAAAGCTTGTTTTGGAAAAGTCAACTGGAAGTTGACTATTTAGTTAGAGGGCTCGAATGTGAATTCTGATGATTCGGTTAGCTTCTGCGGGTGATTTATGACTTAGGAGTATGATCGGAATTGAATTTGGAGGTCCGGTATAGAATTAGGCTTGAATTGCCAAAGTTTGAATTTTGGTGAATTCCGGTTGATAGGTGAGATTTTGATCCGAGAGTTGGAATGGAATTTCGAGAGTTGCAGTAACTCCATTAGGGGATTTTGGATGTGCGGGTAAAATTTCAGGTCATTTGGGCGTTGTTTGGTTGGGTTTTGATCAAAAGTGCATTTCGAAAGTTTTTGAAGAAACTTAGGCTTTGGTTTGATGATATTTGAGGATTTTGATGTTAACGATAGTGTTTTGAAGGTTCGAGCAAGTTTGAATAAGGTATTAGATCGTGTCTGTGCCTTTGGTTGAGGTCCCGGGGGCCTCGGGGTAAGATCGGGTGTCAAAACGAGAAGTTTTTGAGGTTTATTTTGTTGTCATCTAGTATTTCTGCTTCTGCGGAAATGGACCGCAGAAGCGGTTCCGCAGAAGTGGCTATGAGGGCGCAGAAACGATCTTGGTGCTTGGGTGGAGAATTCCTCAAAAGTGGACCCTTTCCGCATTAGCCGGTCCGCAGGAGCGTATGTGTAACCCCAGAAGCAGTCTTGGGAATCCGCCAAAGCAGATAGCGAATCGGAAAAGCGGAAGCTGTGTAAGTAATGAAAAAACCGCATAAGCGGTTATTTGGCCACAGAAGAGGTCCCGCATAAGCAGTAGCTGGACTGCATAAGCGAAATGGACTGTTCAAAGAGGGGTTAAAGGGTTTATTTCATCCGCGAGTTCCATCATTTTTCCTCCATTGTTGAGCAAGCTTGAGAGCTATTGACGTGAGTTTTAGAGAGTTTTAACTGGGAGTTCATCGGAGGTAAATTCTATGGCCTAGAAACGTCATTATATTGAAGAATCTACCTTTAATTCTTAGAAATTTGGGTAAAAATTAAAAGAATTAGGGCTTGATTTTTGGAATGTAAAAATTGGAATTTGAAGGGGCATTTGAACTCCGATTTTGATGAATTTGATATGTATAGACTCGTGGCGAGACGATGGAGTCCGGTAATATGAGTTTTGTAATAATTCAAGAAGCGGGCCCGGGGTTCGGGTTTTGGAAAGTTTCGAGACTTTCGCAATATTTTGATTATTTTCGATTGGGTACTATTTCCTTGGTATAGTGTGATGTGTTCGCTCCGATTTTGGTAGATTCGACATACGTGGAAGCCGGTTTGAGGGGAAAAGTCGTCGGGAGCTTGAGATTTTGCCGATTCGATGTGAGTAATACATGTAAATGATATCATAAGGGTTTGAAACCCCGGATATGCACATCATAGTGCTGCATCAAGGTGACTTGCACGCAGGATATGTGCATGGGGTAGAGCACTGTTGGGGATTGAGATTCGGTTCGTCCCCATTGATGAAATCACTATGTATTTGAGTGAAAATACTTGATATTATTATGATTTGGGTTGTTTGCCATTTGTTGGGCTTTGTACCAATCATTTGAATCCTTCAGGAATTGATATCACTATTTTTTTATTTCTCTACATATGATTTGATCTCGGTCCAATGTTTTAAATACTATTTTGCAAACTCATCCGTTTTTCTTATATTTGAAAACCTAAATGATATTTTACTGACGTGTTGAGCTGAGAGCTGTTATGTTGATATTGCCCAAGTGGCATATGTGCATTGCTGGACTGTGCATGGATGGGGCTGCAAGCCGCAGCAGTGTAATATTGATATTACGCTTGGGCTGTAGGAGCCCCTCCGGAGTCTGAATCCCACAATGAGCGCGAGTTACCAAATGGATCAGGCTGCTCGTCGTAGCGGTCATGTGCATTGCACTGCGTTCACGCATTGATTCATGTTTGTACTGCGTGGCATGACATTCAGCACTCTCATATCATTGCCATCCGTGCTATTTCTTGAACCCTGGTATTATTTGTTAATAGAGTGTTGTCCCCGATGGGCTAACTTTTGTGCGGACTTGCACTACGTGATATCACATTCATATGCTTAACTGTTAAAAAGAAAAGTAAAAGATATTTTCAAAAGAGGTTTTTAACTGAGCCAGATGTTTTATAAAGGATTTTCATGGAATTACCATTTTCTCAATGGTTGTACTGTCATATATAGCATGGTGGAGTGTTCTTACGTGATTTGTTACTGCTCAGTTATTATTTACTCTTATTACCACTGAGTTGGAAGTACTCACTTTACTCTTTGCACCTCACGTGCAGTTGTAGGTATTGCTCACCCGGTAGCGGGTTATTAGTGTATTGAAGGCCTTACCATGGTAGTTGAACAAGGTGACCGCTAGCATTCGCGACACTGCACTTCATCTTTGAATTCCGATTTTTATCTTGTGTATATAAATTATTGGCCCTATAGTAGTGTTCCTACTCCTTAGATGCCCGTGACTTGTGACACCCCAGTCCGGTTGTATTGAGTGATAAACATCAGTTATTAATGCTAATAAGTCGTATTATTTCATTCATTGGTAGTTATTAATTGTTGAGTAAGGTATCGTTGTTCTATTGGCTGGCCTTGTCTTCACGAGAGGCGCCATCACGATTGGATTTGGGAATTGGGTCGTGACAAACAAATAGAGAGATAGTTACATCAGGAATTTCTTATATGTAAACTAGAAAAAATTCACTAACACTCTTGGACAAAGTATGTTGTGATTTGGTGGAAGAAGTATTTTTCCTTTCTTTTGGTGCTGCAAATTCAAGTCAAATTTCAACCTAAGAGCATGTTATGATCTTTCAACATATATTTAGACGATTGTAAAGTATAATTCAAAATTAGAAGAAATAGTATTTGGTATTTGTGATATAGCAACTTTTGTACTTTATCAAAATGATTTGTTTAATGAAAATAGTTTAACTATGAATATACATATTATATAAGAAACAAACATCATCATATATTGAACAGCTATAAAACTTTCTGCTTGCATATAAATATTCATATGCAAATTAAAAGACTTGCATATATATATATATATATATATATATATATATATATATATATATATATATATATATATATATATATATATATATATATATATATATATATATATATAGAGCATTATGTTTAAATTTGAGGATTTCGTGGCGTTAGGTTTAATTATTTTATTCCCATTACATTATGCTTAAATCTATACTATCAACTTCTCATTGAATTGTGATGAGCTGGATTATAACACAATTCGATTATTATTGAATTGTTGGAAAAAAGAAAAGAAAGATTGTTATTAAACTGAATATTCATATTTTAGGAACTTATTACTTCTTGAATTTAAATAGCAATATATGAGAAAAGTTTAAAGGACCAAAATACTCTTTTAGTACAACAACAACAAACTCAATGGACAATGTTTTTGGGAAAATCTCACTTTATACCTATTAAATTCAAACTATTTACCCTTTAATACCCACACCTAAATTATTTGTTTTTCCTACCTATGCAAACAATACTATTTACCCTCCAATATTAGATTCTTTGGAGTGGTTAGCTATTAAATTATATATTTTCCTACCTTTTCAGATTTTAGCGTCTTGTTTACCTTTTAATATAGAGTGATGAACATGAAATATTATTTTATAATAAGTGCAGTTTTTTAACTTGTCTGGTACTTATATTTTGTACTCGTTGAAGGAAAAATTAGTGAAATTACAGTTTTTTGATGTCTCCATTGGTAAGTAGTAACTTTTCAGTAAGTTTTGCAGCATTAACACTGAAAAGGCATTACTATTCCATACAAATTCGTTTTTATTTTTTCCTTCCTTTTCAATACAGATTTTAGTGTCATCTTTATCTTTTAATACAGAGTGATGGACATGGAATATTATTTTATGATAAGTGCAGTTTTTTTTACTTGGTGCTTATATTTTGTACTCGTTGAAGGACAAATTAGTAAAATTGCAGTTTTTTTATGTCTCCATTGGTATGTGGTAACTTTTCAATAAGGTTTGCAGTATTAACACACAAAAGGCATTACTATTCCATTGGTCTCCAATTAAATGTAGCTAAAATTATTCTTGATGTGTAGATTGTACCTTTGATGCTGATTTTTGGAGATTTATAGTACAAAAATTTAAACCCACCATTGACAAACCTTGAAGTTTACTCTCGGCGGACGTTAAACTCTCGATTGGTGCACAATAGCAGGATGCCGTTGTCGCCGGAACATGGCTCGTCGCCGACGTAACGCACCTCCCACTAATGCGCAAATAGTTACTCCAGAGCATGGCATTACAAAGGAGCTTGAACCATTAACATTTGGCAATTTTCTGCCCCAGAAGTTCCAATCAACAGAGGTGATGCATGCAGAGGGAGAAAACTGTGAATTGCCATTGCCGATGAATGATGCACCTTCCAACATCGCCGTAAGACGGTTACAGTTTACTGATGCCATTGGATCGGAGAAATCCATAACGACTACAGCGGATGTGGTGCGAGGAAACCGCAATTCTCAGATGGGAAAGCAACTCTCATTCGTCCCCCCCCCCCCCCACTGATCGAGATGGCAAAAAGGTTGTTAAGATCATTGAGGACGATCTGAAATCTCAATTGGATTACTGGTAAAATGCTTTGATTGGATACATAATTGGTGATAAACCGAGTGAGAAAACTATGGATAATTTCATCATGCATGTGTGGAATTTCGTGGCTAAACCTCAGGTACTGATTCATGCTGAAGGATACTGTATTTTTCGCTTCAATTGTATCGAGGATGGAGATTTAGTCATGCAATCAGGGCCCTATTCGTATAGGAACAAACCAATGGTTTTGAAACCCTGGGAAGTTGATTTCTCTTTTCAAAGTGATATTCTAAGCACTGTTCCTGTATGGATTCATTTCCCTGGACTTCCGGTGGGTTACTGGTCTACTGAGGTATTGAGCAAAATGGCCAGTGCAGTTGGCAAGCCATTATACACTGACAAATTTACTGCGCATCATGAAAAAATTTCGTTTTCCCGTGTCCTAGTAGAGGTCGATGCTGCTTATTCACTCCTTGACCAATTAGAGATTGATACTCCTTATGACCCTAAGATCCAGACAATTGAGTATGATTGGAAACCTAGTTTATGTAATCATTGCCTGAAATTTGGGCATGACTCATTGGATTGCTGGTACTATGCTGATTAACAATGTAGGGAAGGATATGGAGGAGCAGGATAAGCCAAGGAGCCAGAAAGGTAAATTGAAACAGCAGGGGACAAATATTAAAAAAGAATGGCTTGTAAAGCAGCTTGTAGCTAATGCAGAAGTACAGGTAAGCCATAAGAATGCAGTCAATTCAGAAGTGCTGGAGGTGCAGGTAGTGCAGATCCCTAATAAGGTGAATGAGAACATTTTAGTTAGTGTTCAGCAGCTTGCACAAACTGATCCTGAGATTCAAGTGAGGCCTGAAACTGCAGTCATTTCAGTTGATACAACAAATAGTAACATTGAGCAAATGATTGATAATTGCAGTAAAGGGAAGGCTACTACGGTTGTGATTGGGAACAGGATTCAGCAGATTGATCCGGGGCCCTCACACAGATTAACCCCTAATTTCCTATGATTATTGTTACATGGAACATTAGGGGGCTAAACCAAGCCCATAAGCAAAAGGAGTTGAAAAACTTCCTAGTTGTTAATAAGGTAGATGTCATGGGAGTTTTAGAAACAAGAGTAAAGGAGCATAAATCTAAGAAGATACTTGACAAGTTTGCTAAGGATTGGAAGGTTCAATGCAATTACTCAAAGGCTGCTAATGGTAGAATATGGTTGCTTTGGAAACCACACATCCAGATCCATACATCCACTGTTACTGACCAGCTCATTCACTGTTTTTTAGAAGATACAAGAAGCCAAGCCAGAATTCATTAAAGTGTTATATATGCCCATAATACTGCACTTCTCAGGAACCAACTGTGGAGTGATCTTAGATCGATCTATATTCCCAGTCAAGATGCTTGGCTGATCAGTGGTGATTTCAATTGTGTGTTACGTTCTGATGACAGAATTGGCTCCCCAGTTACTGATGCTGAAGTTAAAGATTTCAAAGACACTATTTCTGACCTGCAACTCACTGCCCTCAGAGTTAAAGGGTGGCACTTCACTTGGACCAATAAGCAAGATTCTTCCACTAGAGTTTATAGTAAAATTGATTGGGCTCTGGGCAACTTTCAGTGGCTACAACAGTATGGGCATCTGAAAGCTGATTTTATGAACCCCTCAGTCTCTGATCATTCCCCTATCCTTATCAAATTTGGAGATCAAAAACCTTTGCACCCTAAACCTTTCAGATTATATCTTGCTGTTATGGAACAACCTCAGTTTCATAGCATTTTACAGCAGGTTTGGAGACAGAATTATGGAAGAATTCCTATGCAGCAGCTATGGCAAAAACTGAAGGCCATGAAACAACATTTAAATGAGATAAATGTTCATATGGCCTCTTACAAGCATAAAATTATTCAGGCAAGGGAAAAATTGGGTATTATTCAAGTTCAACTGCAAAACAGCCCATTAACACAGTCACTAATTACTGAGGAAAAAGCAGCAATTGAAGAAATTGAGAAGTGGAGTTGTGTGGAGGAAAAAATTCTGAGGCAGAAGTCCAAAGCTTGCTGGATTGAGTGTGGGGATGCTAACACTAAGTATTTCCATGCTCAATGGAAGATCAGAACAGGACAGAACAACATCACATCCATTTATACAGACACAGGTTTGAAACTAACTGATCCTTTAGCTGTGGAACAGGAATTCATAAAGGTATTTCAATCATTAATGGGGGAGTGTGCTACTGAACTCCCTTGTGCCAATTCTGCAATTATGAAAGAGGGACAGTGCTTAAATCTAGCTCAGCAAAGACTGCTCATTAGAGAGGTAACTATGGAAGAGATCACTGAAGCTGTCAAAGAAATGCCTAAAGATAAAGCACCAGGAGTAGATGGCTTTCCAGTGGAATTTTTTACTAAGAATTGGGAGATGGTAAAGGATGACATTCTAGGTGCTACCAAGGAGTTCTTTTCTACATGCAAAATGCCTCATATGATCAACACCACTGCCATAGCACTTGTGCCTAAAGTCAAAGCACCTGGTACTGTTAAAGATTATAGACCTATTGCTTTCTGCACTACTGTCTACAAAATTATCTCTAAAGTTATTACTAGGAGGATGAAGGCTGTCGTTGGGGATTTAGTTGGTCCTGCTCAATCTGCTTTTATTGAAGGAAGAAGTATTGTTGATAACATCTTGCTAAGCCATGGAATCTTCAAGGGTTACTCAAGGAAAGGTATCTCTCCCAGATGTGTACTCAAGGTGGACTTAAGGAAGGCATATGACACACTGGAATGGAATTTTCTGAAACAGATTCTTATTGATTTGGGCTTCCCAGCAAAATTTATTCATTGGATCATGACCTGTATTACCTCTGTCTCTTATTCCTTAGTAATGAATGGTGGCTTAACTAAACCATTCAATGCAAAGAGAGGTATTAGACAGGGTGGCCCTATGTCACCTTACGTGTTTCTATTGGCAATGGAATACCTTAAGAGAATACTACAGCAGCAGCACAAGGATGGGAACTTCAACTTCCATCCTAAATGCAGAATACTCAGTGTTTCTCATGTTTGTTTTGCTGATGACCTCCTTATGTTCTGTTGAACTGATATTATATCTATCAAGATCTTGCATAAAGATTTTCTTCAGTTTTCAGAAGCATCTGGTCTTCAGGCAAATATCAGCAATAGTGTTATCTATCTAGCTGGTGTGCAGCAAATCATCAGAGAAGAAATTATTTAAACCTTGGGATTCACTGAAGGTAAACTTCCATTCAGATACTTGGGGATTCCACTTGATTCCAAGAAGCTGGCTATCCATCATTATATGCCCCTAATTGAAAAGATCACAGATAAAGTTACTTGTTGGTCAGCTAAACTGCTATCATATGCAGGTAGAAGCCAATTGATTAAAGCTGTGGTGTTTGGCATTCAGACTTATTGGGCACAATTATTCATTATGCCCAAGAAAGTACTGAAAGCTATTGAAGCAATATGCAGAGCTTTTCTATGGACTGGCACAGCTAATCTATCCAGAAGGGCACTAGTGGCTTGGGACAATGTGTGCAGACCTATATCAGCTGGAGATCTTAACATCCTAGACTTGAATGTGTGGAACAAAGCAGCCATAACTATGCTGCTATGGGACTTGTCTAGGAAGAAATACTGTCTATGGGTTCGATGGGTTCATTCTTATTACATCAAGCAAGGTAACATTGCCACAATTAACATTCCAAAATCAGCCTCTTGGGTGGTCAGAAAGGTACTGGAAAGTAGAACTTTGATACTGGAGAGCCATAAGCTTCAAGGCGATCTAATTGACAGACTGCAAAGTATATGTAGGCTGGGGAAATTCCACATTCAGAAACTCTACCTCACTATGCTCCCAGTTTCAATAAGGTTGAATAGAAGAACTTGATGTTGATCACTAATGTCCTACCTCGGCATAAGTTCACTGTTTGGTTAGCTGCTCAACATAAACTTCCTACATTTTAAAGATTGCAAATCATGGGCATACAAGTTCCAGCAACTTGTGTGTTTTGCAAATAAAATGTTGAGGACTTCAATCACTATTCTTTGAGTGTCCTATCACAAACAGATTGTGGTCCAGAATATGTGTTTGGCTGGGTCTTTCCGAAATAGTTGGCTGCTGGCAAACTGAGCTTCACTGGATATGCAGCAAAGCTAAAAGTAGGCTGTGGCAAAATGCTATCACAGCTTCTGCATTTGTCACTACTACTGCCCTCATCTGGAAAGAAAGAAACCACATTCGTTTTGTAGGGGCTGCTTTTGTGGAGGAACTGACTTGCAGAGAGATTGCCTTAATCATACACATTCGAGGTAGCAAGTGCAAACATTGGCAGACTGGTCTGAGACAGCTCAATTACTTCCGTTAGCTATTGCACTTGCTTGTGTATAGATAGTTAAGATAGTATAGAGAGTACTTGTAAAAGTGTAGTAGTCAGTCCAAACTACTACCATAGAGGCCTATGATGTACATATTCTTTGAGATCAATGACACTAACAGTTATGATTTAAAAAAAAAACCTTGAAGTTTGAAACTCATAACTTGGGTTGTTTGAGTTTTTAATTGTTTTGATATGATCCTGTATGAGTTACTTTGGAGAGCTGATTGGAGGTTGTAGCTAAAGTTTTAGTCAATTTGGTGGAGATTTTGTAGTAATTTGTAGAAATTTTGACTGAAATATAATTGAACCAGAGAAGAAGACGAATTTGTATTGCATATCCAAATAGTATACAAATATACCATTTTAGTATACAATTCATTCCAACTATATACCCTATTAGTATAGCTATATACTATATTGGTATCATATGCTAGTTGAATTATTTTTTAGTTGTATTAGCTGCATTTAATTGGTACAATATTTAATTTTCTTTTAATAATAGTAATATAGTACAATATCTTGAAATACCTTATTATATTAATATATGGTATACTAATTTTTTTTTTAATTTTTCTCTTCATAAGTGTTATGTAATAGTGGTATAGTCATATAGTTGTCGGGAATTAATCAGTAAACTGCATACCATGTTGGTATAGTTATATGTCATATTGGTATCATATGGTAGTTTGAACATTGTTTTGGTTGTTTTAGCTGCATTTAAAGTGAATTCTATTATGAAATTATTTATATCAACATGAGTTGCAATAATGCTGGAATTTTTGTGTGCGATGGACATAAATTATTTGTATTAATAGTTTTTTATAGTTATAAGAAATTGTTGGAACGAACCCATACAACTATATACCCTCTTAGTATATGAAATGAGCAAGTTGTTTTGCGAATATTTAGCTTGCAATACGAGCATGTAATTTTCTCATACTTTTATTGCGTTCTTTAATATTTTGGTAGAGTAGTATAGTCGTAGATAGTTGTGGAAATATTCTAGAGAATTCATATGCTCTGTTGGTATACATATATACCATATTTGTATCACATGGTACTAGAAGTATTTTTCGCTACTTATACTTTTGTTCAATTATTTTATATTTTATTATCATTTTTGTTCTAACTAGTAAATATGGAGATTTGATTGCCGTAGATTATGTTTTCTTTCTCTATAACTGGGTGTATTACTGCTAATGGTAGAGTGTGTATTGATATTTATAGGGAAGAAGATCAAGGTTTGCATGACAATCACATGTTGATTCCTAGAATCTAATTATGTAATTTATGGTGCTCAACAATAGTCAATATGATATTCAGCGTATTAGATCAAGTGACAATAAACATAATTTCAGTTTAATAATTGAATTAAAAAATGAGAAAGAAAAATAAAATAAAAGGTATATTGTACTAGCTATATTTAAAAAAGATGAACAAATATTTATTTATATCAATTATTGTTCTTATTGTATAAAAAACAATAATAAAAAATAGTGAAAACTGTAAATGAAATTAGATTATGAAGAGAAAAAGAATATATAAAAAAGTTAAATGAAATTAGAAAAGGAAAAAAAGAAAAAAATAAGAAGAAAACTAAAAAAAGAAAAGAAAAAAAGAAGAAAAGAAGCATGGAAATAAAAAAGAATTGGAGAATAAAGGAAAAAATCCCTATAAGAACTACTATGGGTAGGAAATGCAATTAGTTTATGGGTAGAAAAAATAAATGGATAGACAAGGGTAAATAGTTTTGTTTTTGTGGGTAACTGTGTCAAAACCCCAATTTATTTTTCTAGCGCTCCTCAAGGTTTCACAAATGTAGTCACTTGGCTATTCTCCAAAATATTAAAGCAATTAGAATAGTAAAAATGGTGTGTCGCAGCCACTAATAAAATGTGTCTTTAATTTTTATTCACTAATTATAATGCTCAGCAAAAATAGCTACTACTAATAGGAAAAAGATAGTTTTACCTTTTCTTCAATTGTTATATTCTCAAACCTTTCTGCAAAAATAAAGAAGCGATGAAGGTGAAGTATATCTCAATCGCAGTAATGATAAATGTGAAAAACCCTTCTTACATTTCATTTGACATATTTTAGTGTAGTTGATACCCCAAGCAAGGTTCGTGATGCTTCAGAGAATGCAGACATTCGTGGTGAGTTAAATCCATCAAAGAATAATATGGATATAGAAGGTATAATGTCGCAGATGCATGATCTTTTTTTTATGCTCACGACCAATCTACCCGTTCCCTCAAAATCCTACAATTCTCTTCTCAGGGATTGTACCTAGGTTCGTTCACTTGGTTAGCCTTCAAGATTATCAAGTTTTGAACTTGAAACTATAAGTTAAGAACTGTTTGTCCTCAACTTTACAAAAGTTAAAGGACAGGAGTCCTCAAGTTTTACATGCATGTTCAGAAAATAAGGACAGGCAGTCCTTAACTTACAGTTTCAAGTTTAACTTAAGGGAAAAAGAGTGCAACGCGCATTAACTCCCCCTGAAAAGAGCATCAATTCACATCCTTGAGCCTTCGCATTCCAATCTTGTGCACCATCTTCAAGAGATCTTTGGTAGAGATTTGATAAATAAATAAGCCATATTAACTTGAATGAATTTGTTTCACTTTGAAATCATCATCCCTAATAGATGTATCGTCTTCGTATGATCTTGTTGGAACCGTCAGTTCTATATCTTCTCATAGAGGTGAAAAACTCTTGCTATCACATTATCATGCTTATAGTTATAGCATGATATATTTGTGCACAAATTGCACTAAGGAAACAGTACTTCAAGATCAAGAATTGTATATGCTTCAAGCAACTTAAATCCTTCATGGATTGACATATAAGTTAAGTGATATAAGCCATATAATAGACTTTAGATGCATATCAAGTTTTTCATGTCATGCTAGATAAATAAGATATTGAAAACTGATTGCACATACCATTGACTTTATACTTTCAAGTATTTGAACTACATGTCCAAAACTACATGTCTATCATATGGAATCATTTCTACTTGAATTGTGTCTCTACCATTTGGCCAATATTTTTGTGTCTATATTCGATAGACTTAAGATCCTCATCTAAACTTAGCGCTATGATAGATGTCGACGATAAATATTTTATATCGGTTCCAAAAGTTTTCCATAAAGACATAACATAGCGATCTCTTCATTCATATATTGAGGTACCTAAATCTCTCATGAGATTTTATGAAGTGTTATGTCATGTGATCTTCTAGATCACTTACCTCCTTATTATGATCACTTTGATCATTTGCTCATCTTCTTTATTAAGAAGTTCTTTTTGAAACCGATTTGTCTATACGCGTTAAGCGTATCAAGGACTTTGTCCTTCTAGGACTTAATATGAGCATTTGCAGTGAGAATATAGTTACTTTCTTTGGGTCAGCAAATGCGTATGGCATGCTTTGCAGTATGTTGCAATTGAATTATCTTTTTATGAACTTCAAGTTCATATTGTGATATTCGAGGATCTATATATACAAATGATAATTCGTTCCATGTAACTTTTTCTCAAGTGTTTATCATGTCTCCCCCTCATGTTAGAAAAACTAACTTGTTTCCTCAACTCTGGGAAATCATCTTTGTGCATTATCATGTTAATATACACTGCACATCAATAATAATAAGATGAAATTATTTGGTTCCTGACCCTGAACCACTTGTGAGGGGAGAATATAATATACTCTCGTGTATAACGTATATCAAATTGATATAGATAACTTTGTTCTCATAAGCAATAATTTAGCTATTAAGTGGAGGCACTCAATAAATTATTTTGCTAAACCAACTATGATGTAAACCACCTTATCAAGATGAACTATCTTGAATAGAAAATCTGGAAATTATGCTCGAAATTAGATTACTGAGCAAGTTACCTCGCAAGCACCGGCCAGGTTGCAGGTTAATAATAATCGCACATGTAACCATATCATAGATGCATCATATGTGGTATACATGGCAGGCGAATGGGCCCATATTCGTCTTTGATATTTCCATAATTTATGGGATTCAACCCCAACTTTAGTTGGTCAATTAATTAATGAGAACAAGTAATATAAGAGAATTCGTAAAGAACTTTCTAGTTCTTTAATATTTACCCATGTGAATTCTCTATTATTGTTGCACATCATACTTAAATTGATATGGCTAACCCGAATGCCAATTGAATAAATTATCAATATTGATAAAATTCAGGTTTACATCATGACATGTGCAGTTATCGATAAACTCTAAGTTTATTATGATATGAGTTTTTATATCAATAAACATCCACTTTATTGTGGTATTCTTTTGTTTGTATAGTACAAATTGGAGAATAAAGCTGGTAGCTTTTCACATGCATATTATCATGCTACAAGTTGTAGTAATAGAAGATATCAAATCTTTCTTTTATTTATAGTCTCAATATAATCAATCGCTTCGCATATACTTTGGAAACTGAATAAGTTTCTTTGAGACTTACTACAATACAATACCTTATTGGTAATCAATTATGTTTCTCCAAAATAATATAATTGGCTCTTAAAGTTGTACCATTATGGTCATGTCGAATTATATGCAATATATGTTTCTTGCATTATTTTAATAATCATATTGCCAAAATATTTTGGCGTACAATAGGTACGTGACCAATGACTATTCATGCCATAATAATGACATTTTCTTATATCATCTCAACCCTCCTTCTAGAGGTGAGTGTGGTATATTCAATACCAATAGCATGTTCATATTCTTCCAATAATGAATATGTATTCATAAATCATATGTTGTCACATTCACACCATGAATGGATCATAATCATCTATATGTGCTGTATAAAATCTCATGTCAAATCGATGACATATATTACTTTCACAGAGTGAAGGAATATTTTGAGAATCCTTATTATTCTCATTATCACAATGATGACGATTATAATTTCGTCTATTGCCACGTCCATATCCATTGATACCTTCACGGTAATAATTTTGTCTTCTTTCAGACTTATTACATAGTGCTATCATATTTTCTGCGGGGATATGTAATTTTGTTATCCTTTTCAAATCCGTAAATGCGTCTGGCATTTGATTTGCTATTCTTTGCAAATGAATAATCTTTTGCACCTCTTTTTCACAAATAGAGGTATGTGGATCAAGATGAGATAATGATGGATTTTTTCACAAAATTTCCCGTTTGGTTTCACCAACTTCTCCCCCTAATTTTGGGAAAAGTGTCTCATCGAATCGACAGTCTAAATCGTGCAGTGAACAAATCCCCTGTCAATGTTTCGAGGTAGCGAATAATGGAGGGCGATTCATACCCAACATATATTCCTAACCTTCTTTGCAGACCCATTTTGGTGCGATATGGCGATGCTACAGGCACATATACTGCATATCCAAAAATTCTTAAATGGGATATAAATGTTCATGAACCAAAACTAATTGCAAATGGGAATATTTGTGATAATTTATCAGTCTGAGACGAACTAACATTGCTGCATGCGAAATGGTGTGACCCCAAACCGAAGTGGGCAGGCTCGTTTTCATGAGTAACGGTCTTGCTATCAATTGCAGACGTTTAATTAAAGACTCTCCAAGACCATTTTGAGTGTGAACATGAGCTACAGGATGTTCCACTTTTATCTCAATTGATAAGCAATAATCATTAAATGCTTGGGATGAAAACTCAGCAGCATTATCTAGTCTAATAGACTTAATTAAATTATCGGAAAATTGTGCCCGTAATCGAATTATTTGTGCCATTAATTTTGCAAATGCAAGGTTGCGAGATGACAATATGCACACCTGAGACCATCTTGAAGATGCGTCTATTAAGACCATAAAATATCTAAACGACCCACTAGATGGGTGAATAGGTCCACAAATGTCCTCTTGTATAATTAACGCAGGTGACTCAATTCCAACCTTTGTTGGTGATGGTCTAATAATTAACTTGCCTTGATAACAAGAAGTGCAAGAAAATTCATTATTTAAAAGAATCTTTAAATTCTTTAATGGATGCCCATTTGAGTTTTCTATAATCCATCTTATCATAATTGATCCAGGATGTCCCATTCGATCATGCCAAAGTACGAAAGTATTGAAATCAGTAACCTTTTGGTTTACGGTAGAATGTGCCTCAATTGCACTAATTCTTGTCCAATACAGGCCACAAGATAAAGATGGGAACTTCTCAATAACCCTCTTTTGGCCAGAGACATTCTTTGTAATGATGAGATATTCAAGATTATTCTCATCTATTGTCTCAATATATATCCATTTTGAATGATATCTTAAAAACTCAACAAGTTCCTCTTAGACTTGGAGGAGAACATTGCATTCTCTATGATAAATATTGTTCCTTTAGGCAGAGTTATAGTTGCTCTTCTGGAGCCTTCAATCAATTTACTACTACCAGAAATTGTAGTAACATTTGCCTTACACATACTTAAATGAGAGAAATATTTCTTCTCTTTGAATATCGTATGTGTGGTACATGAATCAATTAAACAAATAATTTAAAATAATATACATAGTCATGCCTTAAGTATTGATTCACAGCGACAACTTGCAATACATTCAAAGTTCAAAACGTGTTCATGTATTGTTAATTGGCACCAAATATAGTTCTATACATATATATGTCTAAATGTGTTAATAAGAAATTTTACAATATTTCATACAATTTTGCAAAGTTTTAAGACAAATATGATTTTAGTTACAGCTTAGACAGTGCAACAATTCCATATGTAAAATGTGCCATAACATAGACTACACAAATAAATGCCATCGGTACAAAAACTGTTGAATATACACAAGCACAATACTTATAATTGTAAGCAATTTAGTAAGGAAATAATTTGTAGTATTATAGTAAAATGTCTTTGAAGAACGCAAAAATCACTGTAGTATACATAGATAAGATTACGACACTAGTTACTCATTGTGTACAATATTTTGCTATATGTACTGTTTTTGTCTAACATTTAACAAAGTCTAATGTTTTGATAAACGAATAAATTCTAGCTAGCACAGAACATTGACTTATGAAATAATCACACTAAAGCATATAGATAGTATGTGTAATCTAAAGTTATATATTTTAAAACCATAATACAGGTTATTTGTCAAGTTGATAAAACTCTTAAGGTACATATCGATATTTGAAATTGATTAAATTATTTTAATATTAATTTTAAAACAAAAATTAGGAGGAAAAAAATACCTTAACTACACAGATCAACTATAGACTGAGATGTTGGTGCAACGTCATTTCGAGATAATTTGCGGAAAAATTATATGCTACATCTTAATAGTGTGACATGTTAGTGCTGAAAATTATATGCGCACAGAAAGAAACAACAATAGAGTTTTCTTAATTTCTTAAAGTTTTAAGTACTGTTAAATGCAGCCTATTAAAACATAATCTGGTTATTGAGGAGAGGATATGTCCAAACGTACAAAATAACATTTACTACACAGCTATTCCCTCATGTTTCGAAGCTTTCCACATAGAGTATGTAAACAGCAGGCAAGAAAATCGGCAAAAAAATAGTGCATATATGTTCATACCAATATTTTCTCTGGCCATTTCTGCTTCCGCTTGTTGATCCTATTTTTTCTTGGGAGTTTCTTCTCTTCTTAATTTTATCAAAGAGATTCTTGAGATAGTAGAGCTTCGTGCTTATAACGTGTTATGAAACAATAAAAGAACAAGAACAATATTGCAGAGAAAGAGAGAGAGAATTCTTATTGAATTTTGGGGTGGTTTACAATGGGGTAAAACCCCTCTATTTATAGGAGGAAAAATGACTTAGCCTCAAAGTAAAACTCTCTACAAGATAGACATTCACTCTAATTAGAATTCTATTCTTAACACTTGTAAGTATATTTCATGCCTTTTTGTTTTCAACTACATGCTAATTATGTATAGATTTTTTTTTTTGTTTCACTAGAAACAATGGTAATCTCATGTTTTCTTATAGGTGCAAGATATGAATATATTTGTGCGGCCATCTTCTTAATTTAGTAGTTCACAACTCATGTGATTCAATTCTGCCATCATGGCTGTCACGATCCAAAATTCATTAAAGGTTGTGATGGCGCCGGACATCAAAGTAATCCAACACCAAGAAGTTAATTAAATTCTCATTTTGATATTTTTAAAATTATTTATGTTTCTTGTATTAAACAATATATAATGAACTTCACTCAGTAAATAATAATGTCTTTAACAAATTTAAATGCTGAAAATTCCATAGTCATACCAAAAGAGGATGTCACAAGTGCATGAGCATCAATTAAGAATTACACATAAAATACAACATCTGTTTGGAATACAAATTTGGACATAAAAGGAAATGTAATACTATAAAAGGGACTCTACTGGTTGCGGATCGTCTCGAGAGGTGCAGTTCACCTGAGTCTCCATATTAATCATGTTGTTGCGTCCATCTAGGCCACTAGACATATATGTGTCTGTGCAACAAAAATGCACATCAAGTGTATTATGAGCACGAAAATAACGTGGACCCAGTAAGTATCCAGTCTAACCTCGAAGGAGTAGTAAAGAAAAGATGACTTCGACACTTACTAGGGGACCAATAACATAATCAGATGTGGGTTTATTTCAAAACAACAGTAACCTCAAGGGGATCATGAAACAAATAAACAATCCATTTGGTAATAAGAGATTTCATATTCCATATTTCATCGTTTATCAATTTATCTCAGATCAGGGAGGCAATATCATTATGGGAAACTTACAGAAATGTCCCACATAAGTTTCAACTTACCAACCTCTAGTCAATATTCTAAAAATCGAAACAAACAAGGAATGTTTTTAATGGGTATAGTCGAAATCCAATGAAAACATATAGATAAGTCAATATACAAAATTTGAGGAAGATTGGAGGTGATTTGGACTGGTTTTGTATCAAAATTCATAATTAAATCGATGTCAAAAAAATTTTCTGTGACACATGTATCAAAAATGTATCACGCATGTATCTCGCGCACAGATATACATGGATATACATGTGATACAAAATCGATACAAATATAATATATGTGATACACAGTGTGATACACGTATCATTTTTTACATATTCAGTTTTCATTTCGAATTTTTAATTCAAACTACCTCAAAATTTCACTAAATCATCCCAAAACTGAGATTCAAGCTCCTTAAGATATGCCCAATCTGTTGTAATAGCACCCACTCAAAAGAAAGTAAAAAGTTGATATTTTTTTGCTACAAATAGCTAATTGGCCATTTTGGCTAATATTAGTAATATTTTTTCAATTGGCCAATTTTTGTAATGAGCTACTTCTAAATGGACATAGCTGGTAATTTCCCTTATCATAATCGTAAATTTAAAGGCAAGCAATACAAGCATGCGCAAATCATGTCGAGGTCGTACGGTCCAATCCAACATAATATTTAAACTGTGCACTGTCAGATGGTCAAATGACGTGAACCATAAATGTATCTATATCCCGCTTGTGAATTATACATGTGAGCGGTCAAATATAAACAAACATATCAAAGATTCAATCAAGAATTCATCAGGGAAACAATTATCCAAAGAAATGGCGACTTCTTTTTAACGGTCAAGAAAATTATGTTTAACTTTTTTAGAAATTCATTTACCAGTTCGATATGTATTTAAGCAATTTAAATTGTCAATAAGGTTACAAATATTTCAAGTATAGCATGCTTTTGGGTCCTAGACTACCCGGACTTAAGCATAATAATAGTTACGCATGGACCCTCCTCACCTCAAGCGTACGTAGCCCCTACTAATAAAAGCACATTCTTAATTATTTCACCTATGGGGATAATTCCCTCTTACAAGACTAGAAATGAGACTTACCTCTCTCCGAAATTTCATAACCGGCTTCCAAGCCTTTCCAACGACTCAAATCGATACCCAATGCTCCAAAACTAGCCAAATAATGGGCAAATTGATAAAAATATACCCTGATGCTTATAACAACTCAATTTATATGAATTTCCAACTCCGCTCGAAACGTTGACAAAGTCTCCATCGGGCTTACGTGCCTGGATTCCGAAATTTTTTGAAGATAAACTTTACCTATAATCTCACAAACTCAAATATATAATTTACTCTCAATTTCATGCACAAATTCGTGGCAACAATCTAAAACTACAAATTCTAGGTTTTTTCAGCTAAAACCAAAAGATCTACTAATGTCCATGTTTAAATCCATATATAATCCTTCTATTTAACTTGAAATAGGTGGAAATCACTTACCTTGACATAGATGATAAAGATGGAGCTCCAAAATTGCTCCAATACCGGCTCCCATGAAGGAAATTGTGACGACTCGGATTTACCCACAATCGGGAGTCGTGATGGCGCCTACTGTCAAAGCTAGGCAAGCCAACCCCTTTTTAATCATTTCACAATAACCTAATCTAAAGAAAATTAAATACTGAAATTTTTAGTTAAACACACGGAAGACTTGTAGCATTAATAAGAATGACAATAATGAGGAAATTAACAACATACTTCTACCCGGTATCTGGTGTCACCGCTCACGGATGACTAAAAGAGTACTAAAAACAACAGTCTGAAGGAAATACATAATATGTCTGTTTGATACAATTAAACAAACTGAAAGAAATAGATAGAGGAGACTCGAGGACCGCGAACGCCAGCGAACTACCTCAGAGTCTCTGGACTGAAGGATCACTCCCGAACTATAGTTGCGGTCTGTAGGCTGTGTCCTGACCTGTGCACAAAAAGGCATAGAAGCATAGTATTAGCAAAACCGACCCCATATGCTGGTAAGTGCTCGGCCTAACCACGACGAGGTAGTGACGAGGCTAAACCGGACCTACCACAATCAACCCGTACAAATGTATGTGCAATAACAGAAAATAACAAAATCTAAACAAATAATGGGGAGGGGACATGCTGGGGGATAGCAGTTCAATTATCTAATCATCAACAACAAGGAAATGGAAATAGTATGACAAACACCAATAAGAGAAAACCAGTAAAACAAACGTCGCACGGCACCACCCATCGTTCTTTTACTCTCGTCCTCACCAAGATAATCCATCACAGTGTACGACATCACCAATCGTACTTCGTCACTCATCCTCACCCAATCAATAGCATAAAACAGTTACACGGTATCACCCATCGTGCTTTATCACTCTTCCTCACCCAGTCCATAGTATGGAGTAGATCAATGATTGCACGACATCATCCATCTTGCTTTAATCAATGGTTACACGGCATCACCCATCATGCTTTATCACTCTTCCTCACCCAATCAATAGCATTAGGTGGTTACACAGCATCACCCATCGTGCTTTATTGCTCATCCTCACCCAAACAACATTCACAAGTAATAGGGCGAAGGTAAAAACGAAACTGCAACAGTAATAACCCCGGCAATGGGTATATAGCTCAATAATGAGTCCCGGCAAGGGAAAACAGCTCAACAATATGTCCCGGCAAGGGAAAACAGCTCAACAATAAGTCCCGGCAAAGGAAAACAGCTCAACAATAAGTCCAGGAAAGGGAGGACCGCTCAACAATGCATCCCGACAAGGGAGAAAAGTACCAAAATTTCCTCCTTTAGTTCATTTGCTTCTCAACTATCACTTTGTAGTTCATTTAACAAGTAATTATCACAATGTCCACTTCTTTCGAAATTCTAATAGCAAATACGACTCACGGTCCTACTAGACTCGGGCGCATAGGTAACCGTCACCATACCTATACACCAACTCCACACAGTACATAACAATTATTATCCTAATCTTATTCCCTCAAGCCAAAGTTAGATCACACACTTACTCGAAAGCTTCCAAACTCAACTCACGCCTCTAGAATAGCATTACTCCTCGAATTCGCCTCAAAACCAGTCGAATCTAACCACAATTTACTCAAAGGAATCAACAAATGCTAGTTAAATCAGTTTTAATGCCTAAGAATGAAATTCCCAAAGTTTTAACCAAAAATTCCCAAAATGCCCCCAATCCCATGTGGTCAAAACTCGAGGTTCGAACCAAAAACGGGTTACCCATTCCCCCACGAGTTCATATATGCAATTTTCTTTGAAATTGGACCCAAATTGAGGTCCAAATCCCCAATTTTATGAAAATCTAGGTTCTACCCCAAATCCCCATTTATAACTATGAAAGCTTTGATTTAAGGATGAAATCATATTAGAAGATGATAAAGATTGAAGAAAACTAGTAAAAGTTGACTTAAACGAAGGGGTTTGAGAGAAATCGCCTATGGAGGTTTTGGGTTTTGAAAATATAAAATGTGAAGTTTAAAATCGATTAAGTATAAGTTGCACAGACGCAGGTGTCGCAATTGAGAAGAAGGCAGAAAACAATAGTGGTCGCAATTGCGATAAATCAAGTCAAAATTGCGAAGAAGGCACAAATGGGACGGGCATCGCATTTGCGAGAAAAGGTTCACATCTGCGAACCAATGGCTTAGGCGGGATAGTCGCATTTGCGATATTTGACTTCGCATTTGCGAAATCTGGTTGCAAAGAGGGGGATCTCAATTGCGAGAAGGAAGTCACACTTGCGAAGACTGGCCAAACAAAGGAATGTCGCATTTGCGAGATTATTTCTCGCGTTTGCGAAGAAGCAGAAAAAGGGGGAGGATCACATTTGCGAATAAGTCTTCGCAAATGCGAAGACTGCAGACACCAGCAGTTAAAGATGTTTCAAATGAGCCTAACATCTATCTGAAACTCACCCGAACCATCAGGGCTCCAACCAAAACATGCACCCAACCTCGAAAACAGGCTACGGACTTACTCGTGCGATTAAATCTCCAAAATAACATCAAAATCAAAGAATTACCCTCCAAAACTCATGATTTTCATTTCAAAGTTCAAAACTTTCAAACTTTCCACTTTTAGTCTGAAACACGTCAAACGACGTCCGTTCTCAACTAGACTTTACAGATAGCGCTTAACACTCATTTAATACTTGTACCGGGCATCAGAACTAAAATACGAGCCCGATACCATCACTTTTGATCAAATTTTCATTTTCATTTTTCCTTAAGCATTTTCGAATACAATTTCATAGAAAAATTCCGTACTCGGGCTTGGGACCTCGGATTTCGATTCCGGGAATACGCCCGGTTCCCAAATTTCCTTGTGGACCCTCCGGCATTGTCACATCACAGGTCCGGGTCCGTTTACCCAAATTATTGACCAAAGTCAACTATAGCAATATTATTATCAAAATTCATAGTTTTTAGCAATGAATTCAAATATTTCCACATAAAAATTTTCCGGCTTCGTGCCTGGACTGCGCACCCATATCGAGGCAACCAATTAAGAGGTTTTCAAGGCCTCAAAAGCGCAAAGAAAGGGAGAATTACGGTGATGACCCTTTGGGTCGTCATATCCTCCACCTTTGACACAACTGTTCGTCCTCGAACGCATAAAATTAGGAAGTACCTGAGTCGGGGAATAGATGTGGATAACGAATCCTCGTATCAGAGTTGGACTCCCAGGTCGATGCCTCAGGAGGCTGACCTCTCCACGGAACACGCACTGAAGGAAAACTCCGCGACCTCAACTGTCCAACCTACCGATCTAATATAGCCACCGGCTCTTCCTCATATGACAGATCCTTGTCCAATTGGACAGTACTGAAATCTAACACGTGGTGGGATCAACGTGGCACTTTTGAAGCATGGATACATGAAAAACCGGATGCACAGCTGACAAGCTAGGCGGCAACGCAAGCCTATAAGCCACATTCCTCACACGATCAAGAATTTCAAATGGGAAAATATACCTACGGCTAAGCTTTCCCTTCTTTCCGAACCTCATCACACCATTCATAGGCGATACACAGAGCAATACCCGCTCACTAACCATGAAAATAACATCCCCGACCTTACAATTTGCAAAACTCTTTTGCCTAGACTGAGTTGACCAAAGCCTATCCTGAATGATCTTGACCTTATCCAAGGCCTCCTGTACCAAATTTGTACCCAATAACCGAGCATCTTCCAGCTTAAATCATCCGACTGGGGACCGACACCGCCTACCATACAACTCCTCATACGGGGCCATCTGAATGCTGGACTGGTAGCTGTTTTTGTAGGCAAACTCTACTAAAGGCAAGAACTGGTCCCACAAGCCTCCAAAATTAATAACGCAGGCTCGGAGCATATCCTCAAGAATCTGAATAGTCCTCTCGGACTAACCGTCTGTTTGGGGGTGAAATGCTGTACTCAACTGGACCTGGGTGCCCAAGTCATGCTGCACCACTCTACAGAAATGTGAGGTAAACTGCGGACCCCGATCCAAAATAATAGATACGGGCACCCCATGAAGGCGACGATCTCCTTGATATAAATTTCAGCATATCTCTCGGATGAATAGGTAGTGGTAATTGGGATGAAATGCACTACCTTAGTCAGCCTATCAATAATAACCCATATGGCATCAAACTTCTTCCAAGTCATCGGAAGGCCAGTAACAAAATCCATGGTGATTCTCACCCACTTTCACCCGGGAAGCTCAATCCTCTAAAATAACCCACCGAGCCTCTGATGCTCGTGCTTAACCTGCTGACAATTTAGACAACGAGCCACATATGCAACAATGCCTTTCTTCATCCTACGCCACCAATAATGATGTCTCAAATCCTGATACATCTTCGCGGTGCCCGGGTGAATAAAATATCGAGAACTGTGGGCGTCCGCTAACATCGACTCTCGAATACCATCAACATTGGGCACACAAACTCACCCCTAGAACCTCAATATGCCATCATCTCCCAAAGGCATCTCCATTGCACCTCACCTCTACACCGTGTCTCCCAGAACACATAAATGGGGATCATCAAACTGCCGCTCCCAGATACACTCCAACAATGACGAGCGAACAACCGTGCAAGCTAACACTCTGCTGGGCTCAGAAATATCCAATCTCACAAATCTATTGGCCAAGGGCTGAACATACAAGGCAAGCGGTCTCTGGCTGACCGGAATATAGGCAAGGCTACCCATGCTGGCGGACTTTCTACTCAATGCATCGGCCACCACATTGGTCTTCCCTGGGTGGTATAAAATAGAAACATCATAATCTTTTAACAACTCCAACCACCTCCGTAGTCTTAAATTCAACTCTTTCTGCTTGAACAAGTACTGAAGACTCTTGTGATCCGTGTATACCTCAACACGTCACACCATACAAATAATGCCTCCAGATTTTCAAGGCATGAACAATGGCTTCCAACTCTAAGTCATGAACTGGATAATTCTTCTCGTGGATCTTCAAATTCCTCGAAGCATATGCTATGACCTTGCCTTTCTACTGCGCCAAGTCCGATGCGGGAAGCATCACAATACACAGTATAAGGCCCAAATCTCGTGGCAAAACCAATACCGGTGCCGTACTCAGAGCTGTCTTGAGCTTCTGGAAGCTCGCCTCGCACTCATCTGACCACCTGAACTGGGCACCCTTCTGAGTCAATCTAGTCATCGGGGGTGCGATGGATGAAAACCCCTCCACAAAACGTTTGTAGAACCAACTAACCCTAAGAAGCTCTGAATCTCTATAGCTGAAGCTGGTCGAGGCCAGTTCATGACTGCCTCTATCTTCTTCGGGTCCGCCTAAATACCCTCTGCTAATACAACATGACCCAGGAATGCGACTCAACTCAACCAAAATTCGCACTTTGAGAACTTGGCGTACAACTGGCTATCCTTCAGAGTCTGAAGAACCCCTATGAGGTGTTGCTCATGCTCCTCCTGACTGTGGGAGTATACCAAGATATCATCAATGAATAAAATCATAAATAAATCCAAGTAAGGCCTGAACACTCGGTTCATCAACTCCATTAATGCTGCCGGGACATTGGTCAACCCAAACGACATGACCAAAAATTCATAATGCCCATACCGAGTACAAAAAGCTGTCTTAGGGACATCAGACGCCCTAATCCTCACCTGATGATAACCAGACCTCAAATTTATCTTCGAGAACACCTTCGCACCCTGAAGCTGATCAAACAAGTCGTCAATCCTCGGTAGTGGATACTTGTTCTTTATTGTCACCTTGTTTAGCTGTCAGTAATCAGTGCACATCCTTATCGACCCATCCTTTTTCTTCACAAACAGCATTGGTGCACCCCAAGATGACACAGTGGGTCTAATGAAACCCTTATCCATCAAGCCCGGAAGCTACTCCTTCAACTCCTTCAACTCTGGCGGGGCCATGCGATACGAAGGAATAAAAATAGGCTGAGTACCAGGAGCCCAATCAATACAGAAGTCAATATCCCTGTCAGGCGGGATGCCCGGAAAGTCTGCAGGAAAAACCTCGGGGAACTCCCGAACAATAGGAACAGAGTCGATAGATGGAACCTCTGCGCAGGAGTCGCGAACATACGTCAAATATGCTAGACACCCCTTCTCGACCATACGTCGAGCCTTGAGATATGAAATAACACTACTGGTGGCATGGCTTGGGGTCCCTCTCCACTCAAGTCGGGGCAAATATGGCAAGGCCAAGGTCACTGTCTTGGCGTGACAATCCAAGATGGCATGATACGTGTACAATCAGTCCATCCCCAATATAACATCAAAGTACACCATGACTAAAAGCAAAGGTCGACATGGGTCTCAAGACCCTTAAATACCACCACACAAGAACGGTGCACTCGGTCGACCACTATAGAATCACCAACCGGTGTGGACACATATATAGGGATACCCAGAGCCTCACTAGGCCTGATCAAATAGGGTGCAAAATAGGATGATACATAAGAATAAGTAGATCCCGGATGAAATAATACTGAAGCACCCCTATCACAGACCAGAATAGTACATGTAATCACAGCATCAGATGACTCGGCCACTGGCCTAGCTGGCAATGCATAACAACGGGGTTGGCCCCCACCTCCATGAACTACGTCTCTGGGACGATCTGCTGCGGGCTGACCCCTACCCCTGGCTGTCCGGGCTCCACCTCTACGGTCTCTCCCTCCACCTCTATGATCCCTACCCCCGCCCCTAGCTGGCTGGGCGACCTGTGGATCACCTGCTGCCTGAATCGTAGGCCGAGGGCCCTGCTGCTGATAATATGACCTGGGTCACCACAACCATAACATGCCCTCGATTGCTAAGACTGCTAGCCTTGTCGACCTGTATGTCCTCCCCTGACGCTCTAATGTGGCGGTGTACTGATGGGGGCTGGTGGTGCGCTGAAAGGCTGCTGACCCGAATAATACTGCTCATGGACACCACGGCCTGGTGTACCATGAGAAACCTAAAGTGCCGACAGGAAAGGTCTCGGGGTATGGCCTCTGTCATGGAAATCCCTACCTCTAGATGAGGCACCACTAAATCTGCTAGAATGTCGAGGCCTCTTGTCTGAACCCAGACTACCTCCTCAAACCAATGCCATCGCTACTCGGTGGGCCACATTGGCCTCCTCTTGAAAAGTAATATCATTGCCAACTCCCATAGCCATCTGAAGGAGGATGGGTTGAATCAATCCATTAATGAAACTCCGGACCCTCTCCCGATCTGTGGGGAGTATCACTACTGCGTGGAGAGCCAAATCAACAAATATGGTCTCATACTGTGTCACTGTCATCGAGCCCCGCCGAAGGTGCTCAAAGTGACTGCGAAGTGCCTCCCGCTGAGTGACGGGGAGAAACTTCTCCAAAACTATCTGTGCGAACTGATCCCATCTCAAAGCTAGTGACCCTGCTGGTCTAGAGCAAAAATCCCTCCACCAAGTCTTGGCGGATCCCACAAACCTGAAAGTGCAAAAATCGACCCCATTGGTCTCCACTATCCCCATAGTGTTGAGGATCTCATGACAACTGCATAGAAAATCCTGGGGATCCTCCGATGAAGCACCGCTGAAAGTAGTAGTGAAAAGTTTGGAAAACCGATCAAGTCTCCACAAAGAATCCGAAGACATGGTCGTCCATCTTCGGCCTGAGCTCTAATGCATGTCTGAGCTGCCACTGCGGGCTGAACCAAAGGAACCTGAGTCTAAAGAGCTACCTGCTCCGGAGTACGTGTAACAGGAGTCTGAACCCCTCCTCCAGCCTGAGAAGTGGCTGGTGCTACTGGCAGAAATTCCTCTCTACCCACACTATCCATAAAGCCTGCTATGCGAACAAGAGCATCCTGAAGATCCGAAGAAAACATCACTCCTCCTGGAACCTAAGCTGGGCCCACTGGAGCTGGTGGAGCTGGAACCTCTTCATCAAAGTTAATATGAGGCTCCACCTCTAGAACTGCTGCATGGGGCTGAGCTCTGCCTCTAGCACGGCCTCGACCCCTGCCCCTCGCGGGAGCTGCTGCGCGGAAGAAGAAGACGCACGTGTTCTTGCCATCGGCGAAAGAAGAGAGTAGAACGACAATCAATATTTGAGAAACAGAATCGCACGACAAGAATGAACAAAGTGAAACTTTCCTAACTCTGTACCCTCTGGAGGATAAATACAGACCTCTCCGTACCGATCCCATAGACTCTACCGAGCTTGTCCGTGAGTTGTGAGACCCAAGTAACCTAGTGCTCTTATACCAACTTGTCACGACCTGGATTTACCCACCATCGGAAGTCGTGATGACGCCTACTGTCAAAGCTAGGCAAGCCAGCCCCTTTTTAATCATTTCACAATAACCTTATCTAAAGCAAATTAAATACTGAAATTTTTAGTTAAACACGCGGAAGACTTGTAGCATTAATAAGAATGACAATAATGCGGAAATTAACAACATACTTCTACCCAGTATCTGGTGTCACCGCTCACGGATGACAAAAAGATTACTAAAAACAACAGTTTGAAGGAAATACATAACATGTCTGTTTGACAAAATTAAACAAAGTGAAAGAAATAGATAGAGGAGACTCGGGGTCCGCGAACCCCAGCGAACTACCTCAGAGTCTCTGGACTGAAGGATCACTCCCGAACTATAGCTGCGGTCCGTAGGCTGTGTCCTGACCTGTGCACAAAAAGACACAGAAGCATAGTATCAGCACAACCGACCCCATATGCTGGTGAGTGCTCGGCCTAACCCCGGTGAGGTAGTGACGAGGCTAAACCAGACCTACAACAATCAACCTGTACAGATATATGTGCAATAATAGAAAATAACAAATTATAAACAGATAATGGGGAGGGGACATGCTGGGGCTATAGCAGTTCAATTATCTAGTCATCAACAACAAGGAAATGTAAACAGTATGACAAACACCAATAAGAGAAAACCAGTAAAACAAACTTTGCACGGCACCACCCATCGTGCCTTTACTCTCGTCCTCACTAAGATAATCCATCACAGTGTATGGCACCACCCATCGTACTTTATCACTCATCCTCACCCAATCAACAGCATAAAACAGTTACACGGCATCACCCATCATACTTTGTCACTCTTCCTCACCCAGTCCATAGTATGGAGTAGATCAATGATTGCACGGCATCACCCATTGTGCTTTAATCAATGGTTACACAGCATCATCCATCATGCTTTATCACTCTTCCTCACCCAATCAATAGCATTAGGTGGTTACACGACATCACCCGTCGTGCTTTATCGCTCATTCTCACCCAAACAACATTCACAAGTAATAGGGAAGGTATAAACGAAACTGCAATTGTAATAACCCAGACAAGGGGAATACAACTCAACAATGAGTCCCGGTAAGGGAAACCAGCTCAACAATAAATCCCGGCAAGGGAAAACAGCTCAACAATAAGTCCCGTCAAGGTAAAACAGCTCAACAATAAGTCCAGACAAGGGAGAACAGCTCAACAATGCATCCCGGCAAGGGAGAAGATTACCAAAATTTCCTCCTTTAGTTCATTTGCTTCTCAACTATCACTTTGTAGTTCATTTAACAAGTAATTATCACAATTGTCCATTTCTTTCGAAATTTTAATGGCAAATACGACTCACGGTCATACTAGACTCGGACGCATAGGTATCTGTCACCACACCTATACACCGACTCCACACGGTACATAACAATTATTATCCTAATCTTATTCCTTCAAGCCAAATTTAGATCACACACTTACTCGAAAGCTTCCAAACTTAACTCACGCCTCTAGAATAGCTTTACTCTACAAATTTTCCTCAAAACCGGTCGAATCTAACCACAATTTACTCAAAGGTATCAACAAATGCTAGTTAAATCGGTTTAAATGCCTAAAAATGAATTTTCCAAAGTTTTACCCAAAAATTCCCAATATGCCCCCGGGCCCAGGTGGACAAAACTCGAGGTTTAAACCAAAACAGGGTTACCCATTCCCCCACGAGTTCATGTATGCAATTTGTTTTGAAATCAGACCCCAAATTGAGGTCCAAATCCCCAATTTTATGAAAACCTAGGTTCTATCCCAAATCCCCATGTTTAACCATGAAAGCTTTGATTTAAGGATGAAATCATGTTAGAAGATAGATAAAGATTGAAGAAAACTAGTAAAAGTTGAATGTCGCATTTGAAAGATTATTTCTCGCATTTGCGAAGAAGCAGGAAAAAAGAGGAGGTTCGCATTTGCGAATAAGTCTTCACAAATGCGAAAACTGCAGACACCAACAATTAAAGATGTTTCAAATGAGCCTACCACCTATCCGAAACTCACCGAGCCCTCGGGGCTCCAACCCAAACATACACCCAACCTCGAAAATGTCCTACGGTCATACTCGTGCGATCAAATCGCCAAAATAACATCAAAATAAAAAAATCACCCTCCGAAACTCATGATTTTCCTTTCAAAGTTCAAAACTTTCAAACTTTCCACTTTTAGTCCGAAACACGTCAAACGACGACCGTTCTCAACCAAACTTTATAGATAGTGCTTAACGCTCATTTAAGACTATACTGGGCGCAGAACCAAAATACGAGCCCGATACCATCACTTTTGATCAAATTTTCATTTTCATTTTTCCTTAAGCATTTCCAAAAACAATTTTATAGAAAAACTCCGTACTCGGGCCTGGGACTTCGGATTTCGATTCCGGGAATACTCCTAGGTCCCAAATTCCATTACGGACCCTCCAGGACCGTCATATCATAGGTCCGGGTCCATTTACCCAAAATGTTGACCAAAGTCAACTACCAAGATTATTATCAAAATTCATAGTTTTTAACACAGAATTCAAATATTTCTACATAAAAGTTTTTCGGCTTCGCGCCCACTGCGCACGCAAATCGACACAAACAATTAAGAGGTTTTCAAGGCCTCAGAAGAGCAAAGAAAGGGAGAATTACGATGATGATTCTTTGGGTCGTCACAGAAATGAAGTGCAAATGAGCCAAAACTTTGATTTTAAAAGAACATTGCCCAGGAATTTCCCCTTCGCGGTCCACGATCGCGAAGGCCAATCAACAACTATCCAAAAGCTTCTCTTTCACAAACGCGATGCCCAGAACACAATCGCATTGCTCAACCTCTTCATCTTTCGCGATCGCAAACTCCTCTATGCGATCGCATACAACAAAATCTCTCATACGGGCCAGCCCCATTAACACAGCGCGTTCACGATAGCTCCAATGCTAACGCGAAGAACCTTCAGCTAGACCTTCCGCGAATGCGAACCATTATACGCGATCGTGTAGAGTAAAAATCCCACTATTCCACTTAGCCTTTCGCGATTGTGGCCCTCTTCACGCCATCGTGGAAGAGGAAACCAGATGCCCAAAAGCCAGTAACTCCTCAAAGTCTAATATCCGTCCGAACTCAGTCCAAGACACACCCGAGGCCCTCGGGACCTCAACCAATTACACCAACACGTCCCAAAATGCATTACGAACTTAGTCGAGCCTTCAAATCACATCAAACAATATCTAAATAGCAGATCTCAACTCAATTCAAGCTTTATGAACTTTAGGATTTTAAACTTCTACATTCTATGCCGAAACCTATCAAATAACGTCTGATTGACTTTAAATTTTGCATCCAAGTTATATTCGACATTACAAACCTATGCTAACTTTCGAAATTGGAATCCGACCCCGATATCAAAAAATCCACTTTCTATCAAACTTCTCAAAAACTTCAAATTTCTAACTTTAGCCAAATGACTCCAAAATATCCTATGAATCTCCAAATCTATTTCCGGATGCGCCTCCAACACCAGAATCACCATACGGAGCTATTCCCAGACTCAAAATCCCAAATGGACATCGATAACACCAAAATGTATTTCAAACCAAATTTATGAAATTCTTCCAAAAGTGCTAACTTCCACAATACGCATCGAAATGCTCCTGGATCATCCAAATTCGATCCGGTTATACGCTCAAGTCCAAATTTATCATACGAACTTGATGGAACCTTTAAATTCCGATTTCGAGGTTGTTTACTCAAAAATCCAATCTTAATCAGTTCTTCTAACTTAAGAATTCATGGCCTCAAACTGCTAAACGACGTGCTAGAGCTGAAAACGATCGGTCGAATCATTACAATGGAATCCTTTATATACTTGATCAAATGCAAGCATTATGTGCAAGTTCAGTGTAAGAAACAATTGTGTCGAAACCTTCAATTGTTTACAACTATCTGCATTATGAATTTTTTCACCATAATGGTTGTATCTTTTCTCTATATGTTTGCAAAAGAAGTAAACTTTGTAGATAATCAGGTTTATGCGTAATTAAAAAATTATTATTACATGCATTTTTCTATATTAATGGTAATTGTTTTTTGTTTTTATAGGTGCAAGAAATGGCTAACACTACTAGAAACTCGGGAAAAATCGACCGCAAAAAGCGATCAACTTTGGTCGCTTATTGGCTAAAAAGCAACTAAAATGGCCTGGTAGCTATATTGATGGTCTCTTTTATTTAGGGACCAACTTTGGTCTCTACTCTAAATGGATCAATTTTTCCGGATGTTGACTATAGAGACCAACTTTGGTCGCTATATTAATTTAAAAATATAATTTTTGCGACCAAAGTTGGTCTCTAAATAAAAAATATTATTTATTTATATATTATTAATCATTAAAAAGCGACCAAGTGTGGTCTCTAATCCAAAAATTATATTTTAAAATATGAAAACTAGAGACCAATATTGGTCTCTATTTTATTCAATTATTTATTTATTTTATTAATTTAGCGACCAACTTTGGTCCCTAAATACATTAATTTAATTTAATTTTTAGATAATAGCGACCAACTTTGGTCTCTATATTAGCAGATTTATTTTTAATGAAATAGAGACCAACTTTGGTCGCATTTTGAAGAAATATGGGAAAATAGCGACCAAAGTTGGTCACTTTTCTCCAGATTTTTTTTTGTAAATAGAGACCAACTTTGGTCACTTTTCTGTGTATTATTTTGGCAGAAACTGCCTGTTTCTGCAGCTACACCACCTGCCTGTCATACCAATTTCTTAAATAGGCATTTTATGCCAACAACAACAACAATAAAAAGCAACTAAAAAGCAACAAAGAATAAACTTCAATAGAACTAATACATTGAGCTAACAAAATTAAGTTAACGCTTATTACAAGCCCATTCGAACTAAAGAGAACTAACACAATACTAAATTGGTATGTAAATTAGTTCTAACACAATAGAACTGACAATGTAAATTTGTTCTAACATAATAGTAAATTAGCTATAACATATTAGAACTAACACAATAGCATATAAAGTACTGAAGGAGTGTTCTTTCAGCATCCTCGTCTGAAAGTTGGATTGCCTTGCTCGGTTCATTAGGTTGTTGGCTGCGTATGAATTCCCCCACGCCAGCTGTGAAGCAAATTGAACCTATATGAAAAATTATATTGAATTAGTATTTCAAAATCTATATAAAAGAAAATGAAAATATTTAATAAAAACTAAAAAAACTTATATGTATGTAGTCGAGGCTCGACCCACCTTTCTGAATCCGTCTCTTTATTCTTCTTTACAATACGAGTTTCTTTGAATAGCGCATCTTGCTTCATTGGCATCATAAAGTTGTCTGGTGGCTTTGGTGATTATCCTCGTAGTACTATTACTCGAGATGAACTTTGATACAGAGAATAACTTGGATACGGTACATGACTGAGTGTGTCTTTGATCAATTGTTTATCTCATTAGCTAAATGATAATAAGAAGGAAACGACGTGTGTTTCAAAAAAGTGATGGTGTAGGTAGGATTTAACATTTTCTAAGTAGATAAAAGCGGTTATAGAGAAATTCTCTACTTCACTTTCCAAGAGGAAAAGAAGTTTGATTGATAGTGACAATGTTAATGAAGACGGAATGTTTTCCATCGGTCGTGTCAGTTCCTATAAAGCGGGGATCATAAGACTTTATGATGACAAAGATTATAGGAAGTTTTATTCTAAATTTTCTTTCAAGTCGAATCCACCAAGTTTAACGTGATAATTGTGATATTTCTTCGGATTCAGAGACTGATTTGACCGACAAAAGTATGGAAATGCCCTTAAAACTTTTTTTAAGAGCATTTTCATGCTTTTGTCGGTCAAATCAGTGTCTGAATCCGAAGAAATATCACAATTATCGCATTAACTTGTTGGATCAGACTTGAAAGAAAAATTAGAACAAAACTTCCTATAATCTCTGTCATCATAGAGTCTTATGATCCCCATTTTATGGGAACTGCCAGGACCAACGGAACACATTCCGTTTTCATCAACCATGTCACTCTCCATCAAACTTCTTTTCCTCATGGAAAATGAAGTACAGAATTACTCTATAAGCTCTTCTTTTATCTACTTAGGAAATACTAACTTCCTACCTACACCATCACTATTTGAAACACATGCCATTGCCTTCCCATTATCATTGTCGCTATAATGAGAAGAACAATTAAAGGCACATTCCACCAGGTACTGTATCTTAGTTATTCTTGGTGGAAGTTCCATTGTCTAATAACATCATCAACCTCTTCACGGTACTATTAATCGGGATGAGCTTGGATACGTAGAATAACTTGGATACAGTACCTGATAGGGTGTGTCTTTGATCAATTGTTGATCTCATTAGCTACAATGATAATGAGAAGCCAACGACATATGTTTCAAAAAAGTGATGATGAAGGTAGGATTTAATATTTCCTAAGTAGATAAAAGAGGTTATAGAGAAATTCTCTATTTTATTTTCCAAGAGTAAAAAAAAGTTTGATTGATAGTGATAAGGTTGATAAAGATAGAATATTTTTCGTCGGTCGTGCCAGTTCCCATAAAATGTGGACCATAAAACTCTATGATGACAAATATTTTAGGACCCTTTGTACTCTACTTTCTTCCAAGATTAATAAATACAAGCTTAATGTGATCTTGGTGATAGTTCTTCGGATTCAGACGAAAATTTGACGGACAGAAGTATGGAAATTTTGATAAAAAGAATTAGAGGAAAAAACATTCAACCTCTAATTCTTTTTATCCAACTTTCCATAATATGGTGGAAATTTTTTGGAGTTCTAATATCTTTCTGACAGCAGTAGAAAATTTTGGTCATAATGTAAACTTATGTAAGCATAACACCTTTGGTGATATTTTTAGAAATAAAAAAAGAATCTTGGCTCGTTTGAATGGCATTCAAAATTTTTTGAACTATTATCTTAGCCCTTTCCTCCAATCTATGGAAAAATCTCTTATATATGACTTTAACAATATTTTGAAAATGGAAGAGGACTACTAAAAGCTTAGATCTAGAATTCTCTGGTTAAATGAAGGAGACGCAAATACTATATTTTTTCACATTATGCCACTAACTGAAGAAGAATCAATAAGATTATATTTTTCAAAAATGACCAAAATATTTCGATTAATGATCCAATTGAAATTGTTAATTATACTAGTAACTATTTCAAAGAGGTATATACTACTTCCCATGCACTCAGTAACTGGGAAGATATTAAGGAAGCTCCTAAAACTTTCTCTAATATAGACCTATCATCTTTAGACAACCCCATCACAATTTCTGAAATTAAGAGAGCTTGTTTTTCTTTTAAGCCTTTTAAATCACTTGGCCATGATGGTTTACGCCCCTTCTTCTTCCAAAATATTTGAAAAAACCAAGGCTACTCGGTTATTAACCTTCGTAAGGATGTTTTCACAAGCGGGACAATTCCAGAAGGTATAAATGACACCTTTCTATGCCTAATTCCAAAAATTTCTAATGCAGACAACCTAAAAAAATTTAGGCCCATCGGCCGATGTAACACCATTTATAAAATTATCATTAAGATTATTAGCAATTGGCTTAAGCCCTTTTTAGATAATCTTATTAGCCCTTACCAAACTAGCTTTCTTAAAAATAGGAAAGCTAGTGATAATGCTATTATCATTCAAGAACTGATGTTAAAAATGAATAGGTATAGAGGCAAGAATCACAATATGCCTTTCAAATTAGACCTTGAAAAGGCTTTCGATCGACTAGAATGGTCTTTCATATATAGAGCCTTAACCTTTTTCAATTTCCCTCCTAGATTGACTAAGCTCATTATGAATTGTATCACTACCTCTAGAATAGCTATCTCAGTGAATGGAAATAGAACTTATTTTAAGTCGAGTAGAGGAATAAGGAAAGGAGACCCTTTGTCCGCTTATATCTTCATTTTAAGTAATGAAATGCTTTTCGCTCTTATTAATCATAAGGTATATATAGGAGACTGGAGTCCCATTACAATTGGTTGTAGAAACCTTCATTTGTCTCGTCTTTTTTATGCTGATGATCTCACCTTATTGGCCAAGATCAATGACAAGTTCATTGGTACCATTAATAATTGTCTGAAACAGTTGTGCACATTGTCTGGATAGTCTATTAATATGACCAAGTCAAAAATTATTGTATCTAAAAGTTGTCCACCAAATACTATATCCAAGCTTAAAAATACCTTTCATATAAACACTAGCAACTCGTTTGGTAAATACTTAAGTTTTCCAATAACAAATATAAAACCTAGAGCCAAGGATTTCCAATTTGTCCTGGATAACATAATGACTAGACTAGAAAGTTGGAAAACAAATTGTTTGAATATGGCAGACAGAACGGTACTAGCTGCTTCTTGTCTAAATTCTCTGCCTATCCATATAATACAATACACCCATTTGCCTGAGAAAATCCTTAACACTATTGATAGGATCCAAAGAAACTTTATTTGGGGATCTAATGCTAAAAGAAAGAAGTTGCATCTCATAAATTGGGATACTATCATTAAACCTAGGAAGCAAGGTGATTTAGGTATTTACAAAGCAAAAAATAAAAATTTAGCTAGCCTTGCAAACCTTTCATGGAGGCTTCTTAATAACACCAAGGCCCGTTGAGCATATCTAGTAATTCATCTATATGGGCATAGGCTGGTCACTAATAACTCTTCCTTCATTTGAACTAGTATCCTAAAAGGATGGGCTATTTGTAATAAGGGCATTACTTGGATTCCTCGTAAGAATTATAGACTTAATGTATGGAACAGTAGGTGGATTAACAATATTCTTCCTCTCCGACATTTTTTTATAGGCCCCTTAACCCAATCTGACAATACACTCTCCATAAAATATATCTGGAGGAATAATAGTTGGGACCTCTCTAGGCTATCTTGGCATCTTGAAGATACTATTATTAATAAAATAATTGGTACTACTCCCTCTAGAAGAAATTGTGACATACCTATATGGTCTCTCACTACCAATGGTATTCACGTCAAAATCCTGCTATATCCTAATCGAAAAACCCCTTAGGAATGAAGAGAACTTCTTATGGATTTGGAATCTCAACTGCCCTAACAAATTAAAATTCCTTATGTGGAAATGTCTTCACAACAAATTGCATATTATAAGTCATTTAAATCATATAGGCATTAATATTGACCCTATATGTTCTTACTGCAAATCAGGGAAACAATCAAGATGCATTTAGTGAATTATGGTCCATACTAAATGTTGACACTAGTATTATGATCCATAGCCCTCAATGGTTAACCAAATTAAGAGACTATCACCCTCCCACCCTTAGGAAATAATATCATTAATTGGATGGTCATATGGTACAATTGGATGAATAGGAATATTAACCTCTTTAACAATACCTTTGACAAACCATACCTTAAACATCATATTAATCAGGCTATTCAGTATAAGCTCCTAACCTATAATGCTTCTGACATAAAAAAAACATTCAACGCCCTATCTATATCAAGGTTGGATGGACCAAACCTCCTGGAAATAATGTTAAACTCAACAATGGCAGTTCGTTTTCTCAAACTAACTCTTTATGTGATCTTGGAGGGGTAATCAGATACAGTAAAGGCCACTGAATAGTAGGGTTTCATGGAGTCTTTATAGGCTTATCATCAATTCATGCGGAACAACTAGCACTGAAAGCCAGGTCTAGAGCTGGCTGTAAAACAAGGGCTACACAATATGGAAGTGGAAGTGGATTCCACTAACACAATAAATTACTTAACAAATGGTTTACCACCGTTTGATAACATCATCCTTGATTACAGGTTGTTAATGATCCTGCTGAAGGTCAAATTAATCCACCACACATTTAGGGAAGCCAACAAGCTGGCACACATAGTGGCTAAAGGAGCACTCCAGGAGAACACATGCAGGGATCTTAGTATCTTATATCACCCGCCCCTTTTTTATTTGTGAAGTTTTAAATTCAAACTCGGAAGGAAAACCCTATATGACTAAAAGGCTTAAAAAAGACTCTTGCTATAGACTAGCCTATTTTGGAAACAAAAATGTCCTATGGGACATGGTCTGTAATAGCCAAGTAAAAAATGCCCCGTCGGGCGAGTATGGTTGTATAAACTCTACTATTATGTAGCTAATATAAAGTAGATCCCTATTAATAAAATAAAAAAAAAGAATACAGTGAATTTTGTTAAAAACTAAGAGTGGTCCCTCCTCCTGAGTCCTGACTGTGCAAATGCAGAATGAAAAATATCTGTGCCGTGCTTATTGGGTCGAGTATAATATGTGTATATGAGCAGATAAGAATTTAAGAGGAGGAGAACTTACTTCTTTCTTCTTCCCCTTTTTTTTTATGTGTGTGGGTTTCTATTTAAGATGGTGAGAACCGTGTTAAGGCGTGGGTTATTCTTCTTATAATTTCTGGTAAACTGCTCCAACATGTCAAGTATTGGGAGGCAAATATGCGCTAATGAGAGCCATCAGTAATGGTACGGTTTCTAATTAGCCTTTCTCATTTTCCCAGCATTTTTTAGTAGATGTGGAGTTGCACTGAAATCTTATTCCTGTCCGATGTTTACGCCCAATAATGCAATTTAACCTTGTTATTAGAATACATATTATTTAACTCTGGTAAATGAAACACATATCTTGTATTAATTGACTTTGGGTTGTGATACATTTTTACATGGAGGTGCCACCATTTTTCTTCTAATATTGCTATTTTATATCTCCTTCACGTTTCTGGTATACTTGCTTTCAATATTCATTCCTATACAAATTACACAGTATATCATATGCTACATTTTGAGAAAGCACTAGTTCTGTTGTATAAAAAGAAAAGGGTTTATTGAGTAAATTTTAACGTTTTCCCTAATAAAGAATATTGATTTCCCCCAATGCCGTGACTCCCACGGGATTAATAGACAAGAAAAGTTGTTTTCTTTTACTTAAGCGAAAATTTAAAAAAAGCCTCAAAAGACATTTGAGGTTAAGAAATACTTTTCATATCTAATCCTTTGATAATTTCATTAGCTTAAGATTGAAAATTTATCTAAAAACATTTAAAGAATGAAAGAAGATTCTATAAAATAATAGTTATAAACAAAATATAAAGTTGAAGTGAGTTAGACAAGTTAAGAAGTTGAGCACGTCCACCATGTGTGAGATAACAAAAAATAATAATAACAAACAGGATGTAAGTGCAAATTTAATAATCGAAATTTTTTAGTATAAATTTTAAAAATTGACAACAAATGATTAAAACTAATTTATTTATCACTAATAATAAATATATATGTATTTATACTATATATAATTTGAGTAAATTTGGGGCCTTAATTTTTTGGGACCTAAAGCTGCTGCTTTAGGTTTGAGCTGCCACTGGGAATAAAATTGGAAAACAATTCATGCATGCGTTAATCCATTTTTAACTGAAAGCTTTAAAAAAAAAACAAATACGCAGTTGCTTCCAACGACAAATCCAGAATTTCAATTTTATGTGTCTGGATTTTAATTAGAACGATAACTTTAAGTATTAATAACTATGTTCTAGATGTAATCCTTGTATCTATTTAATAATTTTTTTAATACAAATGCATTATGGTGAATCTAGATCAAATATTTTGGTTTCCTGTGAATCCGTAACTTTTGCATAGAACTGTATTTGTATTAAATTTTTTATTAAAAGTATTAAAAAACTTGGGTTGAAACCCAATCCGTTGGTCTAATTATTATATAAATTAACTTGAAAATTATTGTAGGAACCTATAAATTTAAATTCTGAATTTACGTTTGCTTCTTACCATCTGTGGTGTCTCTTTCTTAGAATCAGACTCTGAAGCCAAGATGGATATGGGACAGAATCCGTAAAGAGACTACTGGCTCTGCCCCTTCACCAAGAAATGTTATCGCTTTAATATCTGTATTTGTCCTCTTTCATTATATCAAATCAAACGTAACTACTGAGGTCATCGAGAAACATTCATTGTCTTTTCGATCAAAACTCACAATAAAACAATATTTGATCATAATTTAATATTCTTACTTTGTAGACCAACTTTAGTTCAAGGAAGTTGCTTCTCACCAGCAAAGCAGTGACATCATTCAGATTCAAACCAAGAGTATTCTCCAAGAATATTAGTATATTATATAAACCTCAAACGACTATGAATATCTCAGTGAGCTCCAAAACATCCACTGCAACATAGTCAAGAGTTTTCAAACATCCTTGAATTCCAGTAAACTAATTGAGAAAAATGAAAACGGCAGTGTTAGTATTCATTCCTGCTCCTGGTATGGGTCACCTTGTACCCACTGTGGAGGTCGCAAAGCAACTAGTCGACAGAGACGAACAGCTTTCGATCACAGTTCTCATCATGACGCTTCCTTTGGAAACAAATATTCCATCATATACTAAATCACTGTCCTCAGAGTACAGTTCTCGTATGACGCTGCTTCAACTTTCTCAACCTGAGACCTCTGTTAGTATGAGCAGTTTTAATGCCGTCAATTTTTTTGAGTACATCTCCAGCTACAAGGATCGTGTCAAAGATGCTGTTAATGAAACCTTTAGATCGTCAAGTTCTGTGAAACTCGCAGGATTTGTAATAGACATGTTCTGTACTGCAATGATTGATGTGGCTAACGAGTTTGGAATCCCAAGTTATGTGTTCTACACTTCTAATGCAGCTATGCTTGGACTCCAACTCCATTTTCAAACTCTTAGTATTGAATACAGTCCGAAAGTTCATAATTACCTAGACCCTGAATCAGAAGTAGCGATCTCAACTTACATTAATCCTATTCCAGTCAAATGTTTGCCTGGGATTGTACTAGACAATGATGAAAGCAGCACCATGTTCGTCAATCATGCACGAAGATTCAGGGAGACGAAAGGAATTATGGTGAACACGTTCGCTGAGCTTGAATCACACGCTTTGAAAGCCCTTTCCAATGATGAAAAGATCCCACCAATCTATCCAGTTGGGCCTATACTTAACCTTGGAGACGGGAATGAAGATCACAATCAAGAATATGATACGATTATGAAGTGGCTCGTCGAGCAGCCTCATTCATCAGTGGTGTTCCTATGCTTTGGAAGCAAGGGATCTTTCGAAGAAGAACAAGTGAAGGAAATAGCAAATGCTCTAGAGAGAAGTGGCAATCGGTTCTTGTGGTCGCTAAGGAGACCACCACCAAAAGATAAGCTACAATTCCCAAGCGAATTCGAGAATCCAGAGGAAGTCTTGCCGGTGGGATTCTTTCAAAGGACTAAAGGAAGAGGAAAGGTGATAGGATGGGCACCCCAGTTGGCTATTTTGTCTCATCCTGCAGTAGGAGGATTCGTGTCGCATTGTGGGTGGAATTCAACTTTGGAGAGTATTCGTAGTGGAGTACCGATAGCAACATGGCCATTGTATGCAGAGCAACAGAGCAAGCATTTCAACTGGTGAAGGATTTGGGGATGGCAGTAGAGATTAAGATGGATTACAGGGAAGATTTTAATAAGAGAAATCCACCACTGGTTAAAGCTGAGGAGATAGAAGATGGAATTAGGAAGCTGATGGATTCAGAGAATAATATCAGGGCTAAGGTGATGGAGATGAAGGACAAAAGTAGAGTAGCGTTATTGGAAGGCGGATCATCATATGTAGCTCTCGAGCATTTTATTGAGACTGTCATGAAAAACTAATTGAGCAAGAATAAGCAGGAATTCATGCCTAAACCAGTACTATCATCAGTCCTGCATCATTTCCTGAAAAAAAGTAGAGATGCACGTATCGTGTATTATTACTAGTACTTGCTATCAATGCTTCTTTCACTGGTAGCAACTTCAAAATTCTATAGATTCTATTACTCAAATGCTATCTCAGACAACCAATGTAGTTCAACATTGTTACAAAGAGGCAAATCAGATTGTAGATGCGTTGGCAAAATGGAGCATGGATGAATATGAGATGCAATTTTATAATGTTAAAGATATTCCTAGACAGGTTGCTGGTGCATATTTTCTAGATACACAAGATACAGCCTCCATAAGGCACAAACAAAGAAGAAATATTCTTGTCTAATAATCTCCTTGGAATTTTTTGAACTGTTAATAAGTTTTAGTTCTCCATGTATATTCTAGCTTTCAAAAGCATTAGGGGTTAGTGCTAACCTCTGTTTTGTTATGATATAAAAGTCAGTGTCTCCTTTAGGCGCAAATTACCAAAAAAAAAATGTTTCTTTCATCTTTTATTTAGTTGAGTGTCTATCGGGGTGAGGCTGTGCATCCTATCCTCTCTGGTGATAGAAAAATAGTAGATAATATTGACCAAGAATAATAAGATAATCGAAATAACTTATCGAATAAATACTGTGTCGTGGCAAGTCACCACCTTAAAAATGATTTCCGTCCAACTGGCTGCAAATCGTTAAGATAGTTCGCACCCCAAGATTCCACAATACTCCCAAACACATTCACAAGAGGCTGGAAGTTTGGAGTTTGCAAAAAAAGAATTGCTAGGAAAAATAGGAAGAAGAATAGTCTTCTAAGAAAATGGGTTAATTTCATTAATGGTCACTCAACTATGTTTCAATTTCACTAAAGTCACTCAACTATTTTTTGTCACTTAAAAGTAACTAAACTTTCACATTGTCACTTAAAAATTATTTTGGCTCAAACACATACCATGAATATGACATGGCATAACGTTTAATGAGAAAATCCAAATATAAATACCACATAAGCTTAAATGGATCATACCTACTTTAGATACTTTTCTTCCTTAATGTGATTTGACCCATAACTCAAATACTTTCAATGACGAAAAAATTAAATTTCACATTAGTTTAAAATGATTATCATATAATACAAAATTCTTGCCGTTTCCATTACATAATACCCATTTATAATTATTCTATACTAAAATAATTCTTATCTTGTTTGTATGCCTCATTCGAGTCGTTTTATTACTCTATAGAAGTTAAAGTACTATTGTATCTAACTCACATAATATATTTATAATTTTCTAGTGAAATTAAAATAATAATGTATTCATTTTACATAACATATTAACGTATCTAAGCATATAAGAATAATAATAAGGCTAATAAGAGTCTATTTTTACAAAACATGCACTTACGGACAACCTATTGCAATTGTTTAGAAAAAAATATTGTATTTGTACGATAAAAACCCCACAAAAAAATCACAAGACCTAATTTCATTAGGGTGTGTGTTTTTTCCCTGTTGAAACCCATTTGGGTTATGGGTCAATCACATAAAGGGGAAAATGGATCTAAAGTGGATATAGTCCATTTAACTTATGTGACATTTATTCTTGGATTTTCTTATTAAATGTTATGCCATGTCATATTTATGGTAGGAGCTTGAGCCAAATTACTTTTAAGTGACAATCATGTGAAATTTTAATTACTTTTAAGTGCTAAAAAATAATTAAGTGACTTTAGTGAAATTGAAACATAGTTGAACTGAAAAGGAAAATAGGAAGAAGAATAGTCTTTCGAGATAATGAGAGAATAAATGTTTTTTGGGGGTAGTTTAACACACAAATGATGATGTTTATATAGACAAATCATCTACGTTTTCTTCCATTAGAAAAACATAAGAAACCAAATGGAAGTTAATGTTAAGTAACATTATTCGTGGTTTAATGACAAAATTATCATAAAGGCATTAACTTCAAACCTTCTGAAAAATTTGTATATTTTCACAAACAAAGTCACAAAAATTAAGAAATCGTCGTATGAATGAACATGAACCATTTATGAAGTAGTAACTTCATTCTTCCACTCTGCATATACATACAATCTACGTTACAAATATTAATTGTCGAAAGGTATAAGAATAAACCATAGTGTTTGGCTAAAAAGTTAAGTACTTGTTAAGCTCAAGAACAATAAAAAAATAATAGGGATTAATCGGAATCGAGGGTAATATAAACTAGAGAAAACCGTTTTGTTAAGATCTGCGATAATAGTGAAGGTAACTTAAAATATAAGAACAATGGAGCAAGTAATGAACTTTTCACAGGAAAGAGAGAGATAGAGAGAGAGAGAGAGTTGTATATTCTTAATAATAAGATACACATGAGTCCTTTACAAAGAGAATGTCCCCTTTATATATTAAGAGACCTTCCTCGAAATAATCAAAGAAAAGTACAAGGGGTTGGTGGTCTCAGTATACGGAAAAGTCAGAACTTTAAGCAACGTCGTCTTGAGTCTTGTTGTTTGGTCCGTTCGCTTACTGGGGCCGACCTTATTCGAGTGGGCCTCAATTAGGCCGTTCTCTACGTCGAAGGCGTGCATAGATAACTTAAGAACATAAAGAATCAAATTTGCCCAATACACACAGATTAACCATGGATTAGAAGTTCTCTATTCTTTGCATATCAAATTATAGTATAATACCTAAAGAGGAATAATACCAACACGCAGACCTCACTGAGAATCCACTGTCGTACGATTTCTACACGATAGCATGGTTTCTACTAGTGTTGTCCAAGCTTCATAAACTCCATAAGAGATCCATGACACTGGACTGCACCTCAAATATTGATTCACATCCTTAAAATGATTAGATGATGCAGGTGCAAGGAATTAGTTTCTAGACAGTAGTTTTCAAATTTTCTCAGTTAAGAAATAATGTCTTTTCTTGAGGAATGCCATATACAGATGCATAGACTGCAGATAATATCTTTCTTTATGACAAATGTTTATGCCAATACAGTTACCTTGATGTTTAAGGTTAAGGAGTTAAGGCGTAAGGAACAGACACGAGAAACGCCTCACTTTCAAGTTTTCCATTTCATGGCAGTGTCCTCTTACTCTAAAAGCAGTAAGGCAACTGATGGAGCCTGACAGTGAAATAAGAACGAAAATGGAAGACATGAAGGAGAAGAGCAGAATGGAAATTGGCTCTTCCGATGCCTCTCTTGGACGTTTTATAGAGCAGGTGATGGACAAAAATCATCAATAATAGAGTCTCTTTCAAATGGCTTCCGTTTCGGATATAGGATTGTTTACTTATTATAATTGTCTTCTACATTTTGATTAGGTATCGGATGGTGTCAACAATAAATGCTAACCGTATCTTTTTTGTGCTATATAGCTGATCAAAACTTGTTTTCGGATTATATGAGATTAATGCAAATAAATTAAAAAAAAAGGAGCAATTTTGTTGTGAAAATACACTGCTCTTAGGATCGAAACGATCAACTTGTAAGAAAAGGAACTATTATTGCTGCCGTTGGCCACACTGGGCGGCAATTTAACGGAGGTGTGGTGATTGACCATTATTCAGTTATTGCCCATAACCTGCTCGATAAAACGTCCAACAGAGGTGTAGGAAGAACCACCTTCCTTTAGCGCCAATCTGTCTGCTCTTCTCCTTCATGTCTTTTACCTTCATCCTTATTTCATTTTCAGGCTCCATCAGCTGCCTTATTGTACTCTTTATCTCCTCCGCGTTAATGATATCCGTTTTGCTCCCGCCAATGTTATAATCCATCTTTATATCCATTGCCATCCCCAAATCCTTCACCAATTGAAACGCATTCGCTTGCTGCTCCGAATACGTTGGCCAAGTTGCTATTGGCACTCCAGACCAAATACTCTCCAAGATCGAATTCCATCCACAATGCGACACAAATCCACCTACCGCACCATGTGACAAAATTACCCCTTGGGGTGCCCATCCTACCACCATTCCAATCCCTTTCGTCCTTTGCAAGAATCCTTCAGGCAAGACATCTTCTAGGTTCTCGTAGTCACTTGGATACCATGAATCTTTTGGTGGTGGTTTCCTAAGTGACCACAAGAACCGACACCCACTCTCCTCTAAAGCATTTGCAATTTCCTTAACTTGCTCCTCGTTAAAACTTCCTGATGTTCCAAAACAGAGGAACACTGCAGAGGATGGAGTTTGCTCATATAACCATTTGATAATTTCATGGTCAGATAAATCTTCGTTATCACCGACACCACTATTTGAGGTTCAGCAATGGTCCTACTGGATAGACAGGTGGAATTTTCCCGTCCGAAGAAAGTGATTTTAAAGCATGAGTTTCAAACTCTAGGAAGGTGTTTACCAAGATACCTTTTGTTTCTTGGTATCCTTTGGCAATATCAAGGAACATAGTGGAACACCATCCTTGTTCAGGAATACAGACGGCAAACATTTAGTCGCAAAAGGATTGAAATACGTAGGAACAGAGAGTTCTGATTCAGGATCATTATTGTAATTTTTAATGTCTATGTTAAAATCATCTCGTAGACTCTGCATATGAAGGTGAAGCCCAAGCATGGCTGCACTAGTCGTGTAGAAAACATAAGTTGGGAGTCCGCATTCATTTGCTACGTCTATCATTGTGGTACACATCATGTCTATCACAAGACCAGATAGTGTGGCTGTTTCAGATTGTAGAATTTGAGCTGCAACTTGTCTGACCTGAGGCTTATGGCTATCAATAAAGCCAGAAAAGAATGTGTTGTTGTTGAGGAGTTGCAAAGCGGATTCGTCTCGTGGGAGTTGTATGAATTTAAATCTTGATGAGCTGAGATTAGTACTTGAGGGAAGTGATTGGATGTAAGGATTGAGGTTGGGGTCGAGGTTCATATTCATGATTGATGATGTCCATCTCATTGAATAAGTATTAGGCATGTGCCAATAAAAGTTTTCTTTGGATTTGGTAGCCAACCTTGTTGACTTGGGTTGGTGAGGTAGCCAACTTTGTTGAATTAATTTGGTTTAGTAGCCAACCTTGTTGAATTTCTTTGGGTTGGTAGCAAACTTTGTTGAATTGTGAAAGTTGTATGTAAATTGTCAAATATTGTAGGCTTTAGAGAGTGAAGCTTTGGCTATAAAAGGAGAGCTTCAACTCTCATTTCTATACACCAACAAGAGAGAAAGAAAGAGTGAGGTATCACAGACAAGGTATAAGAAAATAGTCTGTGAGAAAAATAGAGAGTGAGCGATATTGTAGTAAGGTGGAAATATCAAAAGAAGGTTATTTCTTTTGAGTGTTGTAGTGGTCTTTGGAGTATTTTACTCAGAACTACAAAGCGTAAAATTTCTTACTATAGTGATATCAGTTGCTTCTCTCGGGGCCGTGGTTTTTTCCCTTATTCAAAAGGGTTTTCCACGTAAAAATCTTGGTGTCATTGTTACTCTTTTATTCTTGTTAATTACCGTATCTCGGTGCTACATTATTATTCCGCTCTTATTACGTAAAAGTCTTGGTGTCATGGTATTTTAGGAAATGAATGGTGTTTCCTGACTGAATGGTGTTTTAGGAGATGAATGTGCCTAAGTCCTAACCAATAATTTTGTGACAATCCGATCCGAAAATCCGAAAAATTAGTTAAAATATTATGGCATAGCCAGTTTTTACACTGGTCAATGAAAAATAGCCACCGTTTACCAAGTTAATGAAAAATAGCCACTATTTTGCTGCACAGGGACCGGTCCAGTATAATATACGGGAGTTTTGGTGCATTTGTGTACGAACTCCAGCATATTATACTGGACCGGCATACTTTGCTAACTCCTGTAAAATTTGCGGGAGACTGGAGCACCAGTGCTCCAAACTCCAGTATATTATACTAGACAGTTATACTCTTTGTTAACTCCTGTAAAATTTGCGGGAGACTGGAGCACCAGGTCTCCAAACTCCAGTATATTATACTGGACAATTATACTCTTTGCTAGCTTATGTAAAATTTGCGGGAGACTGGAGCACCAGTGCTCCAAACTCCAGTATATGATACTGGACAATTATACTTGCTAGAACACCAGTAAAATTTGCGGGGGTTATGCTTGAACTCTCGTAAAATTTGCGGTAGCTCCAGCATAGTTATCCTGGAACTCCCGTAAAATTTACGGGCGTATTTTTTCGAATTTTGAACAGTGTTTTCGCTCAGATTTAAAGTGGCTAAATTTCGATAACTTTTGAAACTTGGCTATGTTTCAATGACAGATCCGATCCGATCCAATCCAATATTAATTTGGATCGGATTCGAATTGGCTTTTTCAGAATCCAAAATTCGAATCCGAAATATGTCAAATCCGATGCGATCCGATCCGTGCACAGCCCTACATCATAATGATGGAACTATACATTTAAAAAAAAAATTATTGACAAGTCGTCAGGATTTGCTTGTGTAGAAATTTTACTAACACGTTTTTGCTTCAAAATTGTACCAACTCGTAATTTGATATCCGACCTTTAATACCAATCCAACAATTTCCGCTGGTTATATTCAGTTTAGACCTTAAAAAAGTAGTAGATCCACTTTGTTTTTTTTTTCAAACTCAACAAAACCCAATGATCGTGTTCTTCAATTTTATTTTTTTTTAAACTGAATAAATTTAAATAGGGAGAAACACTATAAAGCATCAATTAAGTATTACCTACTCTATTTTAGCCACAAATAAGCTATGAAACATTATTTTTTATAGTCATGCCATATAGTATCAAGTAATTATTAGGGATATAGCAGATATGCCCTAGATCCAATATCATATTTGATAACTTGAATATATTTTGTGAATGTCATTTGATATAAAATATATGGCATTTGATATTCTTTTATCATTATTATCAATTGTTTGATTATATTGATAAGGTCCTTGATTAAAGTTTGAGATTTGTCATCGTGATAGAGATCATGATAATGAGAGCAAAGTCTTTTACAATTTAATCTAAATTTGTTCTTGATCGTAGGATTATTAATTTGGACATTAGTAATCCGGTTAGATCAATATTTATGTGATCGTCTTTATCGGATAAAGATTAGTTGATCTCATTAACTAAATCACATAGATAGATGATGCATATAGAGATATGATCATTGAACTGACTCATTGGATAATTCCTAATGGTTAGAATTACCATAACTGTCAATAGGATATTTTCTTGAAGAATGTGATGTAATCGTTTCCTTTGACTTGAGATCGTCATAGTAATTGACAAGTTATTTATTGTGCTTTGATACTAGACACCTATGGCCCTAGGGCGATAGTTGAAAGGATATTGGGTACGATTAAATACTTGTTGAATTAGTGATTAATTAAGACAGAATCTGTCAACTCTTGGTAATGAGTTTAAGCTCCATGTTGTCATGAATTATAAACGACCAAACTAAGACCTTGGCCAGGGCAATTGAATGAAAGAAGAAATGAGTTTCTTAGGTCATTCAATGGTCGATTATATTTGACGTGAACACATAGTTGATCGCCTATTAGGATTTGACAGTTGAACCATATCCTAGGGGGATCCAGAGCTATAAGGACAGAAGGAATTACTACATTATTCTTCTACTGGTTCTTGAGAGTAAATTGTATACTTCATGCTATCCGGTCGTTAAGGAGTGTTGCTAGACGCCACCCTTGATTAGTATATTGATATGATCAATTTACTACCGGTTTAGTATTGAACCTATGGGGTCGCACACCAACGAGTGTTCTGATCTTTGCTAAAGGATTAATTAATTTATTACTTGATAATTAAATTAAAGAATTTAATTAGTTAAATAAATTTAGTTATTAGTCCAAATGAAATATTATTATATTCTTTGCTAGCACAAAGATTATAATTAATATTATGAATAAATTGAAGTTTCTATTTGGAATAGAAATTAAATAATATCTCTTGGTTGAAATATATGTGATATATATAATTAATAATATTTTATATAATAGATGTATGTAAAATATAATATTAATAAAGACTTGTTAATAAATCTAATTTTGAATTGGATTATTAATTGAAGTTTTATCCTATTTGGAATGGGATAAATATTTTCAATAGGAAAATATTATATTAATATAAAAGTTTACAAAATTAAAATCCAATTTAGAATTGGACACAAAGAAAAAAAAACTGACGTCTCGCAACTAAAAAAAAATGTTTTCTTGATTTTCAATAGGATAATTCCAAGGTTTGGAATTGGACTTCATGGAAAGTCCATGACTGTCGGCAGTCACATTACCAATTGAAAAGGAAAATTCGGATTTTCCTTACAAAATCCTTAAAGTTTATTTTTGGAATAAACTTTTACCCTAAATAAATTATTACCTCAACCAAATAGGAAAAGTTTTCGTAGGTGATACTATATAAAGGGTGATGGAGAAAATTTGCAAAGTTTTTTTTGTTCTTTCGATTTTAATCTTTTTCTTGAGAAGAAAAAACTTACTTTGTGAAAGTGAGAGTGCAATACAAATCAGAGAGAAAAATACAATTACAAGAAAAGTGTTTCTTGTTCTTCTAATTTGAGTTGAGATTTTTGAGAAAAATTTCAACACAATATTCTTCGTTCAATTTGTTCGCGGGTTTCATTGATCAAAGAGTTGATAGCAAGGATCGGTCTCGGTGTGGATACGCATAGAGTCTTCGCACTATCGAAGAAATTCTGAAAAAGAAACTCTCTTCACCAGGTACGTCTTAGATCCGATCTTTGACACGTAAATAAATTTTAAACATGAAAAAAAAACTACTTAGGATTGTTATTGTCTTCCGCTGCGTGTTACGAACACCCTTAAGCAATCCTTCAGTAATTATAGGTAAACTCCTTATAAGCATTAATCAATAATATGATCAAGATAGTAATTAGGCTATTATTACATTATTACAAGTTAAAATCCTTATAAAATGTTGCTGATGAAATCCTCAATCAAAAGTCGTAGAGATGTATAAGATGATCTGTTGAGATAAGAGAAAATACATGATAAATACATTATATAGCCTTGTATAGCCTTGTATATTCTTTGTATACTCATTGTATATTTTCGGTATACCCATGGTATATCTTGTAATGGGCTATGATGATTGCTGTGTATCTGAGCCCACAGGTTATTTAATTTCGGGCCGGATCACCCGACCCGACCCGATAGTCTGTAAGTTGTATATAGCCTAGGCATAGATATTTTCACAGACACAGACTTCATTCTATTTTCATTTCTGATTAATAAATTCTCTCTCTATTCTAGAGAGTTCTCAAACGCTCCTCCTTCTCTCTAGATTCTCTCTCTACATTTTCCATGATTTTTCGGTCTAATATCAATATTTACATGGTATCAGAGCCTAAACGACGATCCGACTATGTTTTTCTGCATCTCGTTGTTTTGGTTGAAGTCTCTTTTGAGATTTTTTGGGGATGTTTCTGAGACCTTATGGTCGATGACGATTCTGATCTAAATCGGATGCTCTTCTAAGATTTTCTTCGTGATATCTGAGTATATCTTCTCCACTCGAATGTTCTGGGAGGTTTTCCGATGATTTTTGGGTGATTTTTCGGTGACCTATCTGCTTCTAGGGTTTCTGGTGGTTTAACCTAGCGTTTTACTGTTATCTGGTGGCTCGATCTTCACTCAGTGGATGTTTAGGGTGACTTTCCGACATCCCTGACTATATTTCCAGTAAGGTGCTATTCATAGTAAAAAACTACTAGACTACGGTTGCACCTAGGGTTTTGTACCTAGGGTTTTCTCTGATTGACTGAAGGCCGATCTTCTCCGGTCGCGAAGAAGGAGGGTAACTCTGTACTTCTCTTGAGTATTGTATACTTTGTGTGTGATTATTTGGCTTCGTGTGTGAATATCTAGTTTCGTGATATTTTGCTTGTCGAAACTGTTTTTCTTTTCAAACTGGTGCATTAATCATGACTTCTACTACGAATACTGGTACCTCCTCCTCGGTAGACTCTACCAGTCCTCTCTTTGTATACTCCTTTGATGTCCCTGGGGTCTCTCTTGTTCCCACTCCCTTCTGGGGAAGTGGTTATGGGGGTTGGAGGAGAAAAATGTTGTTGCATTATCTGCTAAAAATAAGATTGGTTTTGTTGATGGCACGTGCTCCCGACCAGCCACTAATGTGGCTCAACAAAGGTTATGGGATAGGTGCAATAACATGGTGATTTCTTGGTTAACTGCCTCCCTCTCCCCACAAATTGCTGAAAGTGTGCATTATTCTGATACTGCACAAAGTATATGGTCCCAACTTCATGCCGGATATGGCACTGCAAACAGGACCAAAATTTTTGAGTTGAAAAGAGAGTTGTCCCACATCTCTCAAGGGTCCTTAGATATAGCTTCGTATTTTAATAAGCTAAAAGGTCTGTGGGATGAACTTGATTCAATGTGTGTTAATCATAATCAAAGATGTGTTTGTGCTGCCAAAGATGGTATAGTACAGGAAAGTGATGACAATAAGGTCTTTCAGTTTTTAATGGGTCTGAATGAAGCATATATGTGGGTAAGGAGAAATCTTTTGATGATGCTGTTAGAAAATACGCTTAACGCTAGAGGGGGGTGAATAGCGTTATAATAAAATTTAGCGTAAACTTGCGGAAATTAAAATTTGCAGGAAATAAATAAGTGCGTTAAATAAACAAAAAGGAAAGAACGCACCGATATATTCTGGTTCACCACAACACGTGGCTAGTCCAGTCCCCGAGAGACTCTCTCGAGATTTTTCACTAACTTGTTAAGCTTACGGGTGCTCAACAAACCTTTACAACGTAAGGACACAAGCCTTAACACCTTTGCTCGGAGATACAACACTCCAAGACTTCAACTAAGGAAACACAAGTTCCTTACAACAAGAGAATCACAATTCTCTTATAAGTGTGTAAAACACTAAACACTCAAACAAAATACTCCTTTATGAGTAGGTATGAGTAAAAGAAGTAAGCTCTAGATCACAACAACTTTGGACAAGAATATGGCTCTCAAAAGCTTTATGAAATTGAATATAAAATGATAAACAAAAGTATGCAAGCTTATAGCAATGTAATGATCAGTTGTAGTATGTTGTGTTTAAAACACTGAAATGAAGCTGTATTTATAGTTGAAAAACTTGGCATTACCGTTGCCTAATTGCTAATTAAGAGTTGCTGATTTTACTCACTGACAATCGATTGTCAAACCACAACAATCGATTGTCTGCCAGTCAGATCAAAATTCAATCCCAGATTTTACGCATGATAATCGATTACTTACAATCCATAATCGATTACTGGCAACGTTCAAAAAATCATCTCCAGATTTTACCACAAACAATCGATTGTCCAGAATCAACAATCGATTACTCAGCAACGTTCAAAAAATCTTTTCCGGATTTTAATCAAAACAATCGATTATACAGAATCAATAATCGATTACCTGACGGTATTTGAAAACATTACGACAACGGTCAGCTTCACAATCGATTGCACAAAGTCAACAATCAATTACTTATCAGTTTTTGAAAATCATTTTAGACACTGCCCCTTGACAATCGATTGTTATATACTCACAATCGATTATTTAATAGTTTTGAAAAAGTCTGGAAGTCACTGCCTCAACACAATCGATTGTCATAAGTTCACAATCGATTATTTTGTGACTTTGAAAAATCTGAAGGACACTGTCTCTTCACAATCGATTGTCATAGCTTCACAATCGATTATTCTGAGTTTTGAAAAACTTTGGACACTGCCTCATCACAATCGATTGTCATAAGGTTCACAATCGATTGTCATGCAGGTTTGAGAAAACCTGATATTCACTGCCTTAACACAATCGATTGTCATTAGTTCACAATCAATTGTCATGCAGTCTTGGCTTAAAACAATCGATTATCATAAGTACATAATCGATTATCTTAGTCCAGATTTTTAAGGCATGTCTAAAAATTGTTTTGACTGAAGTAAATATGCATGATTTAAAATCATTTAGCATTAAATTGAATATGCATGATTTTGGAAAATAGTTTTATGAGAGAAGCCATGTTACGAGTCAAGTTGTAGGATCAAGATCAAAAATAAGAATGACTCAATTAAACTTATAAAACTTTGTCTTGAGCTTGAATCTCGTTGTATATCAATTGTGCGCTTGTTTCTTGAACTTCGTCATATATCAATTTTCGCTTCGTTTGTCATTCATCAAAACCCGTTATCTTCTTGTTTCTTGAACTTCGTCATATATCAATTTTCGCTTCGTTTGTCATTCATCAAAACCTACAAAAGATTACACGTTTTAGTATATTGCATTGAGAACGTGTTTCCAACAGATGCAGCCTCCTCCAACTCTTGACAATGTCTATAATATATCCTCAATGATGAGAAGCAAAGACAAGTCCAGTCTCCTTCTCATTTTAATCCAGACTCAATCTCTTTTAATGTCCATACTAATAGGCAGTCTGTTGGATTTAACAAGGCCACACTATCTATTCCTCCTTCTCCTTTCAGACAGAGAGTCAATTTTGATCAAGCCAAAGGACCTTTATTCTATAGATACTGTAAAAAATCTGGACACTTAATTGATAAGTGTTTCAAGATCCATGGGTATCCACAAAGTACAAATTTTAACAAGGGGAGGAGACCTGCTGCTGCTCATCTTAGTGCTGGTCTGGATTTTCCTCATTCTGAAGGACATATGTCTGTTCCCCAAGGGAATCCTCCTGAAAGCCATTAATCTATTGCAAAAATAGATGGCCAGAGTTCTGTGATACCAGGGTTGAGCAGACAAGATTATGAACAGTTGATGAATTTATTACACCAGACCCAGTTAGGGGACTCCACTGCTCAAACTCCTCCTCCCATGTATGCTGCTAACTTTGCTGGTACTATGTTAATGAGAACCTTATTTCTGATTCCAAACTTTGCCTTCTTACTAATATTAATTCTGTCACCTGGATTATAGATTCAGGTGCCTCTAATCACATGACACATGATAAACAGTTACTTTTTAACATCACACCTTTAACTCTGTCATATCTTGTCACTCTTCCTAATGGCTATAAAGTAAAAGTAACATGCACATGCTCTTTTACATAGACTCCTTCCATCACTCTTCACAGTGTACTGCTAGTTCCTTCTTTTAAACACAACTTGATTTCTATCCACAAGTTAGTGAAGCAGTTACATTGTATAGTTATGTTCACTGAACATTCATGCTTACTACACATGATACAGGACCCTTCTTTGAGGAGGCCTCTGGATCTTGGTAGAGAAGCTGCTGGCTTATATAAACTGGCTTGGGTTCCTCCTTCCCCTTCTTCCTCTGTTAGTTTCTCTACTACTTCTGTTTGTTCTGTGTCTGCTTCTTGTAATGATGACACTTTGTCTGATAGCAAGATTGTTGCACTGCCTTCTGTGTCTGTTTCTTGTAATGATGACTTTTTGTCTGATAGCAAGGTTGTTCCATTGCCTTCACATGTATATAGTTCCATATGTAATAATGATCTTACATCTGACATGAATTACATTTGGCACATAAGACTTGCTCATACTCCTTTTGCAAATATGAAATGTATTTCTGGTTTGTCTTTTCCATTTGCTTCCAAACAACCTTTTCCATGTTCAGTCTGTCCTATGGCAAGACAGACTAGGCTTCTATTTCCTGATAGTTCCATTAAGACTTCTAGACCCTTTCAACTGATTCATGTGGACACTTGGGGACCTTATCATACTCCAACCTCTTCTGGTTGTAGATATTTCCTTACAATTGTTGATGATTTTTCTAGGGAAACATTGACACATTTAATGGGATCCAAAAGCAATGCTTTTTCTATGCTTAAGTCATTTCTTTCTCTAGTTAAAACCCAATTCAATGCTGTGGTTCAAACTATTAGAAGTGACAATGCCTTAGAATTGGGATCTAGCATTGAGGGTATTTCCTTTTTTAACATCCAGGGGATCATACATCAAACCTCCTGCTCTCATACCCCTCAACAGAATGGTGTTGTTGAGAGGAAGCATAGAACCCTCCTTGAAACCTGTTGGGCTTTGCTTTTTCAATCTGGCATGCCTGTATCTTTCTAGGGGGATTGTTTGTTGACTGCCACCTACCTACTAAACAGAATACCCACCAGATTACTTCATAATAAATCTCCTCATGAAGTCTTGTATGGGAAAGTTCCAACCTACACTCACTTGAGGACATTTGGTTGCCTTGCCTATGCCACTGTCCCAATCCCTCAAAAGGACAAGTTAAAGCCCAGAGCCATTCCTTGTGTTTTCCTGGGATATCCTTTTGGCAAAAAGGGTTATAGATTGTATGATCTTGCTTCAAAAAAATATTTGGTCTCCAGGGATGTCATATTTCATGAATCATGTTTTCCTTTTAAAACTGTGTCTTCTTCTGCTCATCCTTCTGCTTCATCTTTTCCTTTTGTTACTTCTGGAGAACATGATGATGATTCTGATTCTCCCATACTTCTCTCTCCTCCCTCTTCTCCCACATCTGTGCAGGTGCCTTATGCTGTCCCTGCCTCTACTGACTCTGCCTTCCCTTCTTCTTTCAATCCTGACATCTCACCTCCTGTTTTGGCTTCTTCTCCTTCTGTTCCTGCTCCCAGAAAGTCTCAAAGACAGCATAATCCTCCTTCCTATCTTAAGGATTATGTCTGTCAACTACCTGCCTTCTCTGGTTTATCTTCCTCCTCTTTGGAATCTGAGCCTCTATATTACTCTCAGGCTGCATCTGTTCCAGCATGGCAAGCTGCCATGAGACAGGAGTTTGTTTCTTTGGACACTAACCATACTTGGGATGTTGTTCCTCTTCCTCCTGGTAAGAAACCCATTGGCTGTAAATGGCTTTATAAAATAAAATACAAGGCTGATGGCTGTGTTGAAAGGTATAAAGCCAGACTTGTTATTAGAGGTGATACTCAGGTTGAAGGTATTGACTTCACTGACACCTTCTCTCCTGTGGTTAAAATGTGCACAGTTAAGTGTCTTATTGCTGTGGCTGTGAAAAAACATTGGAATTTATTTCAACTTTAGGTTAATAATGCTTTCTTGCATGGTGATTTGGATAAGGAGGTGTATATGAAACTTCCTCCAGGTTTAACTGTTTCTGCTCCTGCCTCTGTTTCTGCCCCATCTACCTCTCCTGCTCCCCTTGTTTGCAAATTAAACAAATCCCTATATGGGCTCTGGCAGGCTTCCAGACAATGGTATGCCAAGTTGTCTTCTGCCCTTTACTCCAGAGGCTATAGGCATTCTTTGAATGATTATTCCCTATTCATCAAAGGTACACCAGGGTCCCTTGTGATTTTAGTTGTTTATGTGGATGATATTATTCTTACTGGGGATGACTATGATGAAATTGCTGATCTGAAACTGTTTCTGGATGATCAATTTAAAATTAAGGACCTAGGGTCCTTACATTACTTTTTAGGCATACAGATGTCATCTGTTCCTGATGGGATGAACCTTAATCAGCACAAATATATTTGTGATTTGCTGCAACAGTTTGACTGTTTCAATGTCTCTTCTATTGTCTGTCCTTTAGACATTAATGCAAAATTACATGCTGATTCTGGTGACCTTTTACCTTCTCCTGATCAGTATAGGAGTCTTGTTGGTAAGCTCTTATTTCTGACCCATACTAGGCCTGACATCTGTTTTGCTGTGCAACATCAGGGTCAATTCCTCAAATGCCCCAGACTCCCCCATATGACTGCAGCTCTTTATGTCCTGAGATATCTTAAGGGGACTTCTTCTCTGGGTCTCTTTTATTCTGATTGCAATGATTTCAATGTTATTGGCTATTCTGATAGTGACTGGGCTGCCTGCCCTGATACAAGGAGGTCTGTTACTAGGTTCTGCATTATTCTGGGTGGTTCTTTCATTAGTTGGAAATCTAAGAAGCAACAAGTGGTCTCTTTGTCTTCTGCTGAGGCTGAATACAGAGCCCTAAGTATGGTTGTTGCTGAACTGTCTTGGTTGTCTCGTTTATTTCTTGATCTTGGTGTTTCTGTCTCTCTTCTTTTTTCTGTGTATTGTGACAGCCAGGCAGCCATTCACATTGCCAAGAATCCTATTTTTCATGAACGGACTAAGCACATTGAAGTGGATTGTCATTTTGTGCGCGATCTGCTCCAGAATGGCCTTATTCAACTGTTTCATGTCCCTACTACTCGCCAGCTCGCTGACCTTCTGACCAAGCCTTTGCCTGGCACTATATTTCATCCCTTGTTGCTCAAGTTGCAGGTGGTATCCCCCTTCAACTTGAGGGGGGGGGGGTGTTGAGATTAGAGAAAATACATGATAAATACATGATATAGCCTTGTATAGCCTTGTATATTCTTTGTATACTCATTGTATATTTTCGGTATACCCATGGTATATCTTGTAATGGGCTATGATTATTAATGTGTATCTGAGCCCACAGGTTATTTAATTTTGGGCATGATCACCCGACCCGACCCGATAGTGTGTAAGTTGTATATAGCCTAGGCGTAGATATTTTCACAAACACGGACTTCATTCTATTTTCATTTCTGATTAATAAATTCTCTCTCTATTCTAGAGAATTCTCAAACGCTCCTCTTCTCTCTAGATTCTCTCTCTATATTTTCCATGATTTTTCGGTTTAATCTCAATGTTTACATGATCCACCTTCCTCCATGGCTACTCTGCTCTTCTCTTGCATTTCCTTCACCTTTTTCCTCACGTCATTCTCTTCACCATCTGCCATAAGCTTCTTAATTGCGCCTTCAATTTCCCCTGCACTGACAATATCAACAGGATTTTTCCCTTCAAAATCCTTAACATAATCCATCCGAATCTCCACTGCCAATTCCAACTCTTTAACCAACAAAAACGCGTTCATCTGCTGCTCGGCATACAATGACCAAGCAACAATAGGCACCCCACAACACACTCTCCAGTACAGAATTCCACCCACAATGCGACACGAATCCTCCTACAGCAGGATGTGATAATACAGTCACTTGAGGCGCCCATCCTACAACTTTTCCAATCCCATTTGTTCTGTCCAAGAATCCTTCGGGCAGTACTTCCTCAGAATTATCATAATTTTTTGGCATCTCTACTTTCCCTTTCGGTGGTGGCCTTCGTAACGACCACAAGAACCTGTGGCCACTGCGCTCCAACGCAATTGCTATTCTCTTACTTGCTCAGGTTCGAAACTTCCCAATGTACCAAAACACAAAAACAATACAGATGACTTCGGCTGATCATCCAACCACTAGATAATACTTTCAATTTCCGGTTTGTTATCTTCAGAAATAGCTACGGGATGAATCGGGTAAATTTGCTTAACAATTTTAGCGTCAGAAAGAGACTGAAGAGCAAAAGATTCAAGCTCAGCAAAGGTATTAATAATAATATTAGGATTTATGTACAATCCTATAGTTGATAGGATTAGGATTTATGTACAGTCCTATAGTTGATAGGATTAGGATTTACAGTTCTATAGTTGATAGGATTTGATACCTCTCTATACTCTATATATATACTTTTGTGAGCAATAAACAATTGGACTTCTCCCAAAACTCTCTACATGGTATCATACGCCAGTGGCTTATCGCCAAAGAAACCTTAATTCTTCCCTACCCGCGCCGCCGCTTCACTAATCGACAGCCCTCTCCGGCGTCCCTCTCCGGCAAAGAAGATCAGCCGCCGACCTTCATGGTCCTCTCCGGCCTCTTGCTGCGCCGTCGCTGCACTAACCGGCAGCCCTCTCTCTCATCTCCTTTTCTCCGGCATGTTGCCGCGCTGCCGCTGCACTAACCGGCAGCCCTCTCTCTCAGCGCCTTTTCTCCGGCGTCTTGCCGCGCCGCAGCTGCACTAATCGGCAGCTCTCTCTCTCGGCGTCGATCAGCGCCTCCTATCTTTTGCCTCGCGCTTCATGGCCGCTACGACATCAAACGATCTTCTCCAGCCGATTGCCGTAAATGCATCGGCTCAGATCCCACTGAAATTGGATTCCACTAATTACATGGCGTGGAAATTCTTCTTACGGGTTACGACCTCCACGACTTCTTCTGCTGGTGTCCAAGATTGGCGTGTCCTCCGGCCCTCCATCTTGAGGGGGCGTATTAGGATTTATGTACAGTCCTATAGTTGATAGGATTAGGATTTATGTACAGTCCTATAGTTGATAGGATTAGGATTTACAGTTCTATAGTTGATAGGATTTAATACCTCTCTATACTCTATATATATACTTTTGTGAGCAATAGACAATTGGAATTCTTCCAAAACTCTCTACAAATAATACCTTTCGTCTCTTTAAAACGATGGATACCATCGAAATACAAAATCGAGCTAGGTGTAACAGATTTAGCTGGTCTAGGTAAGATTGTAGCAGGATACAGATTTTTAAATCCAAGAACTGATAATTCCTCATTAGACTCAGAGTAATCATACTTGGAAATTTCGTCTTCGTTAGCATTACTCCTTAGAGCTTCAAAATGAAGCGATAACGCAAGAAAAGAAGTAGCCGAAGTAAAGAAAATGTAACTCGGAACACCAAATTCATTGGCTACATCAATCATGGAAATGAAGAACATATCAAGAACGAACCCACAACAGCTATTACAAATAATGTTGTCACGAACATATTCTCTTACCATTGATTTATGACCGTCGACGAATTCATACAAGAATCTGTCCTTGTTAGACAAGAGTTCAGCAGCTGTTTTTGAGTCAATTGAAACATCTACAAAGTGCAAACGGGAATGAGAAGAGAGTGATTGAAGATAAGGTTGAACGCCGAAATCGGCAGGATGTTTGAATATAAGGAGAGAAATGGAAAGACGTTCATCTGTATCAAGAATCAGTTTGGAAATTTCAACAGCGGAAGCTACGTGACCCAATCCAGGCGATGGAATGAAAACCAGCTCTAGTTTTTTTTATGTCCATAGCTCTGTTATCAGTGTTTTAGGCAGAGTACGAGAATTCTGAATAAAAGCAAATACGTGGGATAATGTTGTTCACTTGAATTTGTACTTGGGATAATTATATAAATATCCCTATTGTTTTTTGAAATTACAGAAACCTCCCTTATCTTTTGAATTATTTGGTGACATAACTATTTCTAGTCAGGTTATTACCCATGTTTTATGTGTCAAGACCGTAACTCAAACACGACGAGCTGTCCGGCCTAGCGAACTTTCAATGCTAAAGTTAGCTAGTCAGCCTACCCGGAAGCTTAGTAGAACTTAAGAAAGACTAAGCTTGTAGAAACTTGGCGAAGGAAACTAGTAGTTAGAAGAAAGAACTCTTTTATTAAGAGAACTTCGAGAGCTTTACAATGCTTTGAATGCTTACAACTTTTCTTAATTGCTTGATGCCAAATGAAATGCCTAAGGTGCCTATTTATACTAGTTGGCTACCTAAATGGACGGTTGGGATCAATTTGATCCAACGGCTACAATTAAGTCTCTACACTCTTCCTAAGTAAATATCTAAGATATTTACACAAGTTGGCTGCCCTTGCTGCCCATGGCCGAATCTAGAAGCCTCCACATGATTCTAGGCTTGTCTTCAACAATCTGCACAATTCTAGAGTCTTCCAGGGCCTTCCGGGGCACGCTGGACTGTTCCGGAAGCATTTTGGAGCTGTTTTGAGCCTGTTTTGGGGCGAACATAGTGCCGTCAATAACATTCTCCCCCGCTCAATCTCGCGACGACCTCGACGCGTGCTCCTTGTAAGCCTGGATGAGGTCTTGGCGATTCCACAAAGTTAGCTCATGCTCCCAGCTCGCTTCGCTGTCAGGAGACCCTTTCCACTTGACAAAGTATTCAGTGTAGCTTGGGTGAGTCCCCCGTCTTGGAATGACGCGGTGCGCAAGGATCTCTTCTGCTTCTTTCTCTGGCACCGTTGTGATGGCCGTTGATGCTCGCTTAGACTCTCCTCGGCTTGGATCTTCCTTGTCTTGATGATATGGCTTCAAAAGACTCACATGGAAGACCGGATGCATTTCTAAATATGATGGAAGAGTCAAGCGATAGGCTAGTTTGCCAATGCGTTTCTCTACTGGAAACGGTCCCTCGTAGCGCCTTACTAGCCCTTTATGCACCTGGCCGGATCTTCGACGCTGGTGAGGAAGGAGTTTTACCATGACCAAGTCTCCTTCCTCGAACTCCAAGTGACGCCTCTTAACATCGTCCCATTTCTTCATTTACTGCGCTGCCTTTGCTAAGTAGGCTTTTGCCAAGTCTGCCTTTTCGTGCCAGCCTTTGGCAAACTTGTATGCTGACGGATTGGGCCCTTTGTAACCAATGGCCAAAGTTTGTGGCGTCATCAGTTGTTGTCCCGTTGCTAACTCGAATGGACTTGCCCCTGTTGACTCGCTCTTCTGTAGATTATAAGAAAATTGGGCAATGTCCAATAACTTGGCCCAATCTTTTTGGTTGGCGCTGACAAAGTGGCGAAGATATAACTCCAGCAAAGCATTCACCCGTTCCGTTTGCCCATCAGTTTGAGGGTGAAAGGCTGTAGAGAAGTTGAGCTCGGACCCCATGATTTTAAAAAGCTCCATCCAGAACCTTCCCGTGAAGCGGGTGTCCCGGTCGCTGATAATGGTCTTCGGAATGCCCCAATACTTCACCACATTTTTGAAAAATAGTCGAGCAGCGTCCTCAGCAGTAAGCTTTGTTGGACCAGGAATGAATACGCCATATTTGCTGAAGCGGTCTACTACAACCATTATGTTGCTGCAGCCTTCGGACTTGGGTAGTGATGTGATGAAGTTCATGGAAATGCTTTCCCATGGCCTCTCTGCAATAGGCAATGGCTCCAAAAGACCCGCTGGTGGGCGTTGTTCAACCTTGTCTCGCTGGCACACAAGACAAGTTTTTAAGTATAGCTCCACGTCGTCCCGCATGTGGAACCAAAAGTATGCTCGTTCAATCAGCGCCATCGTCCTTTGGACTCCAGGATGGCCTGCCCATCTGGAGTCATGACTTTCCCGGATGATCTCCTTCCTTAAGCCTCCCCATTTTGGCACATAAACCCTATTTCCCTTGGTGAGGAGCAGCCCGTCCTCTAGCCAAAACTGGCGTATCTTCCCTTGACGTGCCAATTCCGACAAATTTTTGGCTTGCGGGTCATGTTCCAGCCCCTCCTTGATGCGATCCATTATAGGGAAATTTGGGCTTGTGATGGAGGCAAGTTCGGCCTTTCTGCTTAGTGCGTCGGCCACAACATTTCCCTTGCCTGGCTTGTACTCCATCACGAAATCAAACTCTGCTAAGAAAGCTTGCCACCGAATTTGTTTTGGTGTAAGCTTCTTCTGCTTAAGGAAGTAACTGGTGGCAACATTATCCGTCCTCACGATGAACTTGCTACCCAGGAGATAATGTCTCCACGTCCGTAAACAGTGCACTACGGCGGTCATCTCTTTTTCTTGGACCGTGTAGCGCTTTTCTGTATCATTTAGCTTACGACTTTCGTAAGCTACAGGGTGCCCTTCTTGCATTAGGACGCCTCCCAGGGCAAAGTCAGAGGCGTCCTTCTGCACCTCGAAAGACTTGGTATGGTCGGGCAAAACCAATACCGGCTCCTTGATCATGGCGGCCTTTAACTCCTCAAATGCTGTTTGGGCCTTATCAGTCCACTCCCAGGTCCGGTTCTTCTTCAGTAGATCTGTGAGTGGCGCGGCGATGGAAGAGTAGCCTTTGATGAACTTCCGATAGTAGTTAGCCAAGCCAAGGAAAGACCGAAGTTCTGGAACTTTCTTCGGCGGCTCCCAATCCTGTATCGCCCGGATTTTGGACTCATCCATCCGTAGCTTTCCCTCACCAACAATGTGTCCTAAGAAGGAGACTTCTCGTCGAGCAAATACACATTTCTCCTTCTTGACGTAAAGCTCGTTCGTGCGGAGTACTTGGAAGACTTGTCTTAGATGATTTACATGATCCTCCAGCGTGTTGCTATAGATGACAATGTCGTCCAAGTACACCACTACGAACTTGTCTAAGAAAGGTTGTAGGACATGGTTCATGAGGGTGCAAAACGTTGCAGGCGCATTGGTGAGTCCGAAAGGCATCACAAGGAACTCATATGAGCCGTACCTTGTGACACATGCTGTCTTAGGCTCGTCTCTTTCCGCAATGCGGACCTGGTAGTACCCCGATCGCAAATCCAGCTTGGTGAACCAACAAGCTTGCCCAAGCTGGTCAAACAAGTCGGCAATGAGTGGTATTGGGTACTTATTCTTGACCGTGATCTTGTTAAGCGCCCGGTAGTCGATGCAAAGTCGAAGTGACCCGTCGTGCTTCTTCTGGAACAATACCGGCGCTCCATAAGGTGCTTTTGATGGACGAATATAGCCCATGTCCATCAACTCCTTCAATTACCTCCGTAATTCCTCAAGCTCCGGAGGCGCCATCCGATAAGGCACGACAGCTGGCGGGGTGGCACTTGGTTCCAGCTCTATCTTATGATCCACCTCCCTTTTAGGTGGTAACCTCTTTGGTAGCTCCGGTGGCATGACGTCTTGGAACTCCTCCAAAACGTGCTGGACCTCGGGTGGCATGGACTCGGTTGTAGGAATGGCAGCTTCTTCCTTTAAGGCAACAAGGTAGGTTGGCTCTTCCTTCTTGATGCCCTTTGAGAGTTGTATGGCCGAAATTTGTTTTTCTTGGAGTCGGGTTTCTTGCTCTAGTGGAACTAGATGGGTGTTGCCTTCATCCAAGATATATAAGGAGTTCGCAAAGGAAATTGGGACGGCCTTGACCCTGTCCATGAACTCAATACCAAGACGAGTGGATAATCGTCCATGGTCACGATCGAGAAGTTTATGTGGCCGTGCCAATTGCCTAAGCGAACCGGCACATTGCGGGCAACTCCAAAGGTTTCTGTTGGTGCAGCATTGACGCCCTTGAGCCAACCTCGGCTTGTCTCGTACCGGATGCCCATCTCCTTAGCCTGCTGGAAAGTGAGGAAGTTGCTGTCGGCTCCCGTGTCAACTAATGCCTTCACGGTATGCTCCCGAATCTTGGCCTCGGCAAACAACCTCCCTTTCTTCTCGTTCTTGGGCACCTCAACTTTTGCCTGAATTGAGCTTAGAAGCCGCATGGCCCCAATCTTTGCTTCCTCCTCCTCGTGATCCTCGATTAAGGCAGAAAGCTTACTCTTTTTGGGGCAATCCCTCGCATAGTGTGGTCCATCACAAAAGAAGCATTGGATCGGGGTCTTCGGTTTGAGAGGGAAATCTCTACGTCCCTTGGCCCTTTCTGACGCCTCCTTGCCCTTAGGCGGGTCTCCCCCGCTCTTTCCCTTGCCGCCCTTGTCCTTGGGTTTAGGTTTCTCCACTTTCCTAAACTCAATAAGGGACTCGGCAATGGATATGGTAGTGGTCGGTTCTTGGGCACCACGGCGTTGGATTTCAAGCCTTGCCCACTGCTGCAACCCATCCATGAAGGCAAAGAAAGCTTCTTTATCAAGGTAGTCAGGGATTTCGAGAAGTAACTCTGTGAAATCTTTGACGTACTCCCGGATGGTTCCTTTGTGCTGCAAACGCCTTAGCTTGCCACAAGCTTCCTCCTCGACGTTGCTTGGGTAGAACTGCTTTTTGAGTTCTGCCTTGAAATCTGCCCAAGTCTTGATAGAGCAGGTGCCTTTCTCTATGTCGCTTTGTCTTCTCCTCCACCAAACCATTGCGGTGTCCTCGAGGAAACGACTGCCCATGCTTACCTTTAGAGCCTCGTCTTGCATGTCGAGAGCCCTAAAGTATTGCTCCATGCTCCAAACAAAGTTGTCTAGTTCCCTCGCATTTCTAGACCCTTTGAAGTATTTGGGTCGGGGAACATATATTTTGGAAGGGGTAGTCCTTACCTTGGACGTAGTGGCAGTGCCTTGTGCAAGAGCCCTTTTGCACAAGCTGAGCTCCTCATTGGTGCTCTCCAGCTCATGTGAAAGCCTCCCTAGCTCTTCCCGCATGGACGAAATCTCTGTCTGGTGTTTCTCCTCTACCGCCTGAAGACATTGTGCCAGGACTTGATTCAGGGCGGACTGCATCTCCTCCCGCAATCCGTCTAGGCCCTCCTCGACCCTTTGTTCGACCCCCTCGAACCTTTGGTCGGCCTCCATGAACTTGTCCTGCCCATCGGCAATGGCCAACTCCACCTTGGCTAGCCTTGTCTCCAACTCCCCCATGGCGTCCCTGGAGCGAGACCTTTGGCCCTTAGATTTGTCCCTTTCGGTTCGGGTGATTTCACTTCCGCCTTCCATACTCCCTTAGATGTTCCAACGAACCTGGCTCTGATACCAATTGTGACAAGACCGTAACTCAAACACGACGAGCTGTCCGGCCTAGCGAACTTTCAATGCCAAAGTTAGCTAGTCAGCCTACCCGGAAGCTTAGTAGAACTTAAGAAAGACTAAGCTTGTAGAAACTTGGCGAAGGAAACTAGTAGTTGGAAGAAAGAACACTTTTATTAAGAGAACTTCGAGAGCTTTACAATGCTTTGAATGCTTACAACTTTTCTTAATTGCTTGATGCCAAATGAAATGCCTAAGGTGCCTATTTATACTAGTTGGCTACCTAAATGGACGGTTGGGATCAATTTGATCCGACGGCTACAATTAAGTCTCTAGACTCTTCCTAAGTAAATATCTAAGATATTTACACAAGTTGGCTGCCCTTGCTGCCCATGGCCGAATCTAGAAGCCTCCACATGATTCTAGGCTTGTCTTCAACAATCTGCACAATTCTAAAGTCTTCCAGGGCCTTCCGGGGCACGCTGGACTGTTCCGGAAGCATTTTGGAGCTGTTTTGAGCCTGTTTTGGGGCGAAAATAGTGCCGTCCATAACATTTAGGTGGGGGCGTGAGACAAGGTGTTTTATATAATACGTGGGCAAGACATAAGGCCTTAGACGAGAGGCATACGGCATACGCCCCATGGTTATTTAATTTTAATATTTTATAAATTAATACAATAAATATATAAATAAAAATACATTAAAATTGTAAATTTTTAAAACAAATTATAAATAAAAATATATTTAAAAATATGCTAACATATGCACGAAACATACAAACAAATATTCTTTTAATTGAAAAAGCAAAAGATGTAAAGATGCATTACACGTATAACATGATTATGATAGAACATACTTTGAATAGTGAAAATGTTATTCTAGTTTTAAATAATTCAAAGAAAATAATAATAATAATAATAATAATAATAATAATAATAATAATAATAATAATAATATAAAGTTAATTGTTTAAGAACCTAAAAACTAGAAAACAACTTACCGATACTTATTATAATACAAAAGTAAGAACAAAGTCTACAAACTAATTTGAAAAGAATAAGAATGAAAAAACAAAAACAAAAAAATGTGTATTCGTTACCCAGTTAATAACAACGGAAAAAGATTATGGTAGAATAATCAATTAGAAAAAACCTTTGACTTTTGAGATTTTTAATTTGAGAATTTACTATGTGTTAAATTTTGGATATTTAAGTTTTGAAAAAAGGATTTATAAGCAGTTTTGGTTCAAATTCTGAAAAGTTCCCAAATGAACTACTGTTATGCGGCACCTTCCTGATATTCCTTGCAAGGGCAACCTAAGGCTAAGCAACTAATGTCAATGCAGTTACAGTCAGCCAACTGAGGTCCCCTCCATACACTCAACGAGGTTGCCAGTGTCGTACGAAAAAATCAATATCACGAGCAATTGAGAGAACAGAAATAAGAATTGAGAATGAAAAAAAGCTTGATTGCATTAATAAAAGTTATTACATAAAAGCAATACGAGGTTTATGGGGAGAGACACCAGTACAGAGAATTGTGTGCTTGCTAGAAAGTTTGATTGCTTGATCCCCCTAATAATGCTTTAAAAAAAAAATCAAAACTACAAAACTAGACTTGACTAAGCTGGAGAAACATAATGGAAGTACATAACATAAAGCTACTTTATATTTACCATGAAAATGACTTAGTTTTCTACAAGGCACAAACATGTCTGTTGTCAGCAGCATTGTCTTTGGCATCACGGTCTGCGCACGCGGCGTTGTCTGCGCGCGCTGTGCTGTTGGCATCTGCCTGCCGTTGAGCGCTGTCGAGTGATATCGGTGAGGCGACGAAGGTACAGGCGCGCTTATCACTTGACGCAGCTAAGATCACAGGGTCATCCGTGGCTCTAGGCGTTGGGAGGCTTGCTAGGACGCCACGGGAAGCACCCAAGGGGTCATGGGGCATGGCTGAAAAGCTGTCCATGACATTCTCCCCCACCTGAGTTGGTGACGTCCTCGACGCCTTACTTGTATGATAATCTTCATTTAGGCTCTTGTAGTATTTGAGGTTTGTTCCCCTCTCCCAAGTATTCTCCTCTACATCATAGCCCTGCCATTTCACGAAGAACTCCTGGTGATGTTTCCTTAATGCATGGATCACTCTATCGTCAAGGATAGCTTCAACACGCCTTTTCCCGGTTGAATTTGGACCTCAAATAATGGATATTGTGATCTGGCTCCATGAAGGATCCTCTGTGTCTTCCCGAAAAGGTTTCAGAAGGATGACATGGAAAGCAGAATGAATTTCCCACCAAGCTGGGGTATCCACTCTGTATGCAACTTTTCCAATGCGCCTTTCAGTGGATAAGAGTCCAATGTATTTTTGCAATAGGAAAGGGTCATGGACCCCTGTAAATAAGTACCACTTTGGAATTTTGACCATCACTTTATCTCCTACTTGGTATTCAACAAAGCGACGATTTTGATCGGCATGCCTCTTTATCCTCTTTTGGGCTTTGACAAGATAGCTACGCACTATCTCCATATTTTGCTTCCATTCTTTTGAGAAGCTAGCAATTCGAGGAGATTTTGACATGTTTGGTGCATTCACGGTTTGTGGCAGTAGCAGTTGCTGTCCAGTAATAATTTCAAAAACGTTTTTTTTGTACTAGAGCTCTTTGGTGAATTGAAACACAGTGAGCACCGTCTAGAAGCTTCACCCAGTTCTTCTGCGATTGGTTACAAAGTGGCAGAGTATTCCTCCAACATACCATTGAATCGCTCCGTCTGGCCATCAGATTGCGGATGAAAACTTGAGCTGTGACTCAATTTTGACCCAAGGCACTTAAAGAGTTGGGTCCAAAAGTTGCTAGTGAAATGTGAGCCGCGATCACTAACAATCTCTTTGGGTAGGCCCCAATATTTGATGACATGAGAGAAGAAAAGTCGAGTTGTATCTTCTGCTAATATATATTGTGGGGCTACTATAAATGTAGATACTTGAAAAATCGATCCACCACAACCAAGATAGTTGTGAGATCTCCGACCGTGGGAAATCCGATGATGAAATCTAGGTGAAACACTTTCCCAAGATCTTTTTGGGACAGCTAGTGGTTCCAAGAGTCCTACTTGTGTCAACTGGTCCGACTTGTCCTTTTGGCATACTAGACAAGTCTTAACGTACTGAGCGATGTCATCGGCCATTTGAGGGCAATAATATGCACGGCAAACTAACGCCATAGTGCGTTCTTCTTCGGGATGGCCGGCCCACTGAGTATCATGACATTCCACCAGAAGAGTCCTTCGCAGATCACCTCCTTTAGGAATATAAAATTAGTTCCCTTTCACTTTCAGAAAATCATCATCTATGTAGAACTGGCGAGTCTTGCCATGTCCTACCAAATCAACTAAATATTGTGCAGCGGGATCCTTGATGAGTAGATCTTATATCTGGTCCTTGATGGATGTGGCTACTTCGCTCCCCCTTAGGGTGGCAAGTAGGCACACTGATGCTAGATCACCTCTCCGACTGAGAACCTCAACAACATGATTGGTCTTTCTACTTCAGTACTCCAGGTTAGAGTGGAATTCAGCTAGGAGTTCATGCCATTTGTCCTGTCGAACATTCAGCTTTGGCTGGATCATGAAATGGCTAACAGTTTTGTTGTATTTCTTGACCACGAACGGAGTCCCTAGGAGATATTTCCTTCAAAGGCGCAAGCAGTGGACGACAGCTAATAATTCTTTCTCATAGGCGGCATAGCACCGCTCGGCATCCTTCAACTTCCGGCTCTTATACGCTACATGATGCCCTTCTTGTAGCAACAATCCGCCGAGGGTATAGTCAGATGCATCTGTTTGTACCTCAAATGGCTTGGCCAAATCAGGGAGGGCCAAGACGGGGCTAATAGACATAGCCGTTTTTAATGCGTTGAAGGCCTCCGCTCACCTGGGTCCCCAATCCCAGGGTGTGACCGCTTACCCGATTGGATGGGGCTTAGACAAGACTTAAAAATAATCACTAAAGGCCTGGTGAAGCTCCACCTTTCTCTCCAATTCCGTCCGTTGTATCTCTTCTCGCCTTCTTGAGGAGTTCTGTCAATGGCATTGTGATAAGTGAGTAGTTTTTCACAAATGGCTGGTAGAAGTCACATAGGCCAATGAACTCCCTCAAGGCGTGGATATCCTTAGGCGGCGACCAATATATGATTGCCTGAATCTTCTGTTGGTCCATCTTAATCTGCCCTTCCTCAATGACATGTCCGAGGAAGTCAATTTGCTTTTGAGAAAATGAGCACTTGGATAGCTTCGCATATAATTCATGCTCCCACAATCGATCTAGGACCTTCTGGAAGTGCACCGGGTGTTCTTCCAATGTTTGGTGATATACCACAGTGTCATCCAAGTAGACCACTATGAATTCGTCAATGTACTCTCGTAAGACTTGGTTCATCAGGGTGCAAAATATAGTTGGGGCGTTAGTCAAGCCGAACGGCATAACCAAGGAAGTCGTACGACCCAAATCTTGTCACACAGGTCGTCTTGTGTTCATCACCCTCTGCAATCCAAACTTGCTAATAACATGTCTTCAGGTCTATCTTGGTGCACATCATCGCACCACCCAATTTATCGAACAAGTCTGCCATTAGTGAAATATGGTACTTGTTCTTCACTGTGATTTTATTTAGAGCCCGATAATCCACACAGAGTCACAGGCTGCCATCATGTTTCTTTTGGAATAGAATAGGGGACCCATATGAGGACTTGGAGGGTACAATGATCCTTGTATCTAGCATTTTTATCAATTGTCTCCGAAGCTCGGTGAGTTCGGGTTGTGACATTCTGTAAGGGGCTCGGACGGGTGGCATCGCTCTCGGCGCCAACTCAATTTCATGGTCCACAGTACGCCTAGGCGGGAGTCATTTTGGCATGTCTTGTGGCATGACATCTTCAAACTCCAGTAGTAGCTCCTTCAGGGGTTCAGGAATGGGACCCCAAGAGCGCTCTATATCTTCAATGTAGAGAGTTGCTAGGAACGTAGTTTCATGTCTTTTGACCCCCTTCTTCGACTGCAAGGCCGAGATGTTCTCAATGGCCATCTTAATGGACATGCATGGGATAATGCAGGGCTTGGCCCCATTTGTTCCCATCATCAATAGAATTTTTGCATATGGTACGGGCATGGTGTTGGATCGTCTTAGGAATTCCAACCCAACTATCAACTCAAAGTCATCTATGATCACAACTCGCAGGTTGAATTTTCCTTCGTAATGGCCAAGCTTCATCGGTACCTCTTTGGCTATTTTACCCATTGACTAAGGAGATGAGTTGATAGCCTTACACGACATCTACCTTTTCTTACAACTAGACCAAGGCGCCACACCTGAGTCGAGGCTAAGTAGTTAAGGGTAGCACCCATATCTATCATAGCCCAAATGGGCTTGCCATTAACCTTTATTTGACGAACATTAAGGTCCTCTCTTGTTTAAGAGGAGTCCCCTCATCCGCCTTCTTTTTCCCTTTCCTGTTGATTGGACATGGGTCATTTTTCTTACGAATAACAGCATTGGTCTCCGCTAATGCCTTATAAATAGAGAAATTGTATTGAAGGCACCTACTAGTTCAGTCTAGTCCGCATCATCTGAGTTATCATCAATCCCATCATTAAAATCTTGATGGGCGTTCATCTGTGCATGTGGGCATTCATTGTTCCAATGTGATCCGCCTTAATAACGTCATCTTGAAAAAGGCTTTCTCCCCCGGCCATTGTTATTTGACGCAACACTATTGCTGCCTAAGGCCTATTGATGACGCTCGGGCAGGCGACTGAGGCCTATGCTTCTGAGTTTCCACTTGATAGTTCCCAAGGCATTCAACTGCTTGGATCGCCTTGGGTAAGGTATCCACCCTTTGTCTTTGCAGCTCCATACGGGCATAAGGTTTCAAGCCTTCCAGGAAGGTGAAGAGCTTGTCTTTGTCCACCATGTCACGTATGTTTAGAATGAGCGCGGAGAACTCCCGCACGTAGTCCCACATTGATTTGGTCTAGTGGAGCTCCCGTAGCTTTCTTCTTGCGTAGTAATCAACATTTTCAAGGAAGAACTGTAGGCATATGGTTGCCTTCAGTTCTGCCCATGTCTCGAGAGCATCTTCACCGGCCCTAATGGATTCATACTTCACCTGCCACCAGAGTTTAGCATCACCCTAAAGATACATGGCATCAGTTGCTACCTTCTTAGCTTCTTGTGGACCCCCATCAACATCGAAGTACTGTTCAATGTGAAAGGTGAAGTTTTCTACTTCCTTGGCATTCCTAGCTCCACTGTATGGCTTTGGCTCAGGAATTTTCACTTTTTGCATCGCGAAAGCGGGATTCACAGTGCGCCCCGATTTGGTTTCCACCTTCTCGAAGTAGGCCCTGTAAAGTAGCATTGAAAATATTAAGCTAGTCTGTCAAGTTGTAAATAGTTTGTTGCATGACAGTCACCATATCTGCCTCTTGTTCCCTGTAGGATAAATCCTCGGCACGCTCCTATTGGAGCGTCACGACCCAAATCGATGGGCCGTGATGGGCACCCGGTACCTTACTCAGCCGAGTACCAACATAACGTATCTTTATTATTACATTATCATATAATATGAAATACGGGCCTAATAGGCCAGCCTGATCTTTTATAAATACGAAATATAGGACGACAAGACTGTACAATCTTTTACGTACACGATATATGTCTACAAGCCTCTAAGAATACATAAATGATATAAAGGTCGGGATAGATTCCCACCATACCAAACAATATACGTCTAAATCATACTAACCAAACAAGCAATTCCAAAGTGAATGGAGCGCACCAACATCATCCGCTGAGCTGATAGCCTACTTGGAGGGCTCTCGACCTATCTATTTGGACTTGCGGGCATAAAGCGCAACGTCCCCAAGCAAGAGGGACGTCAGTACAAATGATGTACTGAGTATGTAAGGTACATAAATAAATATATAAGAGACATGGAAGACATATAGAGTACATGACTCAACCTGTAAGTCTGAATAACTTTGTAAATCAGAAATTACCTTTAGCGTCATGCATATGCGTATGAATGTCATGTCTTGCATAGGTACATGTTTCATAATATCATCAGCCTCTGAGGGCATCCCATCATATCATATAGGCCATTATGGGCAAAATCATCATCGTATACCAGCTGATCAAGTGGTGGTGCATACATAACATCATAACCTTTTCATATTCAATATACATCTATATACATACATATATACGCGTATATAACGCCGTTTGAATACATATATATATATATATATATATATATATATATATGCATATATAAAGCTGTCTGAATCATATTTCAGCTACTGTGGGCATCATCATCATCATATACCAGCTGATCAGGTGGTGGTGTGTATATAACGTCGTAACCTTTTCCCATATCCCATATATAAATATATAATATATATATATACACATATATGCGTATATAACGTCGTCTAAATCATGGGTCAATGTACATGTATAAATGCATGAAATGCATATAAAATATAATAACAAAATCTCTCGACACGTCATAAGACCGTTATATCTTTGATTAATATCATAACATTATTTTACGTATTTTCCGAGACCCATGAACAGACAATGGAGTAATAATACATATGGAAATTTAAGAACATAGACATATATACATACATATATACGCGTATATAACGCCGTTTGAATATATATATATATATATGTGTGTGTGTGTGTGTGTGTGTGTGTGTGTGCGTGTGTGTGTGTGTGTGTGTGTCTGTGTATAATGCCGTTTGAATCATATTTCAGCCACTGTGTGCAACATCATCATCATATACCAGCTGATCAGGTGGTGGTGCATATATAACGTTGTACCTTTTCCCATATCCCATATATATTTATATACATACATATATACGCGTATATAATGTCGTCTGAGTCATGGGTCAATGTACATGTATAAATGCGTGAAATGCATATAAAATATAATAACAAAATCTCTCGATACGTCATAGGACTGTTATACCTTTGATTAATATCATAACATTATTTTTACGTATTTTTTGAGACTCATGAACAGATGATGTAATAATAATACATATGAAAATTTAAGAACATAGGCACTTCTACTACTTCTATGAATAGAGTCATATATGAAATTTCTGCATTTACACATTTCGTTCGTATCGTATGAATCATGCCAAAATAAAGAAGGGATAGCCTTAACGTACCTTAGCCGATTTTCCTGACAATCCCTTTAAAATGAGAGCATGTGATTGCAAAATCTAGGCAGTTCCTCATAATCAACACATCTATGAAGATAAAGTACAATGTATGGTACATCTGATCAATGTAAATTAATCTACAAGATTGCTTCAGGAGCCGTAATTTCCCACATCCAAATTTGGCTTGCATAATCACATATTTGCATTGTGTTGCTTCTCAAAGACCAATTCCATAGTTTCAACATTAAGGATATAACGTTCAATTGCCAATAAATGTCATTAATATGTATAGAGCTTATCATGTGCATCCTAATTATTCAGAATTTCCAGTAGGCTCCATGGTAATCATATCCTTCCATGCTTAGAGGAGATGAAATACAGAATAGGATTCAACAACATGCCAATACAACTCCAAGAAATTGAAAATCTCTACACTCATGGCCTTATAAAGCTTAAATTGATGTCAGCCACAAGCTTGTATTGAACCTCTTGATCAATGGTAGTAAATCCTAAACCTTTCAAACTTTATTTCCACAGTTCAACAACGAGAATCAACTAATTTGGAATTAACAAAAATGATCGGCCAAGAAAATTGATGAACAGTAGCAACGCTTAAGGTTTTTCGACTAAACAGTGCTAACAACAAATATTTCTATTTTATACCCTCATTTATCTAAATACCACCTTACTAATAGCATTAAGAGTCATCACATTTGGAATTTGAGGGGCTGCCACGTGAGAGTGGGTGAGTATTTTAGTCTTATCCTATACTTAAGTAATTAATTAGGTAATATAACGTACCGCTACTCGGTTATTAACAAATTACCTGCATAATTTAAAATTATCCCAATTTGATTAAATATTATTCTCTTTTAATATACCTTGTACATCATACGATCATGTAGTATATTGTATCACACTAGTCCATAAATACCTGGTATTTTAGTTCGGCCGTATTTTACCAAACATGCCAAACTTTGACAAAAAATCATTTTCTTCGGTATTACTTACCCTCTTACCTTCATGAATTTAGTCATCACTTATAATCCTTATAATCCCCAAATAATCTTTTTCTTGGACCGATGTCACTTACATTACGACAAATTCAACGTACATTACTGCAGGTGCAACATCGTTGTAACTTATTACTGCAGGATGTAATAGATGAATTGCGGGGTGTAACATGGAGTCCCTCGAATTTGCCAAACAATTCAGCTGCCTTTGTGGCTGCGGTCTGCCGGTGTCTCTCGGATTCGCGACTGATATTTTCTATGTCAACTTCGGCCTGGAGCACTCTGCGGTCCACGTCGTCCAACCTTTGCACTAGGTTGGTTCTTAGTGTAGGCACCTATCCACGATGGGGCGTTCGTCAACCATCCCTTCAAGGGCCGCAATGCGGTCCCCATGATTCACAATGGTCAGAAATAGTGGTAATGGCAATGCGTTCCCTCGTTCGATGTCGAGCCTACGCTCTAATACCAACGGTTACGCGGCGCCTTCCTGAGATTGCTTGGAAGGGCGGCGTGAGGCTAAGCAACTGATGTCAGTATAGTTATTGTTCCTCCAACTGAGGTTCCCTCTGTATGGTAGACGGGATTGTTAGTGTCGTACGAAAAAATCAATGTCAAGAGCAATTGAGAGAACGGAAATGAGAATTGAGAATGAAAGAAAGTATGATTGCATCAATGAAAGCTGTTACAGAAAAGTAACACGATGTCGAGGGGGAGAGACACCAGTACACAGAATTATTTGCTTTCTAGAAAATTTAATTGCTTGATCCCCCTAGTAATGCTTAAAAAAAATAAACCAAAACTATAAGACTAGCCTTGACTAAGCTAGAGAAATATAATGGAAGTACATGAAACAAAACTACTCTATATTTACAATGAAATGGACTTAGTTTTCTACAAGACAGAAACAGGTCCGTTGTCAGCAACATTGTCTTTGGCATCGCGGTTTGCGCGCAAGGCGCTGTTGGCATCTGCCTGTGGTTAGGCGATGGCGAGGGATATCGGTGGGGCGACAGAGGCACATGCACGCTTGTCACTTGCCGCAGCCAAGACCATGGAGCCGTCCGTGGTACTAGGCGTTGGGAGGCTTGCTAGAACGCCGCGGGGTGCGCCTAAGAGGTTATGGGGCATGGCTGGAAAGCCGCCCATGACAGTACTTATGCCTAGGCAAATGCCCAAAAGATTGAGGCTTACGCTCCATAATATTAACGCCTTGCCAGTAAGCCTCCGTGGGTTCTTGTATGCTCGCCCTAAGCTCGTCGAGAAATCATCTTTTAAAACACTAGTTACTACTTCATTGTTGGAAAAATAATATCGTATAGGCGCTCTCAAAATAACATTCCAATATATATATATATATATATATATATATATATATATATATATATATATATATATATATATATATGTATATATATATATGTATGTATGTATGTATATGTGTGTGTTATATATAAAAATTATACAAAATTTATATACTTTTTCGACTACTAAACATACATAGTCCGGCATGGGCTAAAAATGATAATAACTCTTGAATGTTTAGCACTTATAAGCAATTTTACAGCATCAACTCATTTTTACCTGTTGTAGTTGGTAATTTACGGTTGTTCTTAATATTACAAAGCTGATATTTGAAGGAGGTTTACTTATAAATATTTATATTTTTGAGATCTGATAATATAAAAATTACACTATGTAAATAATTTAAATCATTTTCCTTTTTTTTTGTGGGGGGAAGGGGGGGGGGGGGAGGTGGGGTTGAAGGGAATTATTTGAAGAGAAAATAGATTATACCATTGGTCTGTGTAAATATATGCCTGCCACACCCACATGGGAATGGATGGGTGATTAAAGATACCAAGTGTAGATGCTTTCAAAAGTGCAATGACAAAGCGTCTCTCTGAATAGCCTTTCTACTTAATAATAATAGCAGCAAATGTGTAAATTTCTTGTACTTTGTCCTGTCCACTGGAAAACACAAAAACCTTATCTCATACCACAAACACCAGCACCAAATTACTACTCCAGTCTCCAGCAAAAGATTGAGAAACCTCAATGACAACGAAAATCAGAGCTGGTTTTCATTCCTGCGCCGGGAGCTGGCCACCTCATCTCCACCGTCGAAATCGCAAAGCTCATTCTTGACCGAGATGAGAGGCTCTGCATCCCCGTCCTTATCATGAAGCTTCCCATGGATTTCGGCACTCAATCCTACGTTGAGTCCCTCTCTTCTACAGCCCGCTTAAAGTTCGTAGACATTACCGTAGACGAGAAAACTGCTGTTGAATTAATGTCAAATAAGGAGACTTTCTTAGATTTCATTCGAGGTCAGAGACCAAAAGTAATTGACTTTGTTCGTAACATGTGTCACCCATTTTCTAAACAAGTCGGGACTGGCACTCGATCACTAAATATGACTGAGCAAACCATCTCTGCTTATCAAATCTATTGTAACTCCAAACTGTGTATGCAACAAGAAAATACTCTACCAAATATTTTTGGTTATTTTAAACATTTAAATAAATCAAATTCAAAACTTTATTCGTAGTAACCAACTGAATTATTGCTAAGTTATTATAAAATAATAAATAGATCTCAACCCAATGACTATGTCTATGAAGCCTTTGCTGATAAACTGACGCACTGTTCATGACATGAGATTTCCTGGCCAGTTCTCTAAATAAACAAAGATATAGCTAAATGAAAATGACTCTAAGAATACACCACGAACAAAAGCGGAGCTCACCAATATCACTGCAAGGTAAGGAAGTCCTAACCCATAGCCTGCTCGCCTGCAAATTCGGTTCCTACATTGTACCGCACACCAACGTAGGTTCCCAAAAGAGAACGTCAGTATCATCCACTGTACTCAGTGAGTCTCAACAACAGGGCAAAAAATTTAATAATATATGCATTTTGAGCAAAGGTTCTAAATGCATTTAAAATATAAAGCTTATAAGAATAATTCTAAAATAATGGCAGAATAGCAATTTATGAATATTCTAAAAGAAATTCTTTTCTTTTTCTTTCTATTTTAAAAAAAATACTTCACTTTATACTTTGGGAGTTCCAACTATCCTGACTTAATTCTGTCTCAGTCCCCGTGTGATCGGCACGGGTTCGATCTCAACCTGATAAAATAGTCCCAATCCACAAGGTGCCACTCGCTTCATGGTTCTCAGCGCTCATGTATCATACCTTAGCATGGCTAAGTAAATTCTTAGCAACGAGACCCTCGGCTCGTGTACTCCCTACTTTGGCACAAGTAGTTTCGGGAAGTCAACGCCTTGGTCAGGACCCTAGGCCTGGACGATGACCCCTTCTCAGAATAACGGATACTCCCAAAAATCTTTTCTTTCTAAAACTTTTTCTTGTGACTTTTCAAGTCTAAATCTTTTATACATATTTATACTGGTATCCTTAATTGTAAGGCATGGCATAAGAACGAAATAAACATTCAAAAGTATTTAGAACGATTCTTGATACTTCATGAATTGTCAACATGAAAATGGCATTTAAGAATAACATAAAATCTGAAAATTTATGCACATATACCATAATAAATCATCTAAACTTTAGCTCAAACACTTCTAAGTTAATATATTTTCAAATCTCAAGTGCACAGGGGTTATGACCAGTGGCGGATGTACACTCAAAATTTGGATGCTCGAGCACCCATTAACCTCGACGCAGAGTATGTATGGTTATATAGAAAATTTGAAAAAATGTATAAAAATTTACAAAAGCACCCATTAATTTTATGTACAAAAAATTAAGCACCCACAAACTTGAATTCCTAGAACCGCCACTGATTATGACAGGAGCTTAAAAAAAATATTTGTACTTAAATAGTAAGGTCAAAAATAGAGATAACTTTAGATCTTCACCATGAGACTTCTTAATAGCATTCAACAAACCTTTAGATTATGCTTTGTGAAATAACTGGAGCTAGTCCTCTCTAGCAAATTTGCTCGTTAAGCTTATTTATAATAATTCAGTTGCTAGCCAAATCAAGAGGCAGCTGTCCAGTAATGGTTGTTACTAAAGTATTAACCATCTTTTTGTTAGAAGCATTGAAGAGAGAAACGAGCAACTATACTCGCTCAAATTAAGTATGTATTAACTCTTTCAGGAAATTCATCAAACACCTTGTATGTATGCTTTAGTGAGTTAAACCACTTTGGTAAAGGGTTATATCAACTCATCTCAATATTCCTTGAGCCAATACGTAGACCCCAGTACAATTTATACCCGTCAAACAATTGATTCTACAACAACTAGTACATTTTAATTAATTTCAAAGTTTCATACCTAAACATGAGATTTATCATTGATACAGAGGAGAAAGAGAATTAAATATTCAATTCTTACTTATTACAATTGTGGGTAATTAATAATAGAGAAATTCACATACCTAAGTTTAAGAATTTATGAGTTGTAAAGAACCCTATAATTTCCTTGTCTGCGTAAACAACCTTGTTGCCTGTGTTTCTTATCGATATGTAAGTCTCACAAACAGAAGTTTTAAACGCCCCCCCTTCTTTTTATTTTTATTTTACTTTCGTTGTTTTTTTCCCTTTTTGTTTTATTTTGACTTAACTAATAACTAATGATATCCACTTTTAATAATTAGTAATATTGAAGTTATTAATATTATATATAACCAATTATTTATAAATATATAAGTAACTCAAAAATCAATCACAAAGGTTTTTAATCCGTAGTAAAAATATAATTTAAGATTATAAAAGTTAAATTTTATATTTAGCAGACCTTGAAACTTTTATAAATTTGATGAGTGTTACAACACGACCTCTAATTCTCGGCTCGCAGGCTTCGTTCTTGACATGTTCTGCATTCCCATGATAGACGTGGCCAATGAATTTAGTGTTCCGAGTTACATTTTCTTTACATCTAGTGCTTCTTTCCTTGCTCTCTGTCTTCATTTTGAGTCCCTTAAAAAGGAGCACAATATAGACACCTCCAAGTACATGGACTCAAATGAGGAATTGGCAATCCCTGGTTTTAAAAACCCGTATCCTATAAAACTATTGCCTAGGGTAACAACTGATCAATCAGCCGTGATGACCATGTTCTTCGACTTCGTGACTTGTTATAAAGAGACGAAAGGCATTGGTCAACACCTTTGCCGAGCTAGAACCTTTTGCTCTTCAGTTTCTTCACTACAAGAAAAAGCCTTATTTATGATCAATTTTTAGGGACGAGTAAACAATTTAGTCGCTAATAATATATGTATTGGGACGAGATTATATTGCGGTCCTTAATTCTTTATTTTTTTGCGAAGGTAAAAAATGTGGCCCCTAAAAAATAGTTGCTGGTCCCCAAATGATAATTGAGAGGCAAAAGTATAAGAGAGTCCCGCCAATCTTATACCAAATTATTAAAAAAAAATTAATATTAAGCGCCTAAACTAAAAAGTACAGGTTTTAACAAAATTAAAACTCTGTATTCTCGAAACAAAACAAAATAGAGTCCGCCAAATCGTGTGCCCTAATCTCCCGTCAAGCTAGCGTTCAAGCCGTCTCGCTCGTCTGGTCGTGTGCGAGCGAAATCGCACAACTGATCTGATCATCTGCCCTAGTTTCCATCTCCTCATTTGAGAATCCAAGGTATGCCTCCTCTTTCAAGTTGCTCTTTTTCTTCTTCTACTTTCTTCTTCTTCTTCCATGAATTAGCTAGGTTGAAGCTTAATTGGAAATTGTCTGAAAGCGTTTGGCTTATTGTGTTTATATATGTTGTTTCAATCTGTTCTTATCTGCTGATTTTGATTTTCTAATCTGACTATTTTGATTTATCTAATCGGTTGATTTTCTCTGCATATATTGGTGAATTTTCCTGTTAATTCACGTTTCTTTTGTTGTTTATTACTGTAGTAGTTTTGGATTGTGATTTTGCTGTTGTTGTAGTCCATGGGACATGAATTTCTGGCAACAAGATTGAACCAAGAGTTCGAGTAGCCAGGAAAGAAATGATAGATCAATTAAGAGGATACATGATACACCCATGCAAGGGAAAACAGGAATACAAGAGATCATATAACATGTATACACAATATTGAATAAAAAAATGAAGTAAATGATGAAACTCTCCACAATTACAAGACAAAAAGGAAACTAAAGATTCTTGTGGCAAAATCTGCAACAAATCGAATCAGAATCTAGCTCAAAACCTTCTCCTCCTATCCCAGCAGCGTTTGGGAGCACACAAATATTTAGCAGGTTTAGGCATATCATGAAAGACCACCATTATGATCCTTCTCTTCGATTTGTTTTTCTCTACAACCCTTTCCTCAATTTTTCTTTTACTTGATTCAAACTTCATTCCTGAACTCTTCATATCTATGATGCTTTGTGTTGTTTTTTGCATTGGTATTGCAACTGTTAAGCTTTGTATTGTTTTTTGCATTGGTGTTGCAACTGTGAAGCTTTGTAGTGCTTTTTGCATTGGTGTTGCAACTGTAGAGTATTGTGTAGTTTTTTCCATTGGTGTTGCAACTGTAGAGTTTTGTCTTACATCTCGCATTGGCTTTGTAATTACACTGCAGATGTTCTGTTTCTTTAGTTGCTTTTCTTCTACATGGCTGATATCTTCGTTCATCTTTCTAAACCCTCTAGGAGATTTCTTGGTTGTCGATCCCGTAACACAACTCATGTTCTCGCTTTCATTATTCTCGGACCAACACTTTCCTACTTCTGTCTTCTTTTCATTATCATTATCAACATGCTGACTTGTCGTCAATGTCCCGAGTCTTCTTCAAACTTTGGTTTACCTTTAGTACAGTAGATTCGATTTTACTGATGTTGTAGTTTCCTTGTTGCCCAAGAATATGACATGTTTCTTGATCAACTTCTTGAGAACTCTTCTCCTTGTGGTGGAGATCATCAATAGAGAACTCAGCACCGCCACTATTGTCAACTTCTTGCATATATACATGAAGAGATTTAAGTTTCTCGTTCCTAACCATCATTTGGTCTAATGTTGCAGTATCCTGTATGTTTGCCAAGTTGTCTGGAATGTTTAGTAGATACATCTAATTTTTTCTAATAGGAGTCAGCTATTTAGTTGAAGAAAGATCAATTAGTAAGTCTCTTCTCAATATAGAAAGATTATTAGGTCTATAGCTAATTTGATGTCTTAAGAATTCTAAGAGATGATATCTAATTGGCTATTAGTCTCGTTGTTGACCTTTGATTAATTTTGCTTATATTCTTGTAGCCTTGTTGATGTTGCTGGATAACACCTCGTGATTTTAGACATTGTTTGGGGTAAACGATTTAACTATTGCTCATTTTAAATTATAAATGTTATTTTACCAATAGTTGTTTATCATTTTTTTCCAATCTTTTGTACCTTACAGGTTTTGAAGATTGAAGCTACAAGTCAAGATGCAAGCTTATAAGATGCACACGCTCATTATTATTTTGCTAAGAATGTTATGCAAAACTTGATATCATAGTCTAGCTTAGGATGATAGCTAAGTGGTTTTTCTTGAGGTGTTGAGAAAACATAGAAAGTAACATCATCATGGGATTTGATCTTGATATATTATCTTTTTATATCTAGATTTTTCGATAACAATTTGATATTTATTGATAAGAATTACTTTTTGTTGCATTGAGCTTTTAGGACTACTCATGGTTATTAATAGACCTGTATATTTCGCTAAATTACAAAATTATTTTAGATAGGGATGTCATTTCTAAAAATAATGGTTTAACGACAAAATGTTTTGTTAGTCTCTAATAGATAATTTAGGACAAGTTGGCGTAAGTCGCTAAAAAGATTTAACAAAGGGAATATATATATTTCATCGTTTATTAGGGACGACAAATATGGTCTCTAAATGTTATTCACGACCAGATTTCTGTCCGTCCCTAAAAGACAATTTAGGACCAGATACAGTTGGTCTCTAAAACGATTTCACGACGGGAATAAATATTTTTTTCATCGCATGTTAGGATGAGAAATTTGGTCACTAAACGCATTTTACGACCGGTGTTTTCTCCCGTCTCTAAAGTGAGTTAATGACCAGATATTAAGACCTGTCATTATTGATCTTTAGCGACAGAGGCTATTACAACGGGTTACGACCAGCGTTTTCCCGTCGTAATTGACCCTTTTAGGACCAGATTTTCACTTTTAGGGACCAAATTTCCCTTCCTTAAAGGCCGTTTTTCTTGTAGTGCTTTCAGGTTCAAAGGAAGTTCCGAAAATTTACCCAGTTGGTCCTGTGGTGAATATTAAGGAAGTTGGTCACGGTCGAAACAATCTGAAACAGAAAGCATTATCAAATGGTTGGATGACAAGCAGAGTCTTCTGTAGTGTTTTTGTGCTTTGAAAGTATGGGAAGCTTTGAACCTGAACAGATCAAATAAATTGCGATTGCATTGGAATGTAGCGGTCACAGGTTCTTATGGTCGTTACAAAGACCTCCGCCTAAGTGAAAAATGGAGCTACCGAGTAATTATGAGAATTTTGATCAAGTGCTACCGGAAGGGTTTATTGAAAGGACAAATTTAGTTGGCAAAGTGATAGGATGGGCACCTCAAGTAGCGGTGCTATCTCATCCGGCGGTGGGCGGATTTGTTTCTCACTGTGGATGGAATTCTATACTAGAAAGCTTCTGCTTAGGGGTCCCTATTGCCGCTTGGCCTCATTATGCCGAACAGCAGATGAATGCATTTGCGCTGGTTAAAGAATTGGAATTGGCAGTGGAGATTCGGATGGACTATGTTACGGATTTTCAAGGGAAAATTTCTGTTGACATTGTAACTGCTGAGGAAATTGAAAGTGGCATAAGTCAGCTGATGGCGGATGGCGACAAGAATGGAATAAGGAAAAAAGCAAAGGAGATGAAACAATGGAGGGGGGCGGTTCATCCTATGCATCTCTTTGGCTTCTAATTGAGAATGTCATTAGTAACGTTTCTTGATTATTTTTCTCTATCCTTTTTTTTTATAAAATTTCTATTACATTGGGCGATATGGGGAAATGAAGATAAAGAAGGCGAGAATTGGACTTACACATCTTATCTTTACCTGTAGTACAAGATAACTTATCATATTTTCAACATTATAAATCTCACATGTAATCTTAATGGTAGATTTCCTTTAGCTAACATGATATTGTAAAAATATTTATCTTCGACATATGACTTCCAAAAGAAATTGAATCTTATGAATAAGTTAGGAAATTGTGGATACCCAATTCTGTTTCAACGAGTTGATTAAGTTATGTCTGAATTGGGTGCAATGATCATCAGGCTATTTCAACAACAATAATGAGAAGAATATACTTCTCGAGTTGGTTTTCTATTATAACTTCATAAGGGTCTTATAGTAAAAGTGTCATAAATAGTAAAACCATATTCAAATAATAAAAAAATGAGGTCTCTTGAACAAGAAAATATAAACAAATACACTTGTATAACATAGCTAATAAAAGGGTATTGTATATATAAAGAAAATATAAAGATGAAGATAAAACAAATTTAAAAAAAGAGAAGAAAAGAAAGAAGGGACACAGAAAAGTAAAATTGGCTCAACGAGTGAAACAAGAGTCAATCTTGGGTATTGGGCTTGGCTAAGGCTACTTTGACCATGACACCTACGGCCATTTTATGACTTGGGGTGCCGCTATTTATTTATATACTATCATTTTTATGTGAATTACCAGTGAAATGTCAGTGCGTGCATGAAATTCTATTCGAGCGACCGCGTGGTATACCACCCTTTTTCTCTACATGGATCCGCCCGCGAGAGCAGCCACTGTGTTTGTGGAAGAAAATAATCAAGAAATGTTACTAATGACATCCTCCATTAGAAGCCCAAGAGATACATAAGACGAACCACCCTCCTTCATTGTCGTGCTGCTCTTCTCTTTCATTTCCTTTGCTTTTCTCCTAACTTCATTCTTGCTACAATCCTCCATCAGCTGCCGTATGCCGCTCTCGATTTCCTTTGCACGCACTATGCCATCAGGCTCATATGTCCCCTCGAAATCCTTGAAATAATCCATTCGAATCTCCACTGCTAGCCCCAATTCTTTAACCAGCGAAAACGCATTCATCTGCTGGTCAGCGAAGTGGGGCCAAGTTGCCATGGGAATCCCAAAGCACAAGCTTTCTAGAACGGAATTCCATCCGACACAAATCCGCCCACTGCTGGATGAGATAGTACTGCTACTTGGGGTGCCCATCCTATCACTTTTCCGACCCCATTTGTCCTTTCGATAAATCCTTCTGGTAGCACTTGATCAAAATTCTCATAATTACTCGGCGGCTCCATTTTCCCTTTTGGTGGAGGTCTTCGTAAAGACCACAAGAATCTGTAACCGCTACACTCCATTGCAATTGCAATTTCTTTGACCTGTTCAGGTTCGAAGCATGCCAAACTTCCAAAGCACAAAAACACGACAGAGGACTTTGGTTGCTCATCCAACCATTTGATAATGCTTTCTGTTTCGGATTTGTTGTTTCCACCGTGACCGCCCTCCTTTAAAATTCACCACAGGACCAACTGGATATATTTGCTAAACTATCTTCAAATCTAAAAGAGATTGAAGAGCAAAAGGTTCTAGCTCCGCGAATGTGTTCATCATAATACCCTTCGCTTCTTTAATACGACTGATGCAATCGAAGAAAAAGTTCGTTGTAGCTGTTTGATCTATTGTCAACCTAGGCAAAAGTTTTGCAGGATACAATTTTTTAAAACCAGGGATTACCAATTCCTCATCGGAGTTCATGTACTTGGACGTGTCTATATGATGATCTTTTTTTAGGGACTCAAAATGAAAGGAGAGAGCAAGGAAAGTAGCACTTGAGGTGAAGAAAATGTAAATTGGAACAGAAAATTCATTGGCCACGTCTATCATTGGGGAGTGGAACATATCAAGAACGAAGCCCACGAGCCGAGAATTAGAGCTCATGTTATTAACAAAGTCATTTACTTTTTGTTTGTGATCTCGAATGAAATCTATGAAGAAAGTCTCCTTATTTGACAAGAATTCAGCAACAGTTTTCTCGTCTAGTGTGATGTCGACAAACTGCAAGCGGGTGGTGGAAGTGAGGGATTCGATGTAGGGTTGACTCCCGAAGTCCATGGGAAACTTCACGATGAGGATAGAGATGCAGAGCCTCTCATCTCTCTCAAGAATTAGTTTTGCGATTTCTACAGCGGAGATGAGATGGCCTGCTCCCAGCGCAGGGATGAAAACCAACTCGGCTTTTGTTGTCATGTTGGATTCTCTTTTGCTAGAGTAGTACTTTGGTGGGGGTGATTGTGGTGTGAGATTTGGTTTCTGCTTTTTAAGGGAACAGAGAGTACAACAACTTCACATATTGGCTAGTGGCTACTACACTTATAAGTTATATAAGGTAATTGAGATTGAAAAAGATGTTTTATCATTGCATTTTAAAAGCTTATACATTTGTTATCACTACATTTCATCACAAAACTAATTATTTTTTGGTGGTGGAAATTTCTAACCAATTTCTAGATTAATTTATTTGTCCTGTCCAAGTCCCACTATAAAAGCATATCTAATCTTTCCACATAAAATATGAGTATCCATTTTTAACCAGTAACAGAACGAGTTGAAAAAGGTTTTTAAATTTATGTTAAGAAATTCATTGACAACAACAACCCAGTATAATCTCATTTAATGGGTCTGGGGACGGTAGTATATACGCAAACCTTACCCCTACTCTGGAGTATGGATGTTGTTTCCAAATAGACCCTCAACATCCTTCCCTCCAAAAACTTCCCACCTTGCTCTTGGGGAAACTCGAACTCACAACCTCTCAGTTGGAATTGGAGGTTGCGCAAATTATTAATCAATCCAGTAGCTTTGATCCAAACCTTATATTTGCTTAAGAAATTCATTGAATTTGCCAAATTATTAACTTAGAACCCACTATAATTCTCCTCTCCTTGTACTGAAAGTGTCAATCAACTTTTGTAAAATATGATTAGTATATTGACTGTGTAGCTAGTTGGCCTATATTATTCATCAATCAACTAAACTTGTCCAAATGTTGAATATGTATAGTTGACATTAAAAAATTTCTTTGCCAACAGATTTCAAAAGAATGGATGACCTGAACTTGTCTTTATACAAGATTAACAAGTTGGTATATAAATAAACGGCGTAATACATACAGACACTTAAAGTTGACACGATCTTTCATTTAAATACTTAAACTAGACCTCTTTCCAATTAGACACGTTTCTTAGGCAACTCTCATTCCATTTAGACACTTAAACTAGGCTCTAACCCATGACTTTTTTGGATAATATAATAAATCCCTACAAATATCCTTACAATAAACTTAACTTCATAACTAGATTTAGAGCACCTCCAAAAATGTTTTCTCCTTTCCTCTCCTTTCCATTTCTTATGCCAATTAGACCAGATATGCCTGACACATATCCTAAATTCAGCATTAGGTAAAACTTCTTCTAAAGGTGCAACAAATCCCTATACAATAATTAATAAGCTAGCAAAAAACGTGTCTAATTGGTATGAGAATTGCCTAAGAAACGTATCTAATTGGAAAAAAACCTAGTTTAAGTGTCTAAGTGAAAGACCGTGCCAACTTTAGGTATCTCCGTATTACGCCAAAATAAATGGTAGGATAAAGTAGGATAGGAAACTTAACAACAACTTAATTATTGTCTCAATTTAATTTAACATCTCAACATTCTAAGTTAAAAGAAAGTATAACAAGATAATATGATTAAATAGTGATAAATACAAGGATCTATGAATTGAGCAGAAGATAATTCATTTCAACTCTTAGTGGGAAATCCAATTTTATTACTATCTGAAAGGTTATTCTTACTTAAACTTTACCTCATTTTTGGTAATCTTGAAGAAGCTACAAAGCTGCATTTTTCAGGAGTTCATCTATGAGTTTGCCGAGGGACAAGTATGACGATCCACCTTCGATTAAGCTAGCCCTGCTCTTCTCCTTCATCTCCTTTGCCTTTTCTCTTACTGCTGTATTAATTTCCATCAATTCTTTAATCCCTTTTTCTATGGCGTCTGCAGTTACCATTGGCTGATCTTTAGTCCTTTCGCAATAATCCAAAGTGATTGCCACTGCAACTCCTACTTCTTTCACTAACTGAAACGCATTCACTTGCTGTTCCGAATGCAATGGCCATGTTGCTATAGGCACCCCACACCATATACTTTCGAGTATTGAATTCCAACCACAATGTGACACGAATCCCCCGATTGCCTCGTGGGACAAAACCTTGAGTTGCGGGACCCATCCTACAACTTTCCCTTTTATCGCAGTCCGATCAAGAAATCCTTCTGGTAAGATCTCGGAATAGCTCGTGTATTCTCCGGGGAATTGCGCGTTACTGCTTTGTGGGGGTTGACGTAAAGACCACAAGAATCTGCAGCCACTGTTGTCCAAAGCTAAAGCGATCTGTTTCACTTGGTCCAGTGGTAAACTCCCTTGGCTCCCAAAACAGATTAGTACCACTGATTTTGGTGGCTGTTGGTCAAGCCAATTTGTAATTTCTGCCTCCTCTGACTCTGACTTGGATTTTGACTGGTTCAAAATTGGACCAATGGGATAAATAGGTGGAAGTGGAACCTTATCCTGTTCAGATCTTGATATGTTACAGTTGTTTTTCTTATAAGCATCTAATTGATGGATTTCTAATTCAGCAAAAGTGTTGATAATAATGCCTTTGGCTTTTCTATATCCACGAGCGAAGTCGAGGAATCTCCCTAGCCACGTATCTCTATCGACAAGTACCATTGGCAATACACTAGGAGGAACAGGGTACGCGTAACTAGGAAATGATAAGAGATTACTACTATCAGTGTTGTTGAACAAAGAAACATCTTGTTGACACTCATCTTCAAGAAACTGGAAATGAAGCATTAATCCAAGAAAAGCAGCTGGGGAAGTGAAAAACACGTAGCTGGGGATGTCAAACTCGTCAGCTACATCCATTAACGGAGTGCATAACATGTCAACAACAAAACCAGCGAGTGTTTTACTAGAGCGTTGAGATATTAAGAAATCCTTGATGTGAGATCTTTGGCTTTGTACTAATCTGTAGACGAAATGTCCTCGAGTTTTGGAACTCCACTCTGGTGCTGGATCAGCTGCTGGTAAGTGAACAAATCGAAGGCGATCAGAGGAGGATGAAGCAGCTACAGAGTCAACGAAAGGTCCACTGACGGCATCAATGTAATCAGGGAGTTTCATAATAAGGACAGTGATTGTGAGATGATGATTTTGATGGAAAAATAGTTTTGCTAACTCTAGCATCTGAGCAACATGGCCCATTGCCGGAGATGGGATCAGAATCAATTCTGCTAATTTCTCCATATTAACTGCAGCTGCTGGTTTTAGTTTTGGTTCTCACTTTCTGCTTTTTTCCTTCTTCTTTTGTAGATATGGCATTGGTTTTCGCGGATGCTGCCTTTGTTTTTACTTCCCAATTAGATTGGGCATAGTGCGTATGAGTCAGTGTGTTGCCCCCAATTAAAACTGCAAATTTTTCTAAAATATCAATCTATTATGATAAATATCACATTATTTGAATGTCTACTATTCTTCCATGATTTTGATATCAAATGATTAATAATATATTCCATAAAATATTTTATATGTTCAATGACTTATTCCATGACATGTTTTCTTCACTTTTATGTCTATATAAATACCTTGTAATAGATAGGAAAATACACACAATTGAATTGAAATCATGTTCCGGGGTCAAGGACCAAGTCTACAGATAAAAAATGTGGAATAAAATACTACTCTAACATTTGCACGCTGCTGTGCTACATGGGGTGACGTGAGGCACGGCGCGATAATGTAAAGTGGAATGTCTAACCGAAATAAGGTCTCTGAAATTCTCCATTGGCGTGTTGTGTAGGCGTCGCGCATGTGCAGTTTTGTCAGAGTAATTTTTTACTTCGGCATGGAAAGAAAAATTCCATTCGGATCCGCTTCTATATGGTATAAATACACATAAAAACGATTTTGGGAGGCCTTTTGACCTAGGAAGGATTGGAGGAGCAACTAAGTCAAGAAGATACAAGAATTCATCAAGATTTCAACCAATAATTGATGCAATACGAGAGTTTATATTCAACCATTAATGTTGACTTTTTCTATGTCTTTAAACCTTCTTGATATTACTTTTTCTATTACTATGGTGTAGTTTTCCCATAGGGTGTTGACAAACATAATGTATTAATAATTCGAATAAAGATTCGAATTTTGACAATTGCTTGACTTAATTGATGAAGTTTTGAATTATATTATGAAGTTGTTCATTATTTTGCTTAATCGAAAGAGGAGTTTTATATTGAATTTATTTTCATCTTATACTCTAGTTTAAATTTTTGATTCAACTGGGTAATTGAACGAGTCTTTTGAATTATTAATCGAATTAGAAAATAAGAAAATATTCGCGAGAAGTTATCTTTCACACTTAAACCATCATTATATTTATTGCAATTGTTCATCGTGCTTCAACTGGATTATTTTTAGAGATTAACGTTTAATCGAAAAAGGAACCTTAACTTCAAGTGCAATCTTATAATTTTCTGGTGAATTTGTGAGAACAATAGTATTATAAAGTGAACTACTTCAAGAAAGGAATCCCGAGTCAACTATCTTGAACCTGTCTAGTCAATAGCTCTTCGTGAATGTGATCAATTGATAGTTACTTTAATTTTAGAAGTTAATTGTAGATGATAATCATTCCAATCGAGTGTTAATTTTCCTGGATAGAATTTAACTAGAGATTATTCGAACATTTTTTAAATCCAATCACTATACAACAACAACAGCAGCCCCGTATAATTCCACAAGTGGGGTCTGGGGAGGGTAGCAGGTACGCAGACCTTACCCCTACCCCGAGGGGCAGAGAGGCTGTTTCTCGGAGACCCTCAGCTCAAGAAAGCACCAAGTGACGACATATTAGTACTGTGAATAGACTCATAAAATAATAACATAAAATACATAACATAACATAAAATAACCTAAAATAGCAAAATAATAGCAATATAAGAAAATATAGAAAATACGAGAAAGATGGAAGGTAAACTAATATCCATCATATAAATCCGTGCATCAGTAGCTAATTAGTAGCATCCTAAGCCTAACTCCTAACTGGCTAGTCTTACTCTAGTGCACTTTAGAGATATTCACAACTTCCCCTAACCTACAACCTTAATGTTCGACCTCCACAATTCCCTATCTAGGGCCATGTCCTCAGTAATCCTAAGTCGCGCCATGTCCTGCCTGATCACCTCTCCCAATACTTCTTAGGTCTCTATCTACCTCTCCTTGTGCCCACCACCGCCTCTCACTCACACCTTCTCATAGGTGCATCAGTGCTCGTCTCCTAAATGTACTCGAACCATCTGAGTCTTGTTTCCCGCATCTTGTCCTCTAGGCCACACCCACCCTCTCTCGAATCTCTTCATTCCTAATCTTATTCATCATTGTATGCCTGAACATTCACCTCAACATTCTTATCTCTGCTACTTGCATCTTCTAGATGTGTAAGTTCTTAACCGACCAACACTCGGTACCATACAATATGGCAGGTCTAATCACTACTCTATAAAACTTACCTTTTACTAATGGTGGCACTTTCTTGTCACACAGGACTCCCATCGCTAACCTCCACTTCATCCACATTACCCCTATACAGTGTGTAACATCCTCGTCGATCTCCCTGATCCCCTGAATAACTGACCCAAGGCACTTGAAACTACCCCTCCTAGGGATGAATTGAGAGTCAAGCCTCCCTTCCACTCCTATGTCTCTCGGCTCGGCCCTAAATTTTCTCTTGAGGTATTCCGTCTTTGTCCTGCACAACTTGAAACCTTTAGACTCAAGAGCTTGTCTCCAAAACTCTAGTCTCTCATTGACGCCGTTTTATGTCTCGTCAATTAGGACTATGTCATCAACAAATTGCATGCACCATGACACCTCCCCTTGAATGTTATGCATTATGACATCCATCACCAGGGCAAATAGGAAAGGGTTGAACGCCGACCCTTGGTGCAACCCGTAACAACCGGAAAATGCTCAGAGTCGCCTCCTATTATCCTAACCCGAGTCTTAGCTCCATCATACATATCTTTGATCACCCTCATGTATGCAACCCCAGAACACCTTTAACCTCTGAGCAGCTCCATAAGAACTCCTAGGGTACCATGTCGTACGCTTTCTCTAGATCGATAAACACCATGTGGAGATCCTTTTTCTTATCCTTGTATTGTTCCACCATCCTCCTAATAAGGCGGATAGCTTCTGTGGTAGATCGCCCCGGCATGAACCCAAACTGGTTGTCTGAAATAGACATCGTCCTTCGCATTCTCATTTCTACCACACTCTTTCAGACTTTCATGGTATGACTTAGTAATTTGATTCCCTTATAATTGTTACAGCTCTGGATATCTCCTTTGTTCTTATATAACGGAACCATTTTGCTCCTCCTCCACTCTTCAGGCATCCTATTAGTCTTGGATATAACATTAAACAACCCACTAAGCTATTCCAAGCCTGCTCTATCCACACACCTCCAAATTTTAACCGGAATTTCGTCTGGCCCGGTAGCTCTACCTCTCCTCATCTTACGCATTGCCTCCATGACCTCATCGACCTCAATGTCCCTACAATAACTTAATTCATGGGGGCTATCGGCATTACTCAAATCACCTAATACAATATCCTGATTCCCTTCTTCATTTAGAAGTTTTATGAAAGTAGATCTGCCATCTCCTCTTAATCTGATCATCCCCTGTCAAAACTTTGTCGTCATCATTGTTTATGCACCTCACTTGGTCCAGATCCCAAGCTGTCCCCTCTCTCACCTTAGCAAGTTAGAATAACTTCTTCTCCCCGCTTTTGTTCCCTAGTTCCTCATACAGACAAGCAAAATCTGCCATCTTAGCCTCCGTTACTAGCATCTTCGCCTCCTTCCTAGTAATCTTATATCTCTCTCTGTTCACTCTCTTCTCCTCCTCGCCGGTGCTTCCTACTAAACGCATGTAAGTCACCTTCTTCGCTTCCACTTTATCTTGGACAACTAGATTCCACCATCAGTCTCCTTTGTGGCTATCAGTGCGTCCTGAAGACATCCCTAACACCTCTCTCGTCGCCTTCTTTAATTCCAGTCACTATGAAGATGATAACTAAACTATACTATTTTTTACTAGAGAGCATTAATTTCATTTTGCGCTCATCATTAATCATGTGTAATTTAACCTACTTTAATAGGTAACTTGCCGTCTCTTTTTTGGTTTAGTAATTCATACTTAATATTGAAACTACGGCTAATCATGGTTAATAATGACATGCAACAAATTGCAACTAATAACCAATATATTTGTATTGGTGTGACAATTTGTTCAATTAGTTGACTAGTCAACAAACCGTTAGTAGAAAGGGAGATAGTAAACGATGAGTCCAACAACATTCTTCTTTGTTGCAATCTTTCAATAGTCTATTTGACCAATTTACGAAATAAATCACGTGAAGATTAAGATTTACTTAGAGTTTCATAAACTGGGAAAATTTTAATTTGTGTCTTATACAACTGATACTAATTGTATAAGGCAACCTTTTTGTCTCACAGTTTTGTGGACCCACATTTATATGGATTCAGAAGTGTAAGATTGGAGTCCACATATTTATGAGACAAAATAAAACTTTTGATTTACCAACTGTACATTCTACTTTCACTTTCATTACCTTAAACTGAATATTACAAGTGAAAGTTTAATTTGCCAATGGATAAAAACATGAATTCTAAAATCCATGTCATTAAAAGATTGATATTTAAGAATGAGCGATAGAGAGAGACTCCGCGAATACATACCAACTCAGTGCCATATGATGCTTTCTCTAGCTATACATATAGAAATTATGATTGTCAAAGTAGCGAAGCAGTTCCTTGAGCCGAGAGTCCATGACAACATTTCCTCCATCTGCGTACACAGTATTATACTCCCTAGATCCTAATTATGATATTATACTGGATTTATTGTTGTAGAAATTAACATAATGCAATTAAAATTTTCAAGTGGGTGAATGATCCATAATATCTTTGATCAGATTCTCCAGAAAATAGTAAGATGATCCCTCTTCTATCATGGCTCTCCTGCTCTTTTCTTTCATCTCCTCCATTTTCTTTCTGATACCATTCTTCTCCTCTGCACTATCCAACATCAGTCGCCTTATGGCGCGCTCTATCTCCTCTGCTGTGACCAAAACAGGACTCTCACTCCGATACTCCATCTTTATATTCGTGGCCATTTCCAAATCAACCACCAACTCAAAAGCATTTACTTGTTGCTCTGCATACATAGGCCATGTTGCCATTGGCACTCCAAACCACAAGCTTTCCAGTACAGAATTCCAACCACAGTGCGTAATGAATCCTCCAATTGACCTGTGTGACAGCACTGCCACTTGAGGTGCCCATCCGATCACTTTACCTCGTCGTGAAGTTCGTTTAAAAAAACCTTCTGGCAACACCTGCTCAGGACGTGCAAGATCGTCCGGAGCACCTATTTCGCCCTTGGCCTGTGGCTGCCGTAGGGACCACAAGAAACGGCAGCCGCAACAGTCAAGGGCTGTTGCAATTTCCTTCAACTGTTCCTCGTCAAAGCTCCCATAGCTCCCGAAACAGAGGAACAGTACCGAAGAATCTGGTTGCTCATCTAACCAGTTGTTGATACTCTCGTCCGGTTCTTGATTCAAGTTGATTATAGGTCCAAGTGGATATAAAGACGGAACCCCATCTTCATTACAGAGAGAATTAATTGGATGTGGCTCAAGCTCTAAGAAAGTATTAACTATGACCCCTTTTGCCTGGCGTATGATGCGAGCAGTAGACAGAGGTAGATGCAAACGACCATCTTTATCCAGCATGGCACTTGGCAAAACCTTAGCTGGAAGAGGATTTAAATAAGTCGAAACAGGCAGTAACGTATCCGAATCCTTGATATCAGAGATATCGCGGTCGTGATCATCTTTAAGCGTCTGTGCATAAAACATGAGGCCGAGAAAAGCAGCACTAGAAGTGAAGAACACATAGCTCGGTAGACCAAGTTCAGTAGCTACTTCTATCATTTTGTCACTAAACATATCAACAATCACACCAGTAAGTCGAGTACCGGACTTACTTTTATTGGTCATGAAATTCTCAATAATTGCCTCTCTTACTATTTGCTTGGAATTATCAAAAAACTCAACGAGAACAGCTTCTTGAGTTTTATTAAGATTGTTACTTTGAGATTGAGGAGAAGAAAGGTGCAAGAATCGTAGGCGTGATGTGGTAGAATCATCAATTACTGCTAGCGTCTTTGTATAAGTATGTGTAGCTGTTTCAATTGGAAGGTCAATGATAAAGAATGTAATTGAAAGAAAATTGGCTCGGCTGGTAAGTAACTTGCCAATTTCAACAGCGGCGACGAGGTGACCCATTCCTGGCCCTGGAATGAAAACCAGCTCTGTGCTCTCCATCTTTGGTAATGGATATTGAATAGTAATATTGATCTACTGACTTCATTTCAACTGCTCTAAATTAAAGAAGAGCCAAAGGCGTCGTTGTCGTACATACATTGGCAGCCAAGTATAATCAACGATAGCAGACAACCACAAAATAATGATCCACGTCATCGGAGCAGCAACACAATTTTTAATGTGTTTATATGTAAGCAATGAATATATATTTGTGTAGATGCATATAAAAAAATTCACATAATTAGATCATTTTAAAGAAATTGCAGATAAATATTTTGTATAATTATTAATTGGTAACCTAATAACATAATAACCTGTTTGCTATTGCAAGTTAAATTACATTAATTATATAAAAAGTTTACGTTGACAATACACACAAATTAATTTTTTCCTCAATTAAGCGTAAGCTTTTCTTGAAATTCTATTAATAAAGAACATAGTAAAGTAAAACGACATTTTAATAGTGGCGCCAATTAAACGTGCGACCTACTGTTAAATAGTGGCAGCAATCACAATTTCATAACAAGATGGCAAACAAAGAGAGAATAAAGCATAGCTAGTTTGCTGACTGTTAAAAGATATTTCTACTACCAAATAAATTATACGCTTCAACGGAAAATGTGGAGAGAACATATCAAGCAAAGCAGATAATACATAGTTTAGACAAATAAAATAAACAAGATGTAGCTAAAAGTATACAGAAAGTTTCCAATGTGATTAATGAACCAGGAGTTTTTTTTTAAACAATTTTAACTTTGAGCTCAGTGTAAACAATAAATTTTGGTAGAAAAAATAAAATCATGACCGAAAATATCGCAACAATTGTAGTATTTTATTTTGAATATTTGAGTGTTACAATCTCTATGAATTCTCTGATTCTACTTTTCAATAAATAAATTCAAGGGCATTTGAGCTTGATCTTAAATCTATATTTATTTTCACGAACGATAGTCTTGTTCTTGAGCTTGAGCTTGATTGCTTGAACTTGACCTTGATTCGTTCTTCGTTGTTGAGCTTGAACTTGATTTGTTCTTTGTTCTTGAGCTTGAACTTGAACTTGATTTCTCGAACTTGATTGCTTGAAACTTGAAACTTGTAGAGAAATTTGCGGTGTTTGATCCACGAGTTCTCTCTTGCTTCTTGTTATAACTTTTGGTGTCCTTTCTAAGTTAGAAGGACCCCAATTTATAGTCGTGGAAGGGAAGAGTTATGATAAGAATAAACTCTTTCCGACCAATCAAATCGAAGAGTGACATGACCGCATTTGATTGGCCAAAGCATGTCACTTGCACACGTGGCGTGATTTCATTTGCCTTTTAGTGTGACTGGGCATGCCTTGTCATTTTGACACATGGCATGGTCCTATTGGCTCTTCCGCTTGACTTGGCGCGCCATGTCATTTGACACGTGGCACTAGGCCTCTAGGAAGATGACATCTTGGGCTTAATAAAGCGAGCTCATCACTTTAGCCCAATTAAATGGACTAGCCCAATGGATCAAAACTTAATTATCAATCCATTTATATATGACTTATATAATTAATTCAATTATATTAGCCCATAGTATTTATTCGGGCTAATATATCTTAAATTTAATAATCCAAATTATTTTATAGATTTAATTTTAATAAACTTTACATTCTTATAAATGCCCCTACTTCAAGACTTGTCAAAATAGAAGGTTTAAAGACTAGACTTAAAGTATTAATGAAGTCAATTTGTATACTTCTCCTTACCAATGCTTTCAACGGTTAATTCATGCATCCCTTTTCCACTTATAACTATTTTTTTGCCCAGTTAAGAGGTAAAGTAACAACTTTACTTGCTATTACTTTAGAAGCAGTTTGTCAAATCATAGATGGACTAATTTAATGGAATGATCAGCTATGCTTATTGATTCCACGAGTTTAATTTGGACGTGACCTTTTTGCATTTGAAATTCTAGTGGAGAATTTCTTTTTCTCTTTTTTTTTTTTTATTCACATGAAGTGGTAAGACAACTATGCTTTTATTTCTAATTTCCAACAAAATAGCGTGCCTCCTTCCACGTAGATCAGTGTTGCAATCATAGAAATTTGCAGAGGCCTCATATTGATCTTCGGACAACCATGACAGTAGAGTAGTTTCAAATATATCAACCTTATCTACGTAACTGAACTATAGTTGTCAAAGAACTCGACTTCTTCTATGCCAATAGTAATGCTCCTACTTGAGAGAACTGTAAATATTCTTTCTCCAATTTGCATGTAACTAGGAAACATCACCGACTTGAGAGTCCAACAGACAAACTAATTGATCCCACATCGACCAAAGCTTTTGTCCGCTACCTCCCATACGTTTATATAGACGTATGCTCTTCCCTTCTAAACATCAATTTGCAGCGTCCAAGCAATATTGGGTCTAGCTTTGTAGGTTTGGAAGCATTGAAGGTATTTTTTTTTTGTGGTTTTCTTCTTTTGTATTTTTTTTTTGTGGTTTTCTTCTTTTGTTATGTTTTTGGTAGGTCAAACAAGAAGGATTTGTTCTTGTTCAACAAGATGATCCACTTATAAAGATAATTTTGGAGTGTGAGGGGATGAGTACTTATCCTTTCCCGACTATTGGAGAGGCCAACTTAAGGTGCAAAGGGACTTATATACCCACCTTAAGATTGGAAGACATATATGTTCAAAGAATGTGGATTGATTATCAGAGAGATACTCTCAAAACGGCCACAATGCGTGGCTTTGACTATTGGCGAGATTACTCTCAAAACGGCCACATTGTGTGACTTGATTATCGGAGAGATTACTCTCAAAACGACCACAGAATATGGCTTGACTATCGGAGATATTACTCTCAAAACGGCCCGACTTTCGGCAAGGCCAACTTAAGGTACTAAGAGACTCATATGTCCACCTTAAGATTGGAAATCTATAGCTCCTTTTAATGATAAACCCGCGAAGAGGCCAACTTAAGGTGCAAAGGGACTCATATGTCCACCTTAAGATTGGAAAGTGATAAAGCTTCTTTTAAGGACAAACCCACGAAGAGTTCAACTTAAGGTGCAAAGGGACTCATATGTCCACCTTAAGATTCGAAAGTGTTAAAGCTTCTTTTAATGACAAACCCGCGAAGAGGCCAACTTAAGGTGTAAAGGGACTCACAGGTCCACCTTAAGATTGGAAAGTGATAAAGCTTCTTTTAAAGACAAACCCGCAAAGACGCCATCTTAAGGTGCCAAGGGACTTATATGTCCACCTTAAGATTGGAAAGGTATAAAGCTTCAAATCGAAGACGGCATCGACTTGAACACTTGGAAAACTTTGAATATTTTGCGGACTTTGTAGACTTCAACTCGAAGATTCAGAGGGCTTAACAATTCAACTTTAAGACCGACGAATTTGAAGACTAAAAATTGAAGACCAACAAACTTGAAGGCCTCAACTTTGAGATTTGGAGGGCCTAAATATTTCAACTTGAAGATCGGCGAATTTGGAGACTTCAACTTGAAGACCGACGAACTTGAAGATTTCAACTTGGGGACTTCAACTTGAGTACCGACGGCCTTGAAGATATTAATTTACCATGAAGGGTTGCCCCTTTTAAATCAAATGAGATCAAAGTTCTATAAGAGAATGGCATTTCAGCTTGATTTTTAATCCCTCCATACTTCGCTCAGACAATAATTGGGGCAATATGTATCGTTTAAACTTATGCGACTCAATTATAATGAAACTCTAAGCTGCTACGTACCCCGGTGAAGAGGATCAAGTCATACCACAGTTCAGACTGGGTGATTTTTTATGTCCTAAATTTTGCCTAGGCCGCTTCTTTCGAGATTTTCAAACCTAGCGGGCGTTTTGTTTCCGTCCTAACTTTTTCCAAGGCCGCCTCTTTCGAGATTTTCAGCCTAGCAAACTTTTTTTTAAATTTTTTTATGGATGGACCGTGCACAGTTTATACTCTTGCGGGTCATGAGTGTAGGAACATGCAGTTTAGGCTCATGTGTCAAAAAGCATCAAGACTTGCAGCATCATGGATAATACTTCATCAAAAACTTGCTGTTGATAGGGCCGATTCTCATACCATCTGCATCAACCAGCTTGTAAGCCCCACTTGTATAAGCTTGTTGTACGACATATAACCCATCCCATTTTGAAGTGAACTTCCCTACAAGTTTATGAGAAGTAATTATGGGTCTTCGCATGGAAAGGACTTGATCTCCTACTTGAAAGGATCTCGGACGAACTCTTATATTGAAGGCGCGAGACAATCGAGCTTGATAACATTCAAGACTCTTTTGAGATTCCAATCTTTTTTCATCATGAGCTTCCAACTATGCTAATCAAAGTCGAGCATTTTCTTCATCAGTGATCCCTTCTTGAATAGCTTGTCGTAACGAAGGTATTTGACGTTTAAGTGTCAAAATGACTTCGACTCCATAAATGAGTGAATAAGAAGTTGCATGTGTTGGCGTGCGGTGAGTCGTCCTATATGCCCATAGAGCTTCTTCCGTACGAGTATTACAATCTCGTTTGAATTTGGAGACGACTTTCTTTAACAAGTTGCATATTGTCTTGTTGAATGCATCACCTAGACCATTAGCGGCAACATTGTACATCGAAGATTTACGTTGCTTGAAGCCAAAGAGATCGCAAATCTTGTTCATCAAACTTTTATCGAATGACTTTCCATTATCCGTTATTATGTAACGAGGAATGCCAAAGCGATAAACAATGTTTACTCGGATGAAACTTGCAACATTTTCCTTCTTTACCTCCTTAAGAGCAACAACTTCAAACCATTTTGAGAAGTAGTCAGTTTCAGCCAAGGTATATAGGTGCCCACCAGAGGACTTTGGCAGTGGTCCAACAATATCCAATCCTCAAGCGTCAAGTGGTCAGGATGCAACAGTTGGGTGCAACACTTCAAGAGGTTGATGAATAAAATTTGCATGGAATTGACAAGCCTTGCATTTTCGAGCGTAGTCCAAGCAATCTTTTACCATTGTTGGCCAATAATATCCCATCGTTTTTATATGGTAGTGCAACTTTGGTCCAAACTGGTGTGGCCCACATACCCCAGAATGCGCTTCTTGCAAAGCTTGGAGTGCTTCATATTCCGCTAAGCATCACAAGAGTACTCCCTCGAATGATCTTCTGTATATGGTATCTTTGTAGTAAAGGAAGCAAGGTGAACGAAGATGGATTTTAGTCCATCTCCTCGAATGTTTTTGGAAGTATCCCATATAATAAGGAGTCAATAATGGGTTTTCTCCATTCTTCTTTATCAACTTCAGAAACAACAACAAGATGCTTGGGTTCATTTTCTTCCCCTTCAGTATCATTTGGCGGTGTTACTACCCATTTTTGGCAGACAGTAACTTGCGCTTGATCAGGCAGGGTTAAAGACGAAGCTAGGGCAGCTAAAGCATCATCCTTCTTATTTTCTTTCCTTGGCACATGCTGAATAGTCACATCACCAAGCCATCCCATCAACTTTCTAGCGTAGTCATGGTATGGGCGTAGTTCAGGATTTTTAACCTCGATACTACCCTAAAGCTGATTGACCACTAACTTGGAGTCACCAAAGACTTGCAATTGCAATTGCTTAGTATCAACGGCCAATTCAAGCCCAAGTATTAATGCTTGATACTCAACAACATTGTTTGAATAGAGTTGTGTCAAGGTGAATGAGTAGGGCAAGAATTCACATTGGGGAGTGACAAATACTACGTCAACACCAGCTCCTCCACGATGTGTGGCACCATCAAAGTACATCTTCCATGGAGGCTAAGCTTCAACGACCATGGCGTCCTCATCAGGTAGTTTATCAGTTAACTCCCAATCATCAGGTATAAGGTGATCTGCCAAGAAGTCCTCTACGCTTGTCCTTTTATAGCCTTTTGTGGGATGTATACGATTTCAAATTGCTGAAACTAGAGGTACCACCTTGCTAGTCGATCACTAAGAACAGAATTTGACATCACGAACTTGATAGGATTTGTTTTTGAAATAAGACGGACAATATGAACTTGAAAAGTGCTTCAACTTTTGAATTGAGAAGACTAGCACCAAGCACAACTTTTCAATTGGTGAATACTTCAACTCGTTTGGTGTCATCATCCTGCTCAAGTAGTAAAGAGAGTTTTCTTTCCCCTTACTATTTTCTTGGGCCAACAGTGCTCCAACAGACCTTTCTTGTGCCGCAATGTATAGTATCAAATATTAATGGCTTTCCAAGTGTAGGGGCTGCTAAACCTGGAGGCTTCATCAAGTAGGATTTAATGCTCTCAAAGGCATTACTGCATGTTTGGTCCCATTTGAAAAGGACACCTTTCTTCATAAGGTGACTGAATGGTTGAAACATCCTAGCTAGGTTCGAGATCAATCTACTAAGGTATGCTAGCTCTCCTTGCAAACTTTCCAATTCATGGATATCTCGAGGCTCAAGCGTTTTCAAAATGGCGTCCAATTTGGCTTGATCAATTTTGATCCCTCGATGTCGGACAATTAAACCAAGAAAATTTCCAAAAGTAACTCTAAAGGCACATTTCAATGGATTCATCCTAAGTTGGTACCCCCAGAGCAATTCAAATACCATCCTCAAGTCTTTCATGTGGTCGCCCTGGTCGCCCTTCTCTCTTGATTTCACCACCATGTCGTCAACATAGCATTTGACATTCTTGAGGAGAAGATCGTCGAAAATATTTTTCAGAGCCCTTTGGTAAGTAGCACCAACATTCTTTAAGCCAAAAGACATTACTTTGTTGCAATAAATACCCTTGGGAATGCAGAATGCAGTAAGCTCTACATATTTTGGTGCCATGCAAATTTGGTTATAGCCCGACGAACTGTCCATGAACGACATTGCCTCGTAACCAGTAGTAGCATCGATCATCAGCTCTGGAATAGGAAGCGGGAATTCATCTTTGGGACACACATTATTGAGGTCCCTGAAGTCAACGCATACTCGAATCTCGCCATTCTTCTTATTTATAGGGAAAATACTTGAAACCCATGTTGGGTATTTAACTTCCCAAATAAATCCAGCTTCAATGAGTTTGTTAACTTCAACTTCAATAAGTGGAACCAAGTCCGGCGTAATGCACCTTTGAGCTTGTTTAACAGAGCAAACACCATTTTTGACGGCAAGGTGGTAGACTGCTACTTTCGGGTCCAAGCCAGGCATCTCTTTGTAACTCAAAGCGAAGACATCCCTGAACTCTTTGAGTAACTCAATATAAGTGCTTTCTTTATCAACTTTTAGTAAAACACTTAGGTAGGTGGTTCTTGGTTCTTCATCGGTGCCAAGGTTAACTTCTTTTAAGGCATCAACTGTCATCTTCACCCCTTCTTCTAGTTCAGGTGGAGCATCTTTCGCATCTTCATCTTCTTATAGTTCCCCATCATCGAAGGAAATGTGATAACACGGAGAAACATCCTCCAATTCCGCATCATCCATTAGAGATAAAACACCGAGCTCACCTTGTGCAATAACATGATACAAAGAACCCACACTTTCTTCATCTTCATCACGTTCTTTAGTATAGACCACATTGTATGGCTTCACCTTAGTACTTCATCATACGAAACCATGACTTTTGTTTGTCGCTTCATTCTAGAAGGAACCAAACTTTGGAAATCTTTAGAGATCTCCTGGATTTTGGGTGAAGCGGGTGTTCTTATTCTTTGAAAATTTCTCCGGAACTTATTCTCCTTCTTTAGTGGATCCAATCTTTCAAACACGGAGGTCCTCGCTGGCGATTATCCGAGTCGATCAAAGATAAAATACCTGTTAGAAGTGGTTGATTCATCTTCTACAGTGATATAATTGTTGCTCGCCCTTCTTATTGAAATGCGCACTGGTGACGGTTGCTTGTATCCCAAACCTTCACGTGGTTGCCTTGTTGCAGCTTCTGATGGGAACTTCCCTAACTTTTATGGCTTGTTGGGATTGTATCTAGCTTTTAAAAATAGCTTTTAAGCGGTAGGGTCAAAACCTTCATCTGTTCATTTTGTAGGGAGTGCCACATTCTGCAAACGATTTTGGGCTACAAGCCCTACAAGCGTCATTGAGGACGATTTTACCGCCTCAATTTGTTTGACCGGAAGAGTTTACTCCTTCGACATGTTTGATTGGATATTATATGATTCACCCTCGCCTTTATTCCTTTTAGGGACATATTGGAGCGTGGGACTTACTTTCTTTCCATAAGACACAATACCCCCTTTATGAGATTTATTCACATTGGCAGGTACCTCCTTTGTAACAGCTTTGGGTTTACCAATAGTCACCTCAGCTCTTTTAGTTATGGGCACATCATTCCTTCTTTTCCATACCATTATCAGCTCAGCTCCTTCACAATGTGGTTCTTCAAGTAGAACTTTGCATCGACGAAGTGTGATTCAGCCTCGGATCAGCAACTATCATCTTCTAGACTTCACCCTTGTAGTATTTTAAACATTGAGTGTAGGTATATGGAACAACTTTATTCTCATATATCCAAGTCCTTAAAAGCAAAACATTGAATGAAGTTTTCTCGTCGATCACATGCATCCATGCACTTGATTCCATATCTTCAATAGTCATTCCCAGCCTGATCACACCTATGGCTCTTTTCCCCCCTTGGTTGAATCCTTAGATCATCACATGACTTTCTGAGAGGTCGTTCATGGGAATACAAAGTTCTTTCACAGTGTTGATTGAGAAAATGTTCGCCGAGGATCCTTCATCAACCAAAATCTGATTTACCCTTTCATCGGGCATATAACCTACCAGATACAATGGGCGGCTATAAAGAGTGTCACCTAGAAAAAGATCGTCATTGGTGAACGTGATCTTTTCCTCACAAGCATTAAATTCTTGAGGAGTGACTTGATATGCTTTTCCAAAGATGCTAACGGTAGTCCATCACTCTTTTCTTCCCCTTTAACAGCATGGCAACAAGAGACATCAATGCCCTCATGGGAAATCTCTGTACGGAACCAACTTGGTAAAAATTCCTCTAAGGTTACTGGATTTCGTGGATTTTGAGGGTGGTGCATCTACACTTTTGCTTTCTTCAAATGACTAACTGGATTCTTTTCTATTGGTCTTTTTACCGTCATCTTCCTTGTTGGTTATTCTACTGATTCTTTTCATGGGCTCCTTTTATGGCGCCTACAACGAGTCACCAACGTCCAGCCTTCATCATCATTAGGTTGATCGTCTTCAACTTTGTTGTTCTCCAGTAATTCTTCATCTTTACTTTCTTTATTACCATTTAATTTTGTCCGAACTAAATGAGCCAAAGGTGATAGAGACTTGGTTTGCGCTTGCTTCCTCATCTTCCATCACGATCTTCTTTTTACGAGCCAAGTCCATGACTTTGTCCTTGAAGACAAAGCACTTCTCCAGAGCATGGCTTACAAGTCGGTGATATTTGCAGTAGTTTGGGTCATTTGTTTTCCTAGCTTCATTTGGTCGCTTCATCTCCGGAAGGTCAATGAGATTTAACTTGAGAAGTTCTTCGATAATGGCTGGCACATAAGAATGCAGGAATGGGTACTTTCCTCCTGCATCTCTTTTAGAGTCAACTTTCCACTTGGCTTGTCTTGAAAAGAAGTGGATTTCATACTCTGCTTCTTGCTCACCATCGTCGTGAACTTCATATGTGACGTATTGACATTCATAGCTTCTTTGCTTTAAGATTTGGGTACCAACTTGCCCCATTTCCTGACTTCTTGCTTTTCATTTGCTTTGTGAGGTTCATAGATGGACAGCCCTTCATTTCCAGCGGAGTCCATGCTCAATTCCATGTCATAGGCACAAGTTGCAAGTTCTTCAAATATGCTAGGTTTGATACCTTGAACGATGTAGCGCAACCTCCAATGCATGCCTTGGGTGCACATCTCTATGACCGAAGCTTCACTAAGCCTGTCTTTGCAGTTGAGGCTTGCATTCCTCCAATTGATAAAGTTGATAACTTGATCCCCCTTTCTTTGGCGAGTACTTGTGAGCTCTATCATACTCAATATGCGTTTTGTAGCATAAAAGCGATTGAGGAACTCTTGCTTTAGTTGATCCCCGTTATTGATAGATCCAGCCTCGAGTTCCGAGTACCAATCAAAAGCATTTCCTTTTATTGAGCGGACAAACTGCTTGATGAGGTAGTCTGCATAAGTCCCAGCATTGTTGCATGACTCAACGAAGTGCGCCACATGTTGCTTTAGATTACCTTTACCATCAAACTGTATAAACTTTGGAGGTTGATAACCAGCACTCATCTTCAACATATCGACCCTTGCAGTGTACGTCTTTGCATATGTAAGGGAGGATCTGGCTGCAACGTAATATTTGTTCTTAATGGTTCCTTCAATGACCTTCTTCAATTGATCGATTGGAATTATCCCTTCAGATAAGACATGGATAGACTTAGTGGATGCTTCTTGTATGGGGGGAGAGTCGCTCTCTAGAACCTCTGGGAGCTTGCCAGGTGCATGGGTGGATTCTTCTTCCATCAGAATTCCCACTATGTCTGATAGATTGTCAATTCTGGATTCTTGATTTTGCTTGCATTTGGTCAAGCCAGTGATTGCCTCTATCAAGTTTGCCAACTGCTGCTCCATAGATGAAGTGTTTGTCACCATGGCTGGCGTGATTGTCATGGACGACAAAGAGTAGCATGGATTTTCACACAGATTGATCCTTGATTGGCTCACGCTATGTGGTGTAAGTGGGGAGGATCCATCACTTGAAGCATCATCGTCTTCCTTAGTAGCAGAGTTCTTGGATCCGGAGAGGTCTAGCAGAGTAAGATTTTTCTTGATCTTTTCAGCAACATTGGTTCCTCCTTCATATGCGTTTGTGGCAGATCTTGATCCTCTTGAGGATGAAGATCCAAAAATAGGGGTTGATACGGACGACACTTGGGATTCTTATTGTCCTAAAGAGCTTGCTTTGCTCCTCGTAACCGGTCCAAAGCTTCCGAAGGTAACATCGAGGATGTTTTTTACATCAGCATAGAACCTGGAGTTAGCATCCTTGGTGGAAGTTGAACCGGAGTTGATTTTCTTTGAAACCATTTCTATTTTCTTGGACTTTGGTGATTGAAAAGTTAAGATGAGAGGTAGATATTGTCCCACTAGGCGTACCGGAATTTGTAGACAATAAATTTGCGTCGAGAAAATAAAATCAAGACTGAAAATATTGCAACATTCGTAGTATTTTATTTTGAATATTTGAGTGTTACAATCTCTATGAATCCTCTGATTCTACTTTTCAATAAATAAATTCAAGGACCTTTGAGCTTGATCTTGAATCTATATTTGTTTCCACGAACGATGATCTTGTTCTTGAGCTTGAGCTTGATTTCTTGAACTTGACGTTGATTCGTTCTTTGTTCTTCGTTCTTGAGCTTGAACTTGATTTGTTCTTCTATCTTGAGCTTGAATTTGATTTTATGTGCTTGATTTCTTGAAGCTTGAAACTTGTAGAGAAATTTCCAGTGTTTGATCCACGAACTCTCTCTTGCTTCTTGTTATAACTTCTGGTGTTCGTTGTCAGTTATGAGGACCCCTATTTATAGTTGTGGAAAGAAAGAGTTATCATAAGAACAAACTCTTTCTGACCAACCAAATTTAAAAGTGACATGGCCACATTTGATTGGCCAGAACATGTCACTTTCACACGTGGCACGATTTCGTTGGCCTTTTAGTATGACTGGGCATGCCTTGTCATTTTGACATGTGGCATGGTCCTATTGGATCTTTCGCTTGACTTGGCGCACCACGTCATTTGACACGTGGCACTGGGCCTCTAGAAAGATGACATCTTGGGCTTAATAAAGTGGGCTCATCGGTTTAGCCCAATAAAATGGACTAGCCCAATGGATCAAGACTTCATTATTTAATTCATTTATATTTGGCTTATATTATATTTGCCCATAATTTTTATTTGGAATAATATATCTTAAATTTAAAATATAGTCCAAATTATTTTATGGATTTAATTTTAATAAAATTTAGATGCCTACACTCAGACCCGCTAAATACTGCCAAAAAATATTTCAATTTGGCAAATGATACTTCTTATTTAAGCAAATAAAAGCTAAATAAATTAGTAATAGGTTAATGGGATGAATCTCAGTTGAGCATAATAAATCCTAGACCAAATAAAAAGAAATTCTTGTATAGCGAGAAGAGTTTAGGAGTATTAATTGTTTGACCAAAAGATGTCGAAACCTTTTTGATCAAATCAATTAATGAAGATAAATAGATAAATTTCAGCGAAGCATAATAAAATCAAGATTAAAAGATGCAATGGGTGAACAAGTGAATAACGCTTCTTAATCTGTCGAACCCAAATAATTAAGCATAAATATGATAACTTTGAATGTAGAGAAATAATGGATGCTATTAGCCAAGATAAGAAATGATCTGTGGATTCCAGAACTGTAATAGGCAAAGTTAACTTTTCTGTATTCACTTTTCCATCTCCCTTTACAAAGTTATCTCCCGCTATTTATAAGAGACAATCCCCTTTTGAACCCTAAAAAGAATAACATAAAGAATACTCGAGAAGCATATTACTACTGTCTCCTACTAAGCCTACACCATTACAAATGTTGTGCGTTTACTAACTAGTGTCCGTATTAGCCCTTTACAACTACCAAAAGACACTGTGTCGTAAGGGCCTCGTCCCCTTTCGTACTTGTTAGTGAATGTGTTAATCCAAATTTGAATCTATAAAGTTAGTCCCTTCGCTTGTCGAGGTTGCGGCTCGGTGCATCTTCGATAAGCGGACATCGCCCATACCTGCTGAGAAATTTTGCTTACGAATCATAATAATATGGCCAACAATGGAAGGGTAGCGTGCTTCACGTTATAGGTGGTGTGTATTATTGGGAAATGACGTCACTTCCACGTGCGTCAACATTATGCGCATTTTAAAGATAGATACTGATGGTTTGTCGCTTCGATTTTTGGTGTCATTGGCAGCCTTCTATTTCGATTCATGCTCTACCCAACCTAATAAATAGTTCGATGCTTTATTTTTCAAAAACTCTTGGCCATTTCTTCTTTGGTTATTCATTCTCATACCTTCAGCTTTTGCTTTAGCGATTTCTTTGCTTGCTCTCTTCCATTTGCCATTCTTGGGTTTTTCTGTTTTATCAATACATCTTGCGCCACTGATATGCCTAGAACACATCTATCACGTGAGAGGATTTCTGATGCCACCCCACTGTCCGTGGTTCCCCATTCCGATGGTGAGGACATGACGGCGGAGGAAAGGGACAGTTTTCCCACTGCGGACGAGTTATTGCCAACACACCCCATGTCTAGAAGTGACTTTCTTAATGAACCTGCTCTTACTCCTGATTCGGTAGTATTTGAAAATGAGCAGGCCCATATAGATTCCCGCCGCACTAAATTCAACATTCCCCCTCATCTCGAGATGGTTCTGATGGGAAGGGACTTCGGGGAGGTCCATAGATCGGGGTATTGTGCTTTTTATGAATACCCCTTTGTGATCAGTCATTCTTCCCCCTTCTCCCATTAGTAGAAGAATTCTTTCGATTCTATCAGGTTTGCCCAGTGTATCTTCCCAATATACATACAAAATACTTTTGGTGTTGACAAAATACACGGAGTTGGCAAGGTGTAAATTTACCATTCACCACCTCCTGCATTTGTTTTCTCCTAGCTTTCACAGGGGTACTATGGTACATCTGAGGCACCGTAGGACCAAAAGGATGGTGGTTGGAACTGACAACTGGGCGAGCCGCAAATTTTGGCATAAGTATTTCTTTGTGAGAAATGAAAACATTGTGTCGGACCCTGCTAGATTCCTAGAGTGGTGGAATGAGAATCGTAGGTGTCGTAACTTGTTTAATCTTTTTTTGTCCAACATAGTATTTATTTGCGCCTCTATTTTGCAGCTATAGGGCATCCACCCCATTCCATCACTGGTATAAGGGACCGAGCAGCTTGTTTGGTGCTTCATGCGGTGGAGACTTAAGACATGCCCGATTTTGTGAAATGTTTTGGGCCGAAGGTCTAATCTAGTAAGTTTCTTCCTCTATACCGCTCTTTGGCTATTTGCCATTTTCTACTTTTATGACTCTTTGTGATGACAGGTCATGGAGCTTCTTGGCGGAGGGCCCCAATTTTTGCATTTCGCCGGGCCGTCGCCTCCACAAGAATGTAATTCACTTTGGATGAGTCCGTCTGAGAGGGTCGTGTTCAGATAGTACAGGTGAGAGAATCCTCTCGAGATATGGTCGTAAGGCAAAAGATCTCCTCTTTACCGGTCCATCACCTCGTGGATGAGTCCTCTAATGGGGATGAATCTTCATTGATAAAAAAGAGGAGGGTAGAGGTTGGGAAAGGCATGGACGTCGATACTGGTAAGAGTAAGTCGGGTGCGAGGGAGACGGCACCAGTGCCCGTATTTATAGCTGATGCCATCTATGCGGAGGGGTCTGCCCAAACAGAAGGGGTTTACCAAGGAGGGGGGTCTGTGTGCTCCACTGAGGGTGGCGCAACATCTACTATCGAAGGGGGCTTATGCATCGAGGGCGACGAGTTGGGTTTGAACGTCTATCCAGGAGATGTTCGCAAGTTTTTGGATCTTCACACTCATGTAGGGGTTAGAATGGGCGGTTCTGATCCACACATAGTCGTCCCTGGGGACTATGACTTGCTGTCAAACTGTGATGAGTTGGCATCCATTTTTGCCCCTTTATGTGTTCCTCTTGGGAGCAAGGCACTTAGAGCGATAAGTGATGAGTGTTGTCACGAAGCATTTCCGACATGGCTCTTCGGGTGAGTGCCTCTCTTTTGTTTTCATCGTTGGATATGTTTTAGTATTCTTGGTCCATCTCTTTGTTTTAGTTTGTTTTTTCATATTAGATCCTCGTTATGGAGATCGAGCGTGAGCGTCAGGAAAGGATGAGGACAACCATCTATGGGAAGATGTCCTCTATGTATTAAAAATACCGCACCAAGCATCAGGTACGATGGCTGACATTTTCACTCAGGATCGCGAATTTCAACTGTTCCCGGATGGGCTTAAGTATATGGAGGATCAGTTGGCGCATAAGGTTGAGGAATTTAAAGAATGAGACGAGGACCTTTTATAAAGATTGTTGCCTGTTGTAGTGATCTTAAGCCGACCCTTAAGGTTTGGGAAGATGAGATTGAGCTAAATAAGGGAGTGGTGGTTGAAAATGCCGACCTCTAAGAAAAGGTGATCGATTTAACCGTCAAACTGAACACAAAGATAGCGGATGTCATTGACCTTAAGAGTGAATTGAGCGCAATTACTAATAAACGGGCCCATACCGAAAGGGATAGGGAAACTACCGTATCTGGGGCAGTGGCTGTAAAAGACGCCCTCCATGTTTGTAGATTGGAGCGGGTCAAGAAGTCGGAGGCGTCTACACTCAAGGTAGCGGGACTTGAGGAGCGTATTCAAGGTTTGGAGGTGGAATTGTCTGCATTAAATGAGCAGGTGGCTTCTTTGAAAAGGGAGGACGTATGTCGTCAGTTGCAGCCCTTTACATCCCATGCTTTGGCTGATCCTGCCATGCCTCGCCATTTGTATGAGTTGTGGGTTCATCTGAACCTCAGCTGGATGTGTACAGGAATCTTTATGCTAATGAGAAGGCATCTGAAATGGAGCTTCAAGTATGCGTGCCAAGGCCCGTACAACTCGTGAGACATGTGGGTGTGAATCCATCACACCTGGCGGGGATGATATTACTTCTGGTGATGCAGACAAACTTGCCTCTGATTCGTGGTATGAGGAGGTATATGCCACAGGAAATGATATGGTGTAGTTTTTGGTTGTATTTACTTTTGCTTCGCCATTTTTGCAAGGGTGTATCTGAGCCCTTTGTAAAAATATATATTTTTAATATATTTGTTGTAAGAAAGATTGTTTTGGTCATGTACCTCTGAGTTGTTGTTCCTTTTCTACGGTTTGTTTGACGATGACTTTTGTCGTAGTCATGTTACTCCGAATCATTCTTGAAACGTTAAACCCGTTGGGTTGTGAGTTTAGTTGAACTCTTTCCGTTAGCAACGGCCTTGGTCGTTAGGGATATTATTTTTGAGCTAGTTCTGAAGTAGTATCCAATCGGGGTTAAAGTGAAGTCGAACTATTTTCTTTGACGATAACCCTGGCCATTGGGATGTTTATTTTGACCTGGTGTCGAAGTAGTATCCCGTCGTAGTTTGAATGAAGTCAAACTCTTTTATTTGAAAATGACCTTGGCGATGGGGATTTTAATTTCAAGCTGGTGTCGAAGTAGTATCCGGTCGTGGTTCGAATGAGGTCGATCTCTTTTCTTTGACGATGGTCATAACCAAGTGGATGTTTTTTTCGAGCTGGTGTCGAAGTAGTATCTCGTCATGGTTGAATGAAGTCATACTCTTTTATTTGACGATGGGCTTAGCCATGGGGATGTTACTTTTGAGCTGGTGTCAAAGTAGTATCCCATCGTGGTTTGAATAAAGTCGAACTCTTTTCTCGACGAAGGCCTTAGACATGGGATGTTACTTTCGAGCTTGTGTCGAAGAAGTACATCGTTGTGGCTCAAATGAATTCAAACTCTTTTCTTTGACGATAGCCTTGTATATGGCGATGTTACTTTCGAGTTGGTGCCGAAGTAGTATACCATTGTGGTTTGAATGAGGTCGAACTCTTTTCTTTGGCGATGGCCTTAGCCATGGGGATGTTACTTTCGAGCTGGTGTTGAAGTAGTATCCCACCGTGAGGGTGGAATTCTATTTTGTTTGTTGGAATGTCGTATATGCCGGTTTTATTCATACATTGGAGACGTGTTGATTTTGTGTACATAATGGAGTGATTTTATTCATATGTCGTACATATATGTCAACTTTGCTCGTATAATGGTGGTACATGTCGATTTCGTACATATAATGAAGATTCTTTATATCTAGTCCCTTCATTGCTCGGCCTGGAGATATAATCAGTAGGCGGGACAACGAACAATACTTTGAATCTCGAGACATCCCCCTCATCGACTCACTAAAAACCTCTCCGAAAAAACCCGATTGGGACAAAACTCGGGCAAGGGAAAAAGGGTATGACTTGGGCGTCGTCTCTTTTTAGAAGTGGAAGTACTTGAAGTGGGCGACATTCCAGTTATTATAAAGTAGTTTTTCTTCCATTGTTTCTAATTGGAACACTCGTTTGCTTGTTGATGCTGTGATTTTATTTGGCCCGTCCCAGTTTGTTCCCAATTAACCTTCATTCGGGTCTTTTCTTGCTTGAGTTTTGGCTTTTGGCACGTAATCCCAACTCTGAGTGGTCGTACTTTGGCCTTCTTGTTATAGTACATTTCTACTTGCTGTTTTTGGGTTGACATCCTTATGTGTGCTATATACTTTCATTCTTCGACCTCACCCAGGTCTTGTAGTCTGCTTTCGTTGTTGCTTGGTCCACTTTCATTAGAGTATCTCAGGTTAGACTCCCCGACCTCAACGGGTGTGACTGCGTTGTGCCGTAGACAAATGAATACGACATCTCACCCGTGCTGGTTTTGGGTGTTGTGTGGTAGGCCCATAACACCTCTGGTAGCAGTTTTTTCCCTAACCCTTTCTTTAATATGTTCAATATTGTTTTATCGGAGGATTGCAGTCGACCGTTGCCGACATGATGATATAGCATGGAGAGTATCCGCTTGATGTGCCACTTTTCGAAGAACTCAGTCGTCTTTTTTTCGATGAACTGGGGATTATTCTCGCAACTGCTTTCTTTGAGGCATATGATGATTCTCCAGACGAACATGTTGACCTCTTTTTTCGTGTATTTGAGGGAACACACTTGCTTCTACCCATTTGGATAAGTAGTTAGTTAAAAATAAAAGGAAGCATATCTTACCTCACCCTGCTAGGAGGGTCCCGAGGATATCAATACCCTATTTTATAAATGGCCATGAGGAACTGATGGTATGCAGGTTCCCCCGCCTGTTGTATCATAGGGGCGTATTTCTTACATTTCTCACATTTATTGACGTATTCTACGGCCTCTCTTTTCATAGTGGTATAATTGTATCCTGCACAAATAAGATACCTAACGAGGGCCAAGTTGCCTGCATGGGCACCGCAGTGGCGTTGTGTATCTCTTAGAGCACAAGCCTTGTGTGATTTGGTCCAAGGCATTTGGCTAAAGGGCCGCCGAACGTCCTTTTGTAAAGGTCATGGTTTATGTGGCTGTAACTGGCCGCTTGTATTTGGAGTTTTTAGGCTTTTTTTATCTTGTGGGAGTGTTCCATCCTACAGATATGATATGATATGATATGATGCGATTACGCCAGTCCTAAGTTAAATTTATGAAATGTAACTCGACTTGGTCTATTGATGAGTGGAGGACTGTGACCACGTTCTCCTTGGTGATGTTTTTAGTTGGTGTTGCCAGTTTGGAGAGACCGTCCTCTTCAATGTTTTGTGTTCGAGGTATTTGGTCGAGTCGGCATTCGTCGAATTTTGGCAGCAACTTGTGGATTTTGGTATGGTATTTCTGCAACCTCTTCTCCTTTACTTAGAAAGTCCCAGTAACTTGGTTTATAACAAGTTGAGAGTTGCAACAGAGGATGACTCGTCGTGCACCATACTTGAGGGGCAATTTCAGTCCTGCAATTAAGGCCTCATACTCGGCCTTATTGTTAGTCATTTCCGGGCATCATATAGATTGGTGAATTACTTCGCCTATTAGGACTTCAAGTAAAAGTCCCACTCTCGATCCTGACATGTTGGACGCGCCGTCGGTGTAAAGGACACCGAGGTCGAGTTGTTTAAGTGAAGTGTGAACTTCTTCTTGCTTGACTTTGGGCAATGTCTCTGCACTGAAGTCGATGACAAAATCAATGAGCGCTTGTGACTTTATTATAGTTCGCGGTTGATATGTTATATCGTGCTCGCTCAATTCTATGGCCCATTTGGCCAACCTACCCGATAATTTGGGTTTATTCAAGTTGCTCCTGAGAGGAAAGGTTGCCACCAACTTTATGTGGTGGCATTGAAAATATGGTCTAAGCTTGCGTGAAGCCATGCTAATGCTAGAGACATTTTTCAAGGTGGGGGTATCTTGTTTCGGTGTCAATTAAGGTTTTGCTAGTATTGTAAGTTGGAGATCACATACCTTTGTGTTCTTGGACTAGAACTGCACTTACCCCGACTTCAGATATAGCTAGGTAGACTAAGAGGCACTCGCTTGCATCTGCCTTGGCAAGTAAGGGCGGTGAAGACAAGTATGCTTTTAGTTTCCTTAGGGTGTCGACACATTCTGAATTCCACTGAAGTCTATTATCTTTCCTTAATACATTAAAGAATTTATGGCATCTATACGATAACCGTGAGATGAACCTCTACAAGGAGGTTATCCGTCCAGTAAAATTTTGTACCTGCTTTTTCTGGTCAATGTTTCGGGTATTCCTTCAATGGGCTTAATCTATTCTGGGTTGACCTGGATGCCTCTTTTTGATACCAGGAAACCAAGGAACTTACCCGAGGTTACGCCGAAGGCGCATTTTTTTGGGTTCAATTTCATGTCGTACCGTCTTAATATGTCGAAGGCTTCCTTCATACGATCGATATGATCTTCTTTCCTTTTCGAATAAACCAACATGTCGTCGATGTAGACTTTTATTGTATTACCGAGTTGATTTTTTAACATCTTGGTGACAAATCTCTGATACGTTTCCCCTGCATTCTTTAGTCCAAACTCCATGACCTTATAGCAGTACGTTCCTTGGTGACTGATGATAGTGGTTTTCTCCTAGTCTTCCTCTTCCATGAGGATCTGGTTGTAACCTGAGTAGGCATCTAAGAAGCTTAGCAACTTGTTTCCTGCTGTTGCGGCTATGATCTGGCCAATGTGTGGCAGTGGAAAGGAATCTTTTAGGCATGCCTTGTTTAGGTCAGTGAAATTATACACATCCGCCACTTTTAGTTTTTTTTTTCATTTTCATCATGACCACATTGGCGACCCACTGAGTGTATTTTGACTCTCGGACGGAGCCATTTGTAAGCAGCTTATCGGCTTTTTCACCGATGGCTTCGTTGATTGCAACATTGAACTTCCTTCTTATTTGCAGTACTGGCGGGTATAGGTGGTCAAAATTTAGCTTGTGTGTGGCGATATCCTTTGGGATACCTAGCATATCTGCATGGGATAAGGCAAACAAATCGGCATGGTTAGTCAAGAATTTATAAACTTACCCGGTTCCGCGAGGTTGTGCCCGACATAAGCCTTTTTTCTGCTGTCATTGATCTCTAGTATGACGGGATCAAGATTTTCTACCATTGACTCGGATGCTTCCACGATGTCGGGGTCCTTGATAATGTGTGTCCGTACGTCAAGTTTGGCTCCCAACATCGCTGATTGTTATTCTTTTGTATTTGTCCCTTTCAGTTGCTAGGCGTGGTCGGAATCTTGGGCAATGCGGTAGCATTCTTATGCGGTGCGTTGGTTTCCTCGAATGCTGAATACTCTCCATGGGGTAGGAAACTTGATCACTTGATAGAGACTACAAGGGACCGCTTGCATGACATGTATCCACGGGTGCCCTATGATGGCGTTGTAGGTTGTTTTGTTAGTTTATGATGTGAAACGTCATTTCAAGGGTGACTACTCCATCTAGGACGTGTAGCAGTATCTATCCTGAAATCTGTTCAACTGCATTATTAAAACATGTTAGCGTTATGGAGCGAGATGTTATTTTATCTTCGAGTCTCATCTGTACGAGGACTCGAGGATGGATAATGCATGCACCGCTCCTAACATCTACCATTATTCTTTTTTACATCAGTATCTGCAACATGTAAAGTGATAACAAGAGCATCATAGTGAGGGAAAGACAAATCGTCAGCATTAGACTTATCAAAGATGATACTGTCTTCGCGGTCATTGTGACGACCCCAAATCCACTAAGGGTCGTGATGGCGGCAGACATTTCTGTCAGGAAAGCCAACCAGATTACTTAATCAAATCTCGTTTTAACACTTTTGGAAATACATGATTTTTTTTCCATATTTAGGAATTTTTGAAAAATATAGTTCAAATAACTTTAAGAGTTAAACAATTATTACCATATTTCAACCATCACAGAACTTAGAGTCACAAGTACACGAGAATTTACTGATAAGAGGGATAAAAATAAAACCCCCGTCCGGAATATAGTAAATGGAAAGTAAATACAGTGCTGGAAAGGGACTACCCTAGCTGCGGCCGTCTCGAATGATGCAGCTCACCTAGTCCCAGAATCATCCGTGCTGCTATGTCTAGTAGACCACTAAAATCACATATACCTACGCAACAAAATGCACAGCAAGTGTAATATGAGTACAAAAATAACGTGTACCATTGAGTGTCTCGCCTAATCCCGAAGGAGTAGAGACGAGATGGTTAATTCTGACACTCACTAGCTGTCCAATACTATTTATCCTTAATAATTATTTCCAAGCCATGGATTTGTTTTATAAATATGATTCTAATCCAGATATGGGAAAACAAGTAGTCATATAAATTCTTTCGTTGAAAATTTCCTTAGATTTCTTGTTATTATTAATAAAATGACCTCAAGCCATAATATGGCGTAAAAAAACTCAAATGAATTCAAGATAACAACACAAACATGCGCGAATCATGCCGAGGTCGACGGCCCGCTCTAATAGAAAAGTAAAGTGTGCATTGTCGAGGGCTGAGTGGCCCGTACTATAGATGTATCCATTTCACCCAGGCGATCAGCCTGTTCCAACATAAATGTAAACACACGCAGACAGATAATCAGTCAAACAGTCAGCATGGGGCAAATATCCAAGTAATGTCCATTCTTTTTAATAATTTGAGGAAAACAAAGCTTTAGACTTTTTAAAAATCTGCTTATTAATTTAATATGATTAAAGCATTTCAAGCCATCAATGAATGACAAATGATCTAGACTATCTGGACAACAACATTATAGTAGCTAGGAACGGACTCTCATCACCTCGTGCGTACGTAGCCCTCACAAATAGGAGCATATAATCAGTTTAACATACCTATGGGGTAATTCCCCCTCACAAGATTAGAAAGGAGACTCACCTTGCTCCAAAGACTCATGACCGGCGCTTCATATCTTTCCGAAAGCTCGGACTAGCGCACAAAGCTCCAAAACTAGCCAAATAACAGCAAACTAATGAGAATATACTCCAATACTGGCTAACAATTCAAATTATAAAATTTCCTAACTCCGTTTGTGAAATAACCAATATGCTCTCGGGCCCATGTGCCCGAAAATCCAAAATTTCTCAAATATAAAGGTTACCCATGACCGTAGGAACTCAAATATATAATTTTCTCCTAATTCCATACTCAAAATCGTGGCTAAAATTCAAGATTATAATTTTCTTGTTTTCCAACCAAAATCCCAATTTTTACACAATTTTTCATGCCATAATCCATACATAATCAAAGTATTGAGCTCATAATGGGTGGGAAAAATTTACCTTAGCATAGCATGGTTGATGAAGATCCTCTCTTGAACCATCAAAAAATCGCCAAATGCCATGAAGAAAATGATAGAAATGGCCAATCCTCTACTTTAAAAAGATAGACTGCCTCAAGGTCTTTTCGGTTCTGCGGAATTATAGCCGCTTATACGGTCACCGCCTTTGCTTAAAATAGGCTTTTCTGCGGCTTCCATGGACTAGCCCATTTTTGATTTTGCGATCTTTCCACCGCAGTTGCGGTTCCACTTCTATGGATCCTTAGCCGGATCTGCGGTCCTGGCTGTCCCCACGCTTGTCTGCTTCTGCAGCTCCTCTGCTTCTGCGGTCCCATCTCCGCAGAAGCGGAAATACCAGGTACCAGTTGCTTAGTTATTTCCAAAAATCCCATTTTTGATCCGTTAACCACCGGGACCCAACCAATAATTCCAACCAATCCCAAAACATATTACAGACCTGCTTGAGGCCTCAAATCACATCAAACAACGACATAATCATCAAACGACCTCCAATCCGAACTTTATGAACTTTGAACTTTCCAACTTCTACTTTCGATGCTTAAACCTATCAAATCACGTCCGATTGAATTCAAATTTTGCATGCAATTCATATTCGACATTACAGACCTATCCCAAATTCTAGAATTAGACGACCCCGATATCAAAAAGTCCACTTCCGGTCAAACTTCTCAAAAACCTTTAAATTTCAATCTTTAGCCAAATGACTTCAAAATGACCTACGGACCTACGAACTCACTTTCGATCGCGCTCCCAACTCCAGAATCACCATACGGAGCTACTCCCAGTCTCAGAATTCCAAACGGACATTGATAACACTGAAGTGCACTTCAAGCCAAACTTATGAACATTCTTCCAAAATTATATGTTCCATTATAGGCGCCAAAATGCTCCAGGGTTATTCAAAACCGACTCCGGACTTACGCCCAAGTGCAAAACAATCATCTGAACCCACTGGAACATACAGATCCCGGTTCCGAGGTCGTTTACTCAAAATCTAATCCTAGTTCATTCTTTCAACTTTATGCTTCTCAAATGAGAATTGTCATCGAAATTTAACTCTGATCTTCCCGAAATTAAATTTCGACCATGCGAACAAGTCATAATACCCGAAATGAAGCTGTTCACGGCCTCCGACTGCTGAACGAAGCGTTGGTACTCTAAATGACTGGTCGGGTCGTTACATTCTCTCCCACTTAAACATACGTTCCTCCTCGAATGTGCTGAGAATTATGCTGAAGTAGACTGAAATCATAGTTTAGCATCTTATGCACCTTCCCGTGCTGTTGCGACTCAGCTGAGAACATTAGCCCGATACATTTTGAAGATATTTCCTTATATTCAAGCAACTAAGCTTTAAATCCCATATCCAACATCAAAAATTCTATGCCAGGCCCGTTTCCGTCATAATATCACCAAATCATTCACCGCACGTTGTAACCAACATGACTGCATAACTTTGCTGAATTCACATTTTGCATCACTGTACTCATAGGACCATAATAACATTTTCTGATCAAGTTAGCCAAAATTCAATAAATCAGATGCTCCCATTGCACCTTCTAACCTACATGGGTCTTGCTCTAACCTTTACTACACCGACACGGTGGAATAGAGGATGCCGAAATTCATAATCATTGTTGAATCAACAAATCATTGGGTATATCCCCTAACACAGATCATTGACTCTTTCTGAACAATCTAATGGTCTTAGCTCCTTAATTCACTTAACATAGTCCAATTGCATTGGTCCTAAGTCCAAAAATCTCGTCTCACCCAGTACGAATTGCTCAGGGAGTAAGCCACTCTGAATGTGATCACAATCTCATATGACGCCACAATGTGCCAATAGGCCACCAATCCGAGCACAACACCAACAGGAAATCGAACTATGGAAGGAATTAACTAACCCTCGCACAAATATGGATCTTCCTTAGAAAATAGGAATCAAGACATACAAAATTGGTATATAGAAAACTACAATCATCCTCACACTATTGCGGCGCGCAACCCGATCCATACAACATAACCATGGCTGGGTGCCACCCGATTCTTATAATATAACCATGGAGGTGTGCCACCCGATCCTCACAATATAACCATGGGGGCGTGCCACCCGATCTTTACAATATAACTATGGCGGCGTGCCACCCGATCCATGTAGAACTCACACACAGAAATACACATCGAGCTAATTTGATCATTGCAATAAAGTATCGAATCTATGTCGAGCACGCTAAGTGAATAATTCCATCCCCGAGGAAACATATAGTGGTATAGGCTAAGCACAACTGAGGTGCGATATATGATCTGAATCTCAAGATCCATCCTGCTCATATAACATTAATGCTACGTGGAGTCTCAACACTTAAGAAATTCACCAAGCCGTTTCACAACTCACACGGTACAATATATTATTATCTGGAATAGATGATGACAGAATAACACCCCGACTATCCCCCCCATAGGGAACGCTCGCTGAAACGAACACAAAACTGGCCTGATTCAAAGCCTGTTCACATATAAATCAATCCACTGATCTCATGCCTATTTCTGATTGCACCAACTTGGCTAATAACCTTTCAAAGTTTCATAGTAACTCATTCTTCCTCATAACATATTGGAACAACCATTACCACTGGAGCAACCTACTCCGTTCATATCCCAATAAACAAAGTGCCCTCCAGGCCTAAATCCTCAAATCGATGATATTACCAAAATCCTCATACTTGGTTTAAATCCCTAATAAGTTAAGTGACTACACGTCACACTTATACAATCATCCCATGGGACACACTCCTAAAATCTTTTGATTAAATAATGGGTCCACACATCCAAATCATCGGACGCACTAACGTTGAAAATCGATCCAGGATCCTTATCCAGGACGCAAAGCCTTTCTCACAAAACACCGATCTCAGGTGACACTGCAAATAATACCAATTTACCCAAAACATGGAAACTCCCTTCCTACTCATCTGAGCTCGTGACATCATAGTCATTACCAAACTGCACCCTTGGTCCTTACTTAAAATTCTATACCACTCACCGAACCTCACGTGCCGATATACGGTAGACACGATTTCTATCACAACTCTGGAACCACTGTTAGACTAACACTTCATCGTATAAAACTTATCATTTAACCAACTTCGGGAGAACTATAGCAACATACAGGTGAATTCTCATAACCATCGAATATGCCAATCTCTAAGTAGTGGTCCAAGCCACCATAATCCTTACGGGATCCGCCTACTCATAACAAGCTATAACAGAAGAATGTTTCTGAATAACATCAATCACTACGGCCGACAAGCATCAAACGCACCACCGCACTTCACATGCATGACTTGATCACGCTGGATGAACTGATCACCACTACCAATATGCCAAGTTAACCATGGCTAACCAATCTACTTCCTTCCACTAAATCCTTGATTGCCTTAGAAATTCAACACATGACATATTCCCATCTGCACTCATCCCCAGTGTCCTTAAATCACGAGACCATGCTGTCTCGAATCCCACGAACCATTTCGTATTTCTCAATGCTACCCGTAAGTCAAAATATCATATGACATTATGGGAATCTTCTCATAAGCTGCTACAAAGCTTGATTCTTAACTCGGGGTGTGCATTCGAACCGGTTTATCGATAAATCGAATTGATTATTTGTTATCAGTTCGTCGATAAATCAAATCAAAAAATCAAAACCTTTTATTGAAACGATAACGATAAGCATATGTACAAATCATCGATAAGTAACTATTGATAAGGATTAAAAGAGAATCGATAAATCGAATGCATACCCCTAATTATTTCATATACCACATTTAAGGAATGATCATATTTAATGCTCAAGGGAATGAAGTTCAAATTAATGGAAAATAGAATTAGCAGTGATGATGTATTTCATTTTTTTAATACCGTTGGAGTGTTGGTGGCATACATTTGATCCCTTACTTTAGTTACATTGCATGTGCTTGTTGACATAATTTTTAGGTTATAAACGACGTTCGTCTTATTTTAGCTTCTTTTTGTCCATATTAGTTAGGCGTGTTTATAGCAATAAACTTTCCGTGGAATCCCACAAATTTTCTTATTAGTGTAATTGTTAACCAAACCGATAAGCCCCAAAAATCGATAAATCGAAAAAATCGAAACCTTATTGAAATGATAACGATAAGCATATGTAAAAATCGATAATCGATAAATAATTATCGATAAGGGTCAAAATTGAATCGATAAATTGAACGCAAACCCCTATTCTTAACTGTACCTATAGGCTCGAAATTACTGAGCACCACACTTAAACTCCTGAATTCACTAGGCCATTATTGAGAGCCACCCACTTTGTCTTGGTGCCAAATATAACTCACTCCATAGCTCTTATAACGTACGAATACTCTCTTGGCGAAGCACTCGGTGAAATAACTTCCTCTAAAACCTGCATCTATAAGATGCATAAATCCTGAATCTTTTTTCAAGTCCGAACATGAGCATATAGGTCAAACCATCGCATGCTTCCAACAACTCATTTGCTCGAATTACCACTTATGGTCTTTTCTCATAGCTGATGTAACCCATCAATATGCTAATAACCATAAAGTAGCTAATCATACAGCCCAATCATAAGCAGTAAGACTCTCCCTCTTATCTTGAAGCCGTCATTTCATAATTCATGAGTTCGCCTGACCTCTTTACCTCTTAGGGGCGTAATATCGAGCCCTAAACTATCAAAATTTCTAGGAAACTTCCTGTAAATCCCCATCTTTCATATTTTGAATCATTATCCCATTCGCACGACGTATCTCTTTGTTGAACAACCAATATAATTCCTTGTAGAAGCTTCGCCAACCACGTGACCGCTAACCTACTCACAGGGAAATCACCTCCCGACATCTTCCCACACCACTGTACGGGGTTCATTCACTATGAAAACAATAGCCCATTCTGAGTCCGAGCTCACCTTCTAGTTGCACAAGCCCATTCACCCCTCGCGAACATCAATTAAATGTGCGGCAACATACTTCTAAATTAAGGGTTATGCTGCACCCCTCTCCATTTCAAGCAGATCCTTTCGCCATATCAATCTTCCGCATAATAGCCCATACTTCACTAGCCCAAATCTAATAATTCCTCAGTCCGACTGCATTTCCCCTTGCCGGGCACAAAATACAGAATCCCTTAGTTACACGCTGAGTAAACTTCCCTTCAATCCATCCACTCCCCCGACACCTGGGAAAATATCCTACCATCACAACTACACTACTGAATAATAGCTTATAAGCATCATGGCAACCTGTGCCTAGCCTCATGGCCCTCAGAGTACCGCTACTGAGCCGAAACAATACGATATCATTCCATAGAGCGACCATAACAGTTCATTCAACTATACCGGGAGAAACCTCCCGCACCGCATCTGTAGTGCCATTGCAATTCTTCAAATTTTTGATTTCTAGCAAGCGCTCGCATCGCGTAAGACTAAGTAAGAAGGAATCAAAGGCATAAGCCTCAAAGGAATCGAACCGCACGATGCGGAAATCAAGAAGGGAAGTACTCTTAATAGCCATGTAGCCTCCCGAGGATAAATACAGACGCCTCTCGTAAGACCGACGGGAACCTAGTGCTCTGAAACCATGATGTCACGATCCAAAATCCACTAAGGGTCGTGATGGCGCCGGACATTGCTGTCAGGCAAGCCAACCAGATTACTTAATCAAATCCCGTTTTAATACTTTTGGAAATACATGATTTTTCTTCCATATTTAGGAATTTCTGAAAAATATAGTTTTAATAACATTTAAGAGTTAAACAATTATTATAATATTTCAACCATCCCAGAACCCGGAGTTACAAGTACATGAGCATCTACTGATAAGAGTGATAAAAATACAACCCCCGTCCAGAATACACTGAACGGAAAATTAATACAGTGCTGTAAAGGGACTACCCTAGCTGCGGCCGTCTCGAATGATGTAGCTCACCTAGTCCCCAGAATCATCCATGCTGCTACGTCCAGTGGACTGCTGAAATTACATATACTTGTGCAATAAAATGCACAACAAGTGTAGTATGCGTACAAAAATAACTTGTACCCAATGAGTATCAAGCCTAATCCTGAAGGAGTAGAGACGAGATGGTTAATTATGGCACTCACTAGCTGTCCAATACTGTTTAGCCTTAATAATTATATCCAAGCCGTGGATTTGTTTTATAAATATGATTGTAATCCAGATATGTGAAAACAAGTAGTCATATAAATTCTTTTGTAGAAAATTTCTTTAGATTTCTTGTTATTATTAATAAAATGATCTCGAGCCATAATGTGGCGTAAAAAAGCTCATCAAGATAACAGCACAAACATACGCAAATCATGTCGAGGTCGACGGCCCGTTCCATCAGAAATGTAATGTGTGCACTACGGGGGGTCGAGCGGCCGGTACCATAGATGCATCCATTTCACCGAGGCGATCGGCCTTTTCCAACATCACTGTAAACACACGCAGGCAGATAAACAGTCAAACAGTCACCGTGGAGCGAATATTCAAGTAAGGTCCATTCTTTTTAATAATTTGAGGAAACATAGCTTTAGTCCTTTTAGAAATTCACTTATTAATTTAGAATGAATAAAGCATTTCAAGCCATCAATGATTTACAAATTATCCAAGTATGAAGTGTTTTTGGGTCCTACACTACCCGGACAGTAGCATAATAGTAGCTATGCACGGACTCTCGTTACCTCGTGCGTACATAGCCCCCACAAATAGGAGCACATAATCAGCTTAACATACCTATGGGGTAATTCCCCCTCGCAAGATAAGAAAGGAGACTCACCTCGCTCCGAATACTCATGACTGGCGCTTCACATCTTTCCGAAAGCTCAAACTAGCGCACAAAGCTCCAAAACTAGCCAAATAACGGCAAACTATTTAGAATATACTCCAATTCTTGCTACAATTCAAGTTATACAATTTTCTAACTCTGTTTGTAAAATGACCAAAATTCCCTCGGACCCACGTTCCCGGAAATCCAAAATTTCTCAAAGATAAAGGTTAACCATGAATTTAGAATCTCAAATATATGATTTTCTCCTCATTCCATACTCAAAATCGTGGCTAAAGTCCAAGATTACAATTTTCTAGGTTTCCAACCAAACCCCCAATTCGTACACAAATTTTCATGCCGTAATCCATACACAATCAATGTATTTACCTTATAATGGGTGGGAAAAACTTACTAGCATGGTTGATGAAGATCCTATCTTGAACCCTCCAAAAATCGCCAAATGCCATGAAGAAAATGATAGAAATAGCCAATCCTCGACATTAAAACGATAGACTGCTTCCAGGTCTTTTCGCTTCTACCGAATTATAGCCGCTTATGTGGTCACCGCCTTTGCGTAAAATAGGCCGCTTCTGCGACTTCCCTTGCCTAGCCCATTTTCGCTTCTGCGATCTTTCCAACGCATATGCGATTCTGCTTCTGCGGAGCCTTAGCCGCATCTATGGTCGTGGATGCCCCCACGCTTGTCCGCTTCTGCGGCTTCTCCTTTGCTTCTATGGTGCCGCTTCTGCGGTCCCATCTCTGCAGAAGCAGAAATACAAGGTCAGCAGCTTAGTTATTTCCGAAAATCTCATTTTTGATCCGTTAACCACCTGGAATTCACCTGAGGCCCCCGGGACCCCAACCAATCCCAAAACACATTACGGACCTGTTTGAGGCCTTAAATCACATCAAACAATGACATAATCATCGAACGACCTCCAATCCAGACTTTATGAACTTTGAAATTCCAACTTCTACTTCCGATGCTTAAACCTATCAAATCACGTCTAATTGACTTAAAATTTTTCACGCAAGTCATATTCGACATTAGGGACCTATGACAACTTCCGCAATTTGATTCCGACCCCAATATAAAAAATTCCACTTCCGGTCAAACTTCTCAAAAACCTTCAAATTTCTATCTTTAGCCAAATGGCTTCAAAATTCCTACTGACTTCCATACTCACTTTCGATCGCACTCCCAACTCCAGAATCACCATACAGAGCTTTTCCCAGTCTCGGAATTCCAAACGGACATTGATAATGCTGAAATTCACTTCAAGCTGAACTTATGAGTTTTCTTCCAAAATGCTAACTTCCACAATAAACTCCAAAACGCTCCAGGGTTATCCAAAACCCAGTCCGGGCATACTTCCAAGACCAAAACCATCATCCGAATATGTTGGAACCTTCGGATAGTGATTCCAAGGTTGTTTATTTAAAATCCAATCCTAGTTCATTCTTTCAACTTTAAGCTTCTTAAATGAGAATTCTCATCTAAAGTTAACTCTGATCTTCCCGAATTTAAATTTTGACCATGCAAACAAGTCATAATACCCGAAATGAAGCTTTTCATAGCTTCCGACTACTAGACAGAGTGCTGGTACTCAAAACAACCGGTTGGGTCATTACAGTTTTCAGACCGTTCATGGGTGATTTATCGTTTGAGTTTATGTGTGGTGGTGAACTTGACATGATTGTTTGGTGCTCCATCACCCCTTCCGATGAAAATTTGTATAGTGCAAGTGGGAGAAGGAGGTTTTGGAGGTCCCTAAGGTTGTACGCATCCGCAAGCGAAGTTATCCCACCCTTGATCTCTCAGCAACTCTTTCATGTGGCCGTAGCTTAGCATTCGCACTACCTCCTGTCGCAGTCCTATGAAATCTTCTATTTTGTGACCCCTTTCTTTGTGAAATTCGTAGAAAGCATTCGACTTCTGAGTGCTAGGGTCTGACATCATCTTTTGCATCCATTACACCTTTGTACCGAGTTTCTCTAGTGCATTCACTATTTCTGAAAGAGAAACACAAAAATTGTGAGCAGATAGGAGTGGAGGCATTTCTAATGTCAATATAGTGTTGTGTTTAGTGGAGGAGCATTATGTGCCACGGTGGAGGCGGGGAATGCATTTTGACGTAAGGCTGATGCATTTCTCGGTCGAGACGGGGCCCCGACTGATCTCTTCGACTATCATTGCGACGATCTTTGCTTGCTTCAGTTTAAAATGACGTCAACCATTTGGTCAGACCATTGAATCGTCCTCTTTGGCTTGTACCTTGGCACAGTAGGGCGTTATGGATTTCTTCCCAAGTAGTTGGAGGGTATTACATGAGCTTGCTTATCAATTTTTTGGTTGCTCTTGACCCGTTCCTGTGTAGGTAAGTCTGGAAGGTTGCTAGTGCCATTCTCTCTAACATACTTGACAAATCATTCTCACCTTGTTGAAACGAGCTAAGAAGTCCCTAAGTCCATCAGCGTACATCTGTCTTACGGCAAATATATCGTTTGCCCTAGCTTCTGCTTTTTTGGCTCCTGCATGGGTGGTGACAAATTTGTTTGCCGTTTCCTTGAATGTTGGTATCAAGTGTGCCGGTAGTTGAGTGTACCATGTCAAGGCTCCCCCTGTTAGGGTTTCGCTGAACTTATTGGTGCTCACCGATGGTACCTGCTCTTTTGAAAGATCGTTACCTTTTACGGCTGTGACATAGTGGATGATAATGATCTTCTGGATCGGTAGTACGATCATATATCGTTAGGTAGGGCGGCATTTTGAAGGTCTTTGGAATGGCGTAGGGGCCGCTTCTTCACTGTATGGTTGCTTGATGAATCGACCAACGTTGCATTTTTCCAAAAACTTTAGGGTGCCCGGTATCTTGTCAACTCTTTCTTGGTGTTCCTTCATTTGGTCATGGAGTGCCTTATTATCATTTTCCATCTCCTTTATTTTCTTTATAACGGCTGCAAGTGTATCATTACCTGTGTCATTAACGACATGAGTGTTACCTATATGGGGCGCATCATGCTCATTAGCGTTTATCGTGACATCTGCATGTTTAACATTCATGTTATCCCTTTGGGAGAGTTTATCATGTATGGTGTTCAGAGTACTTGTTACCCATTCTTCCATCAGTCCTCTTACTGTCGGTGGGGCCTCTCCTGTTGCAGATGTGGAGGTGAAGCTTCTCCCGTGGGTGTGGTGTTTGGTGTCTCATTTTTGTTATCTTCCATGTTGTCTTCGTTGATGGTGTTCAAGAGGTTGGTTGTGACACCTACTATTGTTGTTTACCTTGCATCTCCTTTCTTTTTCATTGACAATTGTGCAGAGCTAGGAAGAGGCGACTATCCCTCTCAAGGGTCTAGATGAGACTAAAATATTAGCTAAAGAAATCCCCATAGATGGCGCCAAATTATTTGACAAAAAGCTATTTAACTTTTTTTTATTAAATTAATTAATGAAGATGAAGAGGTAAATCTCAATCAAGCATAATAAAATCTAGATCAAAGGATGCAAGGGATGAACATGGTGAGTGACGCTTCTTAATATGTCAAAACCAAATGATTAAGCATAAATATGATAACTTCAAATGTAGAGAAGTATTACAATGGATGCTATTAGCAAAGATAAGAAATGATGTGTGGATTCCAGAACTGTAATAAGCAAAAGTTTTCTTTACTGTATTCACTTTTCGATCCCCTTTTACAAAAGTCTTCTCCCGCTATTTATAAGGGACAATCCCCTCTTGAAACATAAAAAGTATAACATAAAGAATATTCGAAAAGCATATTCCTACTGTCTCCTACTACGCCTACACCATTACAAATGTTGTGCGTTTACTAACCGATGTCAGTCGTTACCCTTTACAACGACCAAAAGATGCTGCATCATAAGGGACTCGCCCTTTGCCGTACTCGTTAGGGGACGTTGTCGTCCAAATTTGGACCTATACATTAACTAGCGAGCTTAATCTTCCATGGATAACAAAATATGTAATATCATAAATATGCAATAAATGCAAGAAACAACAAGAGCTGCGATGTAAAGGAATTGTCACCCAATGATTGTATAATTGGGTACTTCCTTTCTCTGACAAAGTGATAAGGTAAGCCATTGATATAGATGTGAAATCTTGAGATTTATGGATGAAGGTTGAACAACATGTGCTTGAATAAAGTAAATAAGACAATTCTTTTAAATATATTCTTTTCCCCACTTTACAATGAGTCTCAGTTCTTTAAAAGGCATATCCGCTCATTGTTCACTATATTCTTCTATTTATAAGGGACGTTCTCCAAAAAATTATAGAAGTACAACAAAAAGAATATCCAAAGGAATATTCTTCCGCTCTCTTTCTAAGTGTAAGTTACCGTTATTAACTCACTTGCCCTCTTCTAGTCATCGACCTTTATCACGACGACCGTCAGTCACTGTATCGTGGTCGATCCCGTCCCATGTTTTGCTTGTTCGTTATGGTGGTTATTAAATTTGAACTTATACACTTCTAAAGCCCGTCTTTCATATATACCAAGATAAGAGATTAAAGATTCTAGTTCAGAGAGATGTAGATTTTTATAGATATAGCGAATTACTGCTGAGAGGTCTTAACTCATAGGAACCACCAATTACTGGACATATACACTCATATCCTAAGTTTCCTGAATTATTTAAAATTATTACGAGTACGTGACAAATCCACAAAAATAGTATATTTTTGGGAAAATTCGATACGAGTACAACAATATTTTTGAAGAATACGAGCTACGGCTCGTACCTTAGCAACAACTCTTATTTGATTAACATACTCAAATGAAGTTAATTTGTAGTCACTCCTCGAAAGTAACATAAGATTCTGCTACTTTAACAGAATACAGAATCTAAAATTCTACTAATCTCAATTCTAGGAATCAAGAATTGTTTCAACAAATCTTCCTATGGAATTGAATGAAGATCCACCCTCCATTAACGCATTCCTGCATATCTCTCCCTAGTCTTTAACTCGCTTCCTCACGGGATTTTCCCTGTCCATTATACATCTTATTGCTTTCTCCATCTCCTCTGCCTTCACAATTTCACCGTGATCACTACTGCGCATCCTATAATCCATTCTTAGCTCCACCGCCATCTCAAGATCTCTCACCAATTGAAACACATTAATTTGTTGCTCAACATAAAGGGGCCATGTCACAAGGGGAACCCCATGCCATATGCTTTCTAAAGTCGAATTCCATCCACAATGAGACACGAAAGCTCTAGTGGATTTGTGAGCCAAGATAACGACTTGGGGTGCCCAACAACATACTATTCCTCTGTTTTTAGTCCTCTCCAAAAATCCCTCTGGCAATATATCCTCAAGTTTTGCATATTCATCATCTACAGGCCGGCGTATTGACCACAAGAAACTTACTCCACTTTGTTCAAGTGCAATTGCCATTTCGATTAGTTGTGGTGGCTCAAAAATCCCTGAGCTTCCAAAGCCAAGAAAAATAACAGATGAAGGTGGCTGCTGATGTAGCCATTTCATGATGTCGTCATATTCAATATTGGAATTTACCTTAGTCTTTAGCCCTTCAAGATCAAGAAGAAATCCTACTGTATAAACTGGAGGCAATTCAGGGTATAATGCTAAGGCATTTACAACATGATCTTCGAATTCTGCTACTCTATTGATAAGAGTTCCTTTAGTTTCTTTAAACCTAACACCATGTTCGCGGAATGAGTTGAAACATTTTTTGTTAAACGCAAACGTAGGTAAGACATTTGAGGTTACAGGATTAGCATAGGTTGCTATGTTTAAATCAGAATCAGATTTATTAAATTCTCTCCCGAATTTTTCATGCCAAACGGACAGGTAAAACAAGAAACCAAGAAAACCTACACCAGAAGTAAAGAAAAGATAGGAAGGAATTCCAAGGTCATTTGAAACATCAATCATTGAACTATAAACCATATCAATGACTACTCCAATGGTTTTCGGGTTCGAATCATGCCATTTGTTGCTGATGATTGCTTTTTTGACGAGTGATCGATAACTAGAAATTAAAAGAGAGAAGTAATTCTATAAAGACTTTTCTAGCTTGTCTGAAAATGGTGGTTCAACTTGAGGAATTGTGATATATCTAATTCTACTACCCTCAGGAGCAGAGGAGGATCGTTTGATGTAAGCATCTATACCTGCATCCCATGGTGCAGGTGGCCTTATGATAAGAATTTTTATGCATAACCTTTGCTCTTTGCTGAGCAAATTCTCTGCAAATTTACATATTGAAACAAGATGACCAACGGCCGGAGAAGGTACAAAAACTAGCTCTAATTTGCTCATCTTTGAAATAAAGTTAATCAGAAGAATGAAGATGAAATAGTGATGAATAGAAGTAGTACCTTCCTTTATAGGTTGGATGTGTCAAATAATTTTGTGGTTGTGGTTTCTTCCTTTTTTAATTAAATGTTTAAAGTTTGGACTAGTGTACTTGACTCAAACTTATAAATAAGATATTAGGTATCATCATAATTTGATTATAGGTGGGACAAATAAATACCATATTTTGATCACGTGTGCTATAAGTAAGGCCTATGAGCTATTGGCCTACGATAGCAGTAACAGAGCTAGGATTTCTTTTAAGGATATTAAAATTTAAAGAAGTAAATGCATGAATAAGTCAAGGGAGTTCAATACATAATATATGTAGAAATGGTGAACCTTAACTCGGCAGAGAAGAATGGAGAAGAGAATTTAGAGAGAGAAATATTGAAGAAGAGAAATGAAACTTGTATTTTTCAGTATATCACTGTACTACTCATATACAGACATATATACTTCAAACCACTAATTAGTTACTTAAACTAACTTACTAACTAATTAATTGATTCTAAAATATTCTAGAAGATTCTACACTACTATGTCCATTCTCATTCTCATTACTCCCCCTCAAGTTAGGTGGTGCAAAGTTGTTCAACCCTCCTAGCTTGCCCACAAGATATTCATGTTGCTGTCTTCCCAATCATTTTGTTAAAATATCTGCTTCTTGATCTTTAGTTCCCACATGTCCGGTTTTTATCAAACATTCTTGAATCTTCTGTCTAAGAAAGTGATAGTCTATTTCTATGTGTTCCGTTCGCTCATGAAATACTGGGTTGGCTGCAATGTGCAAGACATCCTTGCTATCACTATAGAATTTGACTGGTAAGTCCACTTCTATCCCTAGCTCGTTTGGCAATGCTGTCAACCATACTACTTCTGATACTCCACTTGCCATACTCATGTACTCAACTTCAGCTGAACTTCTTGAGACTGTGTTCTACTTCTTTGACTTTCATGATATCAAGGAATCACCATACTTCACCAGAAAGCCTGATACTGACTTTCTTGTATTGGGGCATGAAGCCCAGTCTGCATCACAATACACATTTAACATGTTGCTGCTACCGCTGCTCAATAGAATTCCCATTCCTGGCTCTCATTTAATGTATCTTACTACTCTCATTGTTGCATCCCAATGTGACTTTTTAGGACTTTGTAGAAATTGGCTAATGTTTGTACTGAGAATTTTATATCTGTCCTTGTCAATGACAAATATAACAGCTTTCCAATGAGTCTTTGATATTGTGCATTGTCAGTCGGATTATCATCTTCAGTTTTTGTCAATCTATCTAGTTCTTGCACTGTCAATTTTGCATTTGGTTCTAGAGGGACCATGCCTATTTAGCACCTGAAGGGCATGATTTCAGCATGCATAGCTTCAATCCGCCTGCTATCCTGGGATGCCTGTTGGAAACTTGCAGGTTCTGTGAATGCTGAAAAGGCGGTAACGTAGGTATGATGAGATGAATAGCTTGTCACAGCTAAGTACATTCTCAATGGGATATAAAATTGAGTTGGTAGCTGGCTTCTGAGTAATATAATCTGTCATCCACACTGGGTCCTTGGTTCCTGTTTGAGATCTTCTAAGAGGAATTGCACTGTCAATGTTGCTTGTGGATGGCATCATTGACTCATCTGTAGAAATACTGTCCTGTATGTCTTCATGGAGACCAATTGGCTATCCTAATACTTCCATATGTTGCAAATCTTTAGGATCAGTAACCTCCCTGAAAGATGAACTCTCCTATGGATCTGCAGCAAAAGGAACTGTGTCTGACACTGCCACTAGATCAGCCTTAGGTGCATTTCCTGGAGTGGGGTTTGACATAGGTGCATTTCCTGGAGTGGGGTTTGACATAGGTGGATTTCCTGGTACTGAGCATATTGGTGGTATACAGTCATTATCAAGAAAGAGGAAATAATCTCATGTATGATCCACATCTGTATCCTGCAACTGAAGTGGGAAGACTTCCTCTCTAATAACAACATCTCTATTTACAAAAGATAGATGTTTCTCCAGATCATATAAAATGCAACCCTTGGTCACATTAAAATACCCCATAAATACAACTTTAATTGCCCTACTTCCAAATTTGTCACCCCTTGGAAAAGCATCACCAAAACACAAACATCCCAAGGTCTTCAAATGCCTTATAGATGATTTTTATGAAAAATTACCTCATACGGAGATTTACCTTCAAGGATTGCTGATGGAATCCTACTGATCACATAGGATGTAGCTAATATACAATGTCCTTAAAACCTGATAGGAATATGTCCTTGAAATTTAAATGATCTTGCCACTTTAAGGAGGTGTATGTGCTTTTTCTCGGCCACCCCTTTTTGCTGGGGTGTGTAAGCACATGTTCTTTGATGTATGATTCCTAATAACTAAAGAAATTCTTGCATTCCCAGGTTCACAAACTCTCTTCCATTGTCAGAACTCTCTATCTGAACTATTGCATTAAACTGTGTTGCTATCATTTTGAAAAAAATCTTTAAGCATTATGATAATATCTGATTTGAATTTCAGCAGAAAAATCCATGTTACACGTGAGTAATCATCCACTACTGTTAAGAAATATCTATTTCCATCATAGGTTGGTATACTATGTGGACCCCAAACATCTAAGTGCAGCAATTGAAATACTTTATTTGTTCTACTAGTACTAAAAGGAAAAGGTAATCTGTGATGTTTAGCTAATGGACATATATCATTTCTATCTATTACAGATTTGCACATCTCCAAGTTGTAACCCAACAGCTTCTCCACAGCCTTCCCTGATGCATGCCCCAATCTCTTGTGTAATATCATCACTTCCTCCGTGTTTCCTTGTGCTGCCAATCCTTTTGTTACTTCCCCTGTTTTTGTTCCATTTATTTTATTTGATTGTAATACCAGCAGATAAAGGCCATCTTTTTCTCTAACAATCCCCTTCACCTCACCGGTGAAGAGGTCCTGGAACATGAAAAAGTCAGGATAGAATGCAACCAAACATCTAAGATCCCTTGTCACCTTAGATACTGACATTAGATTATATTGGAAATCAGGCAGAAACAATATATCCTTTATTTCTCCAATTCCTGTTACTTTGCAATTTTCAATATGTGTCACTTGTACTACTTCCCCATTTGGTAGATTTACCTTCTTAGTATTTGTAGTGTTACTTGCTTTAATACTGTTCAGCAATCTTATATCGGCAACCATATGATTAATTTCTCCCGTATCTATTATCCAATCTGTTTTTGCTATATCAACAAGAAATGAATGGGCATTACCTGCCATGTTGGCTGTATTCTCATGTTGTCATTCTCGATTGGTATTCAGACTCAGCATCTTCATGATCCGATCATACTGCTCTACAGTCAGCTATGGTGCTCTGGCCAGTTCTCCCTTGTTGATTGCCTCAGGTTGGTAATTTCCTCTTGCATTCCCTGCAGTTATATTTGGAGGATTGTTTTCAGCACAAACATTGTACGCATTGTTCACTTTCTTCTTTCCTTTGAAACCTGCACGGTAACCAATAATCTTGTAGCATTCTTCTTTCTTGTTGTCACGACCCCAAACCCGATCGTGATGGCGCCCAGCACATTGCTAGGCCAGGCCGACCATTCACCCAATATTCCAAGCTACGAGCTCACGTCCATATTTCACAAATCATTTACAGCGAAACGAATACGAAATATTTTAGCAATTTAATAGAAAATATCCCAACAACCAATACACAATATCCTCCCACAGATCTGGGGGTCACGAGTCAAGAGCCTCTACCAGAATAGCGTATAAATACCAAAATATCTCATAATTTAAGTATGCGGAAATAACAAAAATACATGAAATATAATAGAGAGTTGGGTCCTGCGGACGCCATGCAGCTACCTCGATAAGCTCCGGATAGTACTCTGAAAAGCAGCTAAAGTGATCAACTTTGCCCTGCAGTACCTGGATCTGCACACAAGGTGCAGGGAGTATGGGGTGAGTCTACCAACTCAGCGAGTAATAAGCATGTATAAAAACCCGAAGATAAGAAATCATGATATAACACAAAATGAAGCTATCTAGCAGTTCTATATAGTACAAGTCTCAGAGATATACAGATAAATCAAGGTGAATAAATGCATGAGATGCAATGAAATGCATGAACACTGCGGCACGTGCAACCCGATCCGTTTGGGTACCCGCGCTCACTGTGGGGGTTCAGACTCCGGAGGGGCTCGTACAGCTCAAGCGCAATATCATACTAACATATGCTGCGGCGCGCAGCCCGATCCACTTTCAGTCCAACTATATTCATGCAAGCCTCACGTGCACATATATCTTACCATTTTTAGTTCTGTTTATCAGAAATTATAGAATTAGGTTTCAAACTTCAATATTTGCCAAATCATGTTTAAACAGTGTTCTACTACAGGACTGATGTCATGAAATCATGCTATAATGCATAGAAACAGTGATGACGATCCTCACGGGATCCAAATAACCGGCAAGCAGCCCAAGTATGTTCATAACCATCCAAGTAGGAGGTTACCAGCTCATTATAGCCAACAATCACCGTACAATATCACTCGGTCGGGCTAAGCCATAGTCCCCAATCATTATCGACCCTGCACTCACAGTAGAGTACGTGTCTCGCCTCAATACAATGTCACAATGTGATATACAGGGGTTTCAAACCCTCAGGTCATCATCTACACCCATTACTCACCTCAAGCCGGCTGCAAACTAGCTTGAAATGCCTTTCCCTCAAGAATCAACCTCCACGGATGTCAAATCTGATCAAAACCAATAGGAATAAGTCAAAATAGGCTAATGGAACATAACCCAATCGAAATAACTCGAAATACACCCAAAAGCACGAAGTTGGCAAAACCCGATCCCCGCGCCCACATCTCAAAAAATTACGAAATTCATATTTTCAGAATCCTCGTCTCGCCACGATTCCATATTGAGTTGTGGAACCCTTTCCCAATTTTGTGGTTTGGTAGAGTTAATATTGAGAGCCGTGCCTGTGGAGGATAGGACCTGGAAGTATATTTCCAGTTACTATGGTTGGAAGGTGAAAACTCACGGTAAGAATTTTTTATACTTTCTCGTATGTAAATTCTTTCTTTGCTGTTTTGATCTTCATCCTTCTTTTTATCAGGATTTCTGATTCGAGGGGTTTCAGCTGAAGCTGTTTCTGCCACTCGAGCTTCTTTTGGAACTCAGCTTTCTTTGGACAGAGCTCAAGATACTTCAACGAAGAGAAAAATCATTGAAGAGGATTCTGAAGAGGAAGGGGGCGAAGATAGCTCATTAATAGCTAGACCAAGAGCAAGGAGGCGCATTATATCTGAAGATGAGGCTGAGATTTTGCCTTCTCATACCTCCCCTAATGAGCCCGTTCACCTTGTCTCTGATGATGATACCACCCCTAGGGACACTAATGAGTCCATTTAACATCTTTTAGTTGGGGGGTTTTGAGAGTGGCGAGTTAGGTCCCATTTTAGATGAGCTTCCCCTTTCCTCTTTCTCAACTCTAGTTCCTTCCGTTATTCCTGTATCTGCAAATTCTTTCTTGCCTTCCTTTGTCTACTCCTATTGCTTGCCTGTTTCAACTACTTCAACTCCTCCTCCTTCTATTTTTACTTCTTTTATTGTTCCTCCTTCCATAGTTCCCCTTTCTACTATTCAACATAGAGAAGTGGGTTCTTCAAGCGAAAGTATTGCTATGAGGAGCATGGCCATCGAAGTTCCTACAAATAGTAGTCTTTTGAGGAAATCTGGTCAAGCAGATGATCGTCTTGAACCTTTGATTGATGAAATTGAAAAAGATAAGATGAACAACCATATCTACTTGACCCTGATGAATGACATCGTTCATTCCACTTTGAAGGTATTTCCTTTACTTAGTTAAAAGCTTCTTTTATCATTAAATTCTTACTTTCATGCTTTATTATTTTCATTCTAACCTCATTGGCACAAAGTTAATGGGTAGAATTTCCCTACTAGAGAAAGTAGCCCGAGAGTCTGAGAAAACTATTCTTGAAGCCCAGAGAGTGGCTCATGAAGCTGAGTTAGAAGTAGCTATTTGGAAGTAGTAGTTTGAAAATGCTCAAATGGCTATGGAAGATTTGCAGGTAAGCAAAGATAACCTAGAACAGCAGAAGCGTATACTGACCTCAGAGCTAGCAGTTGCGAAGACTTCTACAAGTCAAGCAGAGAAGGACAAAGAGCGCCTTGAGTGTTCTTTCTTGGAAAAATTGTCTAACTCAAATGAAGAAATTAAAGAACGTATGGCACTCCTGGGCAAAAAAGAAGAGTACGCATGAGATCTAGTGCAAATTTTGACTAAAGCTCAAGTAGATTAATAAATCTTTTCTGACAAGGTATGTTCCTTGGAAAGTTCTCATGCCTCCCTCCAAGCCTCTTTTGATTTAACTTTAACTGAGAATGAAGAGCTAAAAAGCGAACTTGCTGTCTGGGCAAGAGACTACGAATTACTTGAGGAAAAGTTGGATATGAAGGTAAGTTGGACTTTTCTGAACTCCCGTTGTGACGCTTTAACCGAGGCCAACCAAGAAAACTTCGACTTAGAGTTAGAATTGGCCAAAGTCTTGGAGGCTATTGAAAAACTCAACAACTACTTGACTTCCCTTCTCCTGTAATTGAGGCTCCTATGGCTAAAAATTCTTCAAATGAAGTATCTGTGGCTGAAGCTCTCGAAGTTGAAAATATTGTGGCTTAAGATCCCGAGGGTGAAACTACCATGACTCAAACTTCAGAAGCTGAAACTTCCGTGAATGTTGCTCCCCTCGTTGATCGCGTTACTTCAAGTCAAGCCGACACCGTAGCTATGGCTGTTTCTTCTAAAGCTGATATTATGCCTGTAGTTGTTTCTGAAAATGAAGCTAGTATTGTTACTTCTGATGCTCCAGCCTCCTAGTGACCAGTTTATACTTGTTTTTTATTTTTTTAGAAAATGATGGCTAATCCCTTAGTTCATTTTTGAGGGATTTTGAAAAAAAGTCACCATTTCTCATAATGGGGCATTTGTATAAATTATTTTGATGACTAAGCTTATACTTAGTTTTCTTAAATATATTGAGAAGTTTTTTAGTACTTTTATATATATTCTATTCTTGCCTTTTTTCATACTTAAGGGCTTAGAGAATAGTTTTGCATTTTTATCCTTCGAAAATGCTTTATTATTAATCTCATGACTTAATAACATGAGTTTTATAAAAGAGGGCCCTTTTATATATCGACACTTAATGAAGAAGACGTCTCAACTTTGTAATGGTGTTATAATGCGATGAAAGAAATAGGAACACACATGTTTTGTTTGAAATAACTTCGACATGTTTTTATTTATGAGCCTTGACAAAATTTTGAATAGCATTGTACATGTATTTGAATTACATCAATAGCTTTCTTGTAACTATTTTTACAAAAGAAAAACAATGAAAATTAGGTTTTTCTTTATAACCCGTTTTGATTCATAGTCTTTACCCTAACTATTTTTGAGGATATATTCCCTTTAGCTCCGAAACATTAGAAAGGCTTTGAGAAGTGACTTCATTGTTCTCATGGGAAAGAACACTATGATGAGTGTTTTGATTGGAAAGAACACTATGATGAATGTCACATTTTCATAGTTTTTGTCTTGCAGATGCTTCTTGGAAGCTTTGATCTTTCCTTTAATTCTTGCTTGATTTTCCACATGTATCTATGTATATTATGTAGTCCCCCAAGTATTATGAGCGTTGAAGTATGAGACCTCCATCACTTGTTAATTTCTTGTACTTGGTCCTTTTCCTGAAAAGGAAAAACATACGGGGGAGTGCGATTATAGATGAAAAGTGCTTAACCCGTTTATGTTTCTGTCAGAATAATTATAACCCTAGGCCAGGAAATTTAGTATATTCCATTTTGCCTTATAGTTTGTGACTCATAATTTATTATGAATAAGTGTTTTGCCTAACATCTAAAATCGTTTGTAAAACCTTATTAATTCAAAATAAATTTTAACATGATGATACCTGACTGTGGGTATTTCCTTAGAAGTAACATCTCTTCAAATGAACATCGTTCCAATGTGAAGGTAAGATTTTTCCATCCATTGTCTCCAACTCGTATGATCCTTTACCTGCGATATCCCGAATTTTATCGGGTCCTTTCCATGTTGGACTTAACTTTCTTGAATTATCATCTTTTGTAGACTGAAAAACCTTTTTGAGCACAAAGTCCCCAATTTTGAAGAATGTGAGGCGTGTGTTTTGGTTGTAATATCGTTCAATAACATGCTTCCGTGCGGCCATTCTTGTTAATACTACTTCTTTTCTTCCCTCGAGTAAATCAAGGTTAACCGGCATCTCTTCATTATTCGGCTCCTCCGTTGCTTGTATGAACCATGGGCGTGGTTCTCCTATCTCGACTGGAATCAAAGCTTCAGTACCATAAACCTATGAAAATGGTGTTTCTCCCGTGCTCGTTTTTGTAGTTGTACGATAAGCCCACAAAACCCCAGGTAATACCTTAGGCTAGTTACCTTTTGACTCCTGTAACCGCTTCTTTAAATTATTGATAATGACCTTATTTATGGATTCCGCTTGACCATTACCTACTGGATGGTATGGTGTGGATGTTATCCTTCTGATTTACAAACTTTGAAAAAACTATGATTTGGGCTCCTATGAATTGTTGTCCATTATCACACACAATCTCTTTTGCTACTTCAAAACGGCATATTACGTTCCTCAAATGAAGTATTTAACTTCTTTTTCTCGTACCTGTTTAAATGCTCCTTTTTCTACCCATTTAGTGAAATTATCAGTGAGTACAAGTAGAAAATTTATCTGACCTTTTTCTTGTGGTAATGGACCCACGATATCCATTCCCCATTTCATAAAGGGCCACGTGGATATGACTAGATGAATTGCTCTGCTGGTTTATGCATATTATTACCGTACCTTTGACATTTGTCGCATTTGGATACGAAATTTTCTACTTTCTCTTCTATCTTAGGCCAATAATTTCCTACCCTAATTAAAGTTCGTACCAACGATCTTCCTCTTGCGTGATTCCCGCAATGTCCCTCATGTATTTCTCTCATTATGTATTTCATTTGGGAAGGTACGAGACATCATGCTAAAGGTCCACCAAATATTTTTCGATAAAGATTTCCTTGGTTTAAACAGTAAAGGGTAGTCTTTTTATGAAGTGCATATGCTTTCCTTTTGTCATCAGGTATGGTACCGTACTGCAAAAAAATAACAATTTTGTTTCTCCAATCCCAAGTCAAATTATTAAAATTTACCTTGTTCTTATCGGGCTCGAGAGTGGAATGAAATAAATGTATATCTGAAGCATTTGCATCGTTTGTCATGTTAGTTGCAGACGCGAGATTGGCTAAAGCATTTGCTTCAACATTTTCATCTCTTAGTATTTGTACAACCTTCCAATTTTGAAATTGCTTTATCAATTCACGTACTCTTTGTAAGTATTGCTGCATTCTTTCTTCCATGGCTGTATAAGTCCCGAACATTTGATTAACCACGAGTTGTGAATCACTTTTGATTATAATTTAGGTTATGTCGAGTTCTCATGCCAGTTCCAAACCTGCAATCACAGCTTCATACTTTGCTTCATTGTTAGTTATAGAATGACATTTTATGGCTTGTCTAATGGTTTTGCCCGTTGGTGGTACAAGAACGATTCCTAAACCTGCACTTTTTCCATTAGACGAACCATCAGTAAATAAAATCCAAATCCACGGGTTTGGACCATTGAAAACTTGTAACTCTTTTTCCGCTTCTAATTGCATCTCTTGGCTAAAATCGGCCACGTAATCATCTAATACTTGAGATTTAATAGTAGTTCTAGGTTGACATGTGATTTCACTCACTTAATTCAATAGATCATTTTGCCAACCTCCCTGATAATTCATGCTTATGTAAAATACTACGTAATGGGAAAGCAGTTACTGCTGTAATAAGATGACATTGAAATTAAGGTCTTAATTTTCTAGATGCCATGATTAAAGCAAGTGATAATTTTTCTAATTGCGGATATCATGTTTCTGAATCTAACAAAGATTTACTAACATAATAGATAGGGGACTGTTTACCTTGGTCCTCCTGGACTAAAACAGCACTTACCGCAACTTCTAATACGGCTAGATCGATAAGTTATTTTTCCCCTGCCTTTGTCTTTGCCAACAACAGTGGATTTGACAAATATGTTTTCAAATTTCTAAGTGCTTGTTGAAAGTCTTCGTTCCATTCAAAATGACCTTGCTTTTTAAGTGCTGAGAAAAAATTGAAACACTTTTCTGAAGATTTGGAAATGAATCTCCCCAAAGCTGCAATTCTTCCTGTTAGCCTTTGTACCTCTTTCTTACTTATAAGCACGCCAGAGATATCTTCTATTGCTTTTATCTGTGAAGGGTTTACTTCAATGCCACAGTTAGAAACAAGAAAATAAAAAAACTTACCTAATGCAACCTCAAATGCACGTTTTTTGGATTGAGCTTCATATTACATTTTCGCAAAATTTGAAATGTTTCCAATAAATGTGATATATGGTAATTTGAATGATGAGTTTCGAAGAGCATATCGTCTATATATACCTACATGGTTTTTCGCAAATGTCTTGGAATATTTTTGTAACCAACCTTTGATAGACTGCCCCTGCATTTTTTAAGACCAAAGGGCATTACTTTATAGCAGTAAGTACACCTGTCTGTTATGAAAGAAGTTTTCTCCTCATCATCAGGGTCCATTTTGATTTGATTATAACCTGAGAATGCATCTAAAAAACTTAATAGCTCGTGACATGCAGTAGCATCAATTAATTGATCTATATGCAGTAAAGGAAAAGAATCTTTTGGATAAGCTTTATTAAGATCTGTATAATCTACACAAACTCGCCACTTATCATTCTTTTTAGGCACCATAACGGTATTAGCTAACCAGTTAAGATATTTTATCTCACGGATAGACCCGATTTTTAATAATTTCTGAACCTCATCTTGAATCGCCTGATTTTTGAAAGCTCCTTGCTTTCTTTTCTTTTGCTTTATTGGTGTGTACGATGTGTTTTCATTTAACTTGTGGGTCATTACCTCAGATGGTATACCTGTCATATCAGTATGAGACCAAGCAAAACAGTCCATGTTTGCTTTAACAAATTTAATTATCATACCTCTCATGTTTGGGTTCAGGTTTTTTCCAACATAAACCTTCCGTTTGGGTCATTGTTCAAACAATACAACGTCATCCAAATCCTCAATTGTTGTTTTGAAGTATTCATTCTCCTATGGATCTTGAATTGTGCTAGGTCTCGAGTCTATGTCTGTTCGTTCCTATTCAGTTGAGGTTTTAACTATGATGTCCTCAACTGTTCTCTATCATTGCTATTTCTCTTCATTTACGGTGCTCGCGTTTGTTACAACATTAATACTCCTGGCTGCATGTTTATCTCCACGAATTTGGCAAATTCCCCAAGGTGATGGGAATTTAATAATTTTGTGTAGAGTAGATGGGACAACATCTATTTCATGGATCCATAGTCTCCCCATGATCATATTATAAGCCATTTCCATATCTACTACTTAAAATTTAGTTTATTTAGTAACATCTTCTGCAAAAGTTTTTAATATTGCCTCTCCTTTTGTTACATGCTAGAGTTATCGATCCAGACATGGTATGCGCCTTTGGAATCATTTTTTCTTTAGTTTGCATTTCTCGCAATACCCTTAGTAGGATAATATTTTCAGAACTCCCTGGTTCAATCAAAACTTGGTTCACATTAGTATCATATACAAGTAGAGATATTACCAGTGCGTCATTATGTGGAGATAATATGCCATATACATCTGCATCATCGAAGGTAATACTTTCTTCCAAGACTTGTCGTACCCACTTCCCGGGAGTGATAGTGACTTTAAAAACTTTATTTGATGTTGTATACGTTACACAATTGATATCTTCTCCCCTGCTTAAGACATGGACAGTTCTTTTGGGAAATGCTGGTTTTTGGGGCACCTGCCTGTTTTTCATGTAAGCCTCCTTGCCTTTTTCACTGAACAACTCAGTAAGATACCCTTGCTTCAACAAATGATCAACTTCACTTTGTAAAGATCTACACTCAAATGTTTTATGGACATGATCATTATGAAATTAACACCAATGGTCAGGGTTATGCCAGTTTGGAATTGACCTTATCTTTTTTGGCCATCGGACCATATCTCCCATGCTTCTCATAAACAGCTACGAGCTCAGAGGTGGTGAGTGTTCTAAGCACCGAATCTCGCCTTTAAACTTCTATCATCATCTCATGACTCTTGTTTGTTTCACTCGTTCCTAAATCTAGATGAGGAACCCGAACCATTGTTTCTAGATTTGTGATCGTACCTTTGATTATTCGATCTTGACCGTGAGTCTTTTCCTATAAGTCCTATGTATGGCTCGCACCTATTTTTACTGGACCTCTTTTCATTTTCTGCACATCTTGAACTTACTTTTAGCTCTTTTTGGAATGTTGAAATTGTATCCTCTTCAATCTGCAGCTTCGTGCTATACCTGTTATAAACATCACTACATGTTTTAGCTGGGAATTCTTGAAGGCTTTCCTTTAGTCTTCTCGGGGCCTTCGAACTTCTTTCATTCAAATTACTCTTGAATGCTATAGCTGCCCAATTGTCAGGTACACGCGCGTAAAGTCATTCTTTCAAGTTGAAATCTATCACCGAAATCTCGAAGTAGTTCTGAATCTCCTTGCTTGATTTTGAAGATATCTTCCATTCTTTTATCTATCTTTTGGGCTCTCGAATGTGCTTTAATGAATGAATCTGCAAGCTCAACAAAAGAGTTTATAGAACTTTTGGGTAAGAGAGAATAGCAAGTTAACGCTCTTTTGGTGAGTTTTTCACCAAATATTTTGACCAAGACTGATTCAATCTCGTGTTTCGTCAAATTATTGCCCTTCGCGCCAGTTGTGAATGCCGTCATGTGGTCTCGTAGGTATGTTGTTCAATCATACTTTGGGACATCATGCATTTTGAATTTCTATGGAATTGGTAGAGGGAGAGCACTTGGCTTCCATGGTTGTTGTGAATATATATCCATATCCACTCCTTTGATTACAGGTAGAACTCCGTGAATTTTCTCTATGCGGTTATTTCGTTTCTTGAGCTATTTCTGTAAGATTAGTACTAAATTTTGCAAATTAGAATTAGTTGAATTGCCTGGTTCTCCCTCCTATGATTCACTAGGGGTCCCTCCATTTCCGGAATTAACAAGCCCAGAACGAGGATTCTTTAACGTATTGTTATTGGGTGTAGGTGTAGACAATGTAAGAGGAAACCGATTGACTAAAGGCTAAAAAGCTTTGTTAACCCATGCATCAATTACCTTTTTAAAGCTTCATATGCCCATTCAAAATGTTCAGATTGCTCATGTTCATCTTCACGAAACTAAGGGGTGCCTTCACGAGATTTCCGTGGTGAACCATGTGGATAGGGGACCAGGTGAATGTTTTGTAAATTTCATTGGTCTCGCTGGGTTGGATCTACCTTGTTTCCTAGATTGTTATCATTACTGTTTGCCATAATAGATGGAAAATGATTATTAGATTTCCGGTAATGGAACCAATTCGTTTAACAAAAAATCTAGGAATTTGGTCAAAGCAAGAAATTAAGAAGAATACAAGTTACTGATAATCAAGAAAATAAGAAATTTATTTGAGAGTAAATAGAAAGCAAAGAAATCAGATTGTATTTCAATAGAGCCTCAATAGTATTTCGTTCCTCACAAATGCTCTAACGCCCTCTTTTTATAGTAAATTCTAGGGGAATGTGCATTGTCTTTTTCTTGATAAGGAAATTATGAGCAATAAATGACATTAAAAGAAACGTTACTCAATCATTTACATTAAATATAAATTCTCTAATGTATTTCACATTTAATAATGAATTCAGCCTCTTCTGCGTTGTCTAATTCATTTCCTTGATTCTTCTTGATCCTTGGGCTTTAAATGACTTGAATAGGTATGAGTCTCGTGTTATTTGAATAACAACTTGTGCCTCTTTAAGTATCTTCTCTCGTATCTGTTGTTGATCGTGCCTCGTGGATAATTTATAATGCTTTGATCATTTGACTGATATACATGTCATGACACGTCACCTTCGATATGTAAATTCAGTTTCTCCCCAATACAGTAGGTAGGAATTTAACATTTCCTAAGTAGATAAAAGAAGAGGTTATAAAGGAATTCTCTACTTCATTTTCCAAGAGGAAAAGAAGTTTAATTGAGAGTACAAGGTTGAAAGTAATGGAAAGTTATCCATTGCTCATGGTAGTTACCATAAAACGAAGATCATAAGACATTGTGATGACAAAGTCAAAAGGAAGTTTTATTCACAACTTTCTTCCAAGTCTGATCCGTACAAACATAATGGGATTAATGATATTTCTTCGAATTCAGACAATGATTTGACTGACAGAAGTATGAAAATACTAATAAAAAGAATTATAGGTAAAACATGTTTCTTGGAAGAGAAGGATGATGAACACTACATGAACGTGATATGTTCACGCTCGCAGAGTTCAATATCCAACTCTTCGAAGAAAAATGTTTTACCTTTAATTTTTTTATTATCATTTCCATACTTTTGTCACTCAAATCATTGACTGAATTCGAATAAATATCACCAATTCCATTAAGCTTTTACTAATCAGACTTGGAAGAAAGTTGAAAATAAAACTTCCTTTCATCTTTTTCATCATAGAGCTTATGATCCCCGTTTAATGGGAACTGCTATGAGAAACAGACAACTTTCCATTATCATCAATCTTGTCACTCGCATTAAACTTCTTTTCCTCTTGGAAAATGAAGAAGTGAATTCCTCTATAACCTCTTCTTTTATCTACTTAGGAAATCTTAAATTCCTACCTACACCATCAATATTTGAAACACATGCCATTTCATTCTCATCATCATTGTCGCTAATGAGAAGAACAATTAAAGGAACACTCTGCCAAGTACCGTGTGTCACAACCCAAATTGCATACCTGGTGGTGATGGCACCTCTCATGAAGACAAGGCTAGCCAGTCTAACACAATTCGTCCTTTAAAACAATATTTAACACAAATACAGTACAACATGGTTTAATAATACAAAATAGCAGAAAATATAGGTAAAAATGCGGAGATCTAGCCCGACACAGTCCTTACCAGAGTGTCACAAGTCATGAGTAACTAATGAATCCTGATACAACTCTACTAAATACAAAATCTGATACAATAGTTTGAATAACATTGAAATGATAAGATAAGGGAAGCATAGGGGTTGCGGACGTCAATGACTACCTCGTAGTCTCCGAAACACTGCCTAGACTGGGAGGATCAACTCTTAGGAGTAGAAATCTTCCATGCCTTAATCTGCATACACGGTGCAGGGAGTAATGTGAGTACTCCAACCAGTGAGTAACAAATAAATAATGGCTGAAAGCAAGAAAATATGCAAAAACATAAAGTATTCTATACAGAAGCACTAAAATCACTTAAAATAGTAAATCAATGAAATATCCAATAATTTCCTTTTTCAACAAGTAAAACAGGTAATCTGGCAGGTAAATAACAAGTAGAAATCCGCCCCTCGGGCAAAGTATCAATCACTCGGTACAGTATCAGCCCCCGGGCTCACTCTCAAAACAGTATCAGTCACTCAGGCTACCTCACAATCACTCATATCAGCCCCTCGGGCTCACTCTCCGAATAGTATCAATCAATCAGAACGATAGGTACCTGCGCACACTGTGGGTGTGCAGACTTCGGAGGGCCCTCTTATGGCCCAAGCGCGATACCAACCCACCTCGTGGTATCATCACTCGACCTCACATCACTCAAGCCACCACATGGCATATAAAGTATCTCAGGCCCTCGGCCTCACATCACTTAGCATATTCTCACATATGGCCCTCTACCTCTCTAAGTACGAATATTATCATAAGCCCATCGGAATTTGTAAAACAATAGTTCTCAACCCCAAAATATCATTTAGAAATATAATTTAAGTTTCAAATCTGTATAAAAGTGGCTGAGTTTGTAAAACAGTAATTATCAATAGGAATGAGTTCAAGTAATAAGTCAAAACAGAAAGGAAATAGTGATAAAAATCTCCGAAGGGTTCAAATAATTGGCACGAAGCCCAAATATGGAAATCAAACCAAATCATGATGATAAAAAAAGTTTCAGTCAAATACGCGGTAAAACCATCAATCGGGATGGACCAAGTCAAAATCCCCAGTAATAAAATGCCCCGCCGCGCTCATCATCCAGCGCGTGTGTCAGCTCAGTTTAGCCCTGCAATGTGTAAATCTGGGGTTTCAAACCCTCAGAACATCATTTACAATCATTACTCACCTTGAATCGGCTATTTCTTTAACTTGCGACGCCTTTGCCCCTCGAATTGGCCTCCATGTGTGTCGAATATATTATGGAACCAAAGCCCAAAAAAAAATAATCGAAAAATATCAAAATTCTAGAAACTAGCAAAAATCCGAGCCCCGGGCCCACATCTCAAAACTTAGAAATTTTTACATCAACGGGTTCCTTGTCTCCCCACGAGTCTAACCATACCAAAATTATCCAAACCCCATTATATTTCGACACTCAAATTCGCGATTCTATCCAAGAGGGTTTTCTAAACTTTTCCAACAAAATTAGCGGATTAAATGCCAAAACTGGTAATAGATTCAAGTTATCCAACCAAAATTAAGTTAAGAATACTTACCCAGTTGTTCACTCCAAAAAATCGCCTCACCCGAGCTCCAAATCATCAATAATGGCGAAGTCCCATTTTTAGAACTTAACATTCTGCCCATGCCTTTTCTTCTTCGTGAACGCGGTCAAGGCCTCGCGTTCGCGAAGCACAAATATCCATTGACCATTTTTCCTTCTTCGTGAACGCGGCTACCTCCTCGCAAACGAGTAGCTCAAAAACCTCACCCCTTCCCGAACGCATGAGCTCCTTTGTGAACGTGAGGGCCAAGAATTTAGCTCCCCTACACAACACTTCGTGGCCGCGGGATGCCGCGGGATGCACGTCGCGAACACGAAGCACATAGCTCTGCTGGCCAATTCCTCTTACGCAAATGCGATGCTCAATCGCGAACACGTAGCTCACTGCCCAGACCTTTCGCAAACACGGAGGACCTATCGTGAATGTGAAAGTAAAATTTTACTCCTGCCCCAGCTCCCCTTCGCGAACGCGAGGTCCTATTTGCGAACACGAAGAAGGAAACCAGAACTGACACCAACAACATTTTCTGCATTTTCCTAAGTTCCTAAAATGATCCGTTGAGCATCCGAAACACACCCGATTCCCCAGAGACCTCAACCAAAAGCACCAACACATCCTAAAATCTCATTAAAACTTGTTCCAATCATCAAAACACCTCAAACAACCAAAACCATCAATTCTCATCGAATTAAAGCTTAAGTTCTTCTAAAACTCCCGAAACACGCTTTTGATAAAAAACCCAACCAAACCACGTCCGAATGACTTGAAATTTTGCATACACATCCCAAATCACCTAAAGAAGCTAAAACAAATCTTGAAATTCCATTCCGACCCCCGGATAAAAGTCCTACTTATCAATCGAAGATTGCCAAAAATACCAACTTCGCCAATTCAAGCCTAATTCTACACCGGACCTCCACTGCCACTTCCGATAACACTCCTAAGTCAAAAATTACCTCCCGGAACTAACCGAACCATCAAAATTCACATTCGAGCTCTGTAACTCATAAGTCAATATCCGGTTGACTTTTTCAAGTTAAGCCTTCTTAAAAGAGAATAACTGCCTCATTTCTTATCAGAACCACTCCAAACGCAACCCGATCAACTCGACCACACAAAATACGGATAAGGAAGCATAAATGAAGCAGAAATGGGGGAAACGCAGCGCTAACTCATGAGACGACTGGCTGGGTCGTCACACTGTGTCTTAATTAATCTTGGTGAAAGTTCCATTGCATGTTTAATAAAGTCATTAACCCCTTCTAAAAAATCCTCCCGCAATCCTAAATTTCAATTCATATCCACAAAAATTTAAGTCATATCCTAAAATTTCAATTTATAAACTAAAATTCCAATACATAAACTAATATCCTAAAGGTTCAATTCACATCCTAATGGTTCAACTCATATCCACAAAAGTTCAAGTCATATCCTAAAATTTTAATTTACAAATTAAAATTCCAATACATAAACTAATATCCTAAAGGTTCAATTCACATCCTAAAGGTTCAACTCTTATCCACAAAAGTTTTAAGTCATATCCTAAAATTTCAATTTATAAACTAAAATTTCAATACATAAACTAAAAATTTCAATTCATATCCTAAATGTTCAACTTATATCCACAAAAGTTCAAGTCATATCCGGAAATTTTTATCTATAAACTAAAATTTCAATACATAACCTAATATCTTAAAGGTTCAATTCATATCCTAAAGGTTCAACTCATATCCACAAAAGTTCAAGTCATATCATAAAATTTCAATTTATAAACTAAAATTCCAATACATAAACCAAAATTTTAATTCATATCCTAAAGGTTCAAATCATATCCATAACAGTTCAAGTCATATCCTAAAATTTCAATTTATAAACTAAAATTCCAATATGTAAACCAAAAATTTCAATTCATATCCTAAATGTTCAATTCATATCCTAAATGTTCAATTCATATCCTAAAGGTTCAACTCATATCCACAAAAGTTCAAGTCATATTCTAAAATATTAATTTATAAACTAAAATTCCAATACATAAACTAAAATTTTCAATTCATACCCTAAAGGTTCGATTCAACTATCTAACAATACAAAGTATTATTTAAATCTAACTAAACTAAATTCAACACTAATTAAGCTAATTAGTTAATAAAATTTATTAACAAAGCTAACTAAAACAAGACATACACCCTAATCCTCAATAAAAATAATGTTCAAAGAATTTAAACACTAATTCATATCCTTAAACTACAATATTGAAACAATTGAAACAAAAACTAGAAATAACAAATATTCAATGTTATAATTAAAACTTAGCTTTTTTTAGGTGGAGAAGGAGAGAAAGGGGCAGGGGTAGCGCTTCCGGCGGTGGCTGAGGCTGTTATAATGGTGGCCCGGGGTGGGGGGACTGATTAGTGTGAGGGAAATAGAGAATGGGAGGGGAGTGTATTGTGAGAAATTTTTGGAAATAAAATATGAGAATGGGAGGGGAAAACCCGTTTTTGAGTGTCACGACCAGGATTTCCCACCATCAGGTGTCCTGATGGCTCCTACTATTGGGAGCTAGGCAAACCAACATTTAAAATATTTTTATTAAATTCACGATAATATAGACAAAATGAAATAATTAAATAAAACGGAAGTCTTTAAACTTATATAATTGAAAACAAAATGCGGAAGTCTGAATACATCTCTACCTAGAGTTTGGTGTCACTACTCACGAACTACTATATAGTACTAAAACAAAAGTATGATGGAAATACATCAATGTTTGTCTCGATACAAAGAAAAAACTAATAAAGAGAAAGGGACTCTGGCCTGCGGACGTCGGCAAGGGTACCTCAAAAGTCCCTGGACTAAAGTCAGTTCTCGCTCAATACTGCTGCTGTGGTCCAAAAGCTGCTCCTAGATCTGTGCAAAAAGATGCACAGAGTATAACATCAACACAATCGACCCTATGTGCTGATATGTGACCGGCCTAATCTCGGCAAAGTAGTGACGAGGTTAGACTAGACTACCGGATAATCATGTACAGATATGAAAAATACTTTGCGGAAAATAAACAGGAGATAAACAATTTATAAAAGGAGGGGAAAACATGCTGGGCGGACAACATTTATAAATAAGGATTCTAAATAAAGGTATATCAGTCAACAAAACTCAAGTTCGGATATAACACATTTATCTCATACTTTATTGCGGTGCGAAACCCAATCCAATCACTCAATAACCCTGTTGCGGCGTGTAACCCGATCCACATATTTATGATATTGTTGCGGCATGAAACTTGACTCGTGCGGAATTATTTATCCTTGTTGCGGCGAGCAACCCGATCCATATCATTTAACATTGTTGCGGCGTGCAACCCGACCCACTAATATCACACTTTATCATCCAAACAACAGTCACAACTGCGGAGCAAGAGAACAGTAACTAGTGAAGAAGTCCCGCCAAGGGAACATAACAACACAACTAAATCCCGGCAAGGGACTAAATCAACAACACCCATAAAACCACCCGGCAAAGGAGAAACAACATTAATAAACTACATCTCGCATCAATGGAATAATTATATCACTTTCTCCTTTGATCACTTATAACCCAATTATAGTATTCTCATTCGATCCAACGCTCCAAAATGCACAAATCATAATTCTTCCTCAAATTTTTCACATTATATGACATTTGTCAATTTATCAATGGAAGAGGTATCACAGAATCCGAATAAACACAGACAAGATTTACGGTCATGCTAGACTCCAGTGTATAGATACTTGTCACCATGCCTATACACCATACTCAACAATTAGCAAATAGCACACAATACTCTAATCCTATTCCCTCAAGCCAAAGTTCGGACAAACACTTATCTCGGTCCAAAGAATAGCAATCAACTCTCTAATACCACATTTCTTCTACAATCCAACTCTTAAACAACGATATCTAGGCATAATTAATTCAATAACATCAATAAAGATTCAAAAACATAATCCCTTTGCTTAGAAATGAAGTTCCTAGCATTCTTCCAAAGATACCTAAATTTGACCTCGCGCCCACTAATTCCAAACATGTGGCTCGGACCAAAAACCGACCTCCCATAACCCCACGAGTTCAAATATACAATTTATTTTAAGATTCGATCCCAAATTGAGGTTGAATTACCCAAAATTCCCAAAACCCTAACTCTACCCAAATCCCCTAATTCTTACTTGATTTAATGTTTTTTGGCTTAGAATCTAGTGATTAGTTGAAGAAATTAAGAGAAGGCGAGGTTAGAAACACTTACCTATGAAGCTATGGAGGAAGAAATCTTCAAAATTCATCTAAGCAGGGTGAAGGAGAAGAGCTCGTGTGAAAATGGGTGTATTTCCCGGAATGGGTTCTGTTTTGGGAATTTTAAATCACGAGGCGAATTTAATCTATGTGATTGCGGGGTAAAGGATGTGATCGCATAGATGAGAGGGAAATTGGCTTCTGCGATTGCATCGTATGGATTGCGATCGCATAGAAGGAATGGCTGGGCTCACCAGTACTGGACCAACTGATACGCGATTGCGTGCAATGGACTATGCTCGCACTAAAGGGCTGGAGCTAAGCTCTGCAATCGCAAAGAAGAAATTTTGAACACCTGAAGAAAACCCTATGCAATCGTAGAGAACAACTTACCTAAACACCAGAAACAACAGTTCTGTAATAATCCTAAAGCCATAAACACCCTGAACCACCTCTGAATCACTTCCGAGGCATCAGAGCTCCAAACTAAAACGCACACACTAACTCAACAACATGATACGAACTTAACCGAGCGATCAAATCGCCAAACCAACATCGAAATCAATAAGTCAAACCTCAAAATCACCATTTTTCATTCTAACTTCATAAACTTCAAACTTAAGATATTTAGGTCCGAAATACGTCAAACGACATCCGATCTGGACCAAATTTCACAGAAAGTGCTTAAACCCTATTTAAGACCTGTACTGGGCACCAGAACCAAAATACATGCCCGATACCAATATTTTCTAACTCATTTTCTTTTCACATTTTTGATATCATTTTAAGAAAAAGAATTTCTTTCAAAAATTCATTTCTCTGGCTCAGGACCTCAGATTTCGATTCTGGAAATATGCCTAAGTCCCGTATTTTTCTACAGACCCTCCGGGACCGTCACATCACGGGTTTGGGTCCGTTTACCCAAAATGTTGACCAAAGTCAACTTTGATCATTTTAAAGCTACATTTTAGAATTTTTCCCATATTTTTACATGTAAGCCTTCCGGCTACACACAGACTACGCACGCAGGCAACTAAAAGTGAGGTTTTTAAGGCCTCAGAAGTGTGGAAAAGAGAGAAAACAAGTGATGACCCTTTGGGCCGTCACATTCTCTATCTCTAAAACGACCGTTGGTCCTCGAACGGACAAAAGAAAGAAGTACCTGAGTCGGGGAATACATGAGGATAACGGCTCCATATATCAACCTCGGAATCCAATGTCATTGCCTCGGGAGGCTGACCTATCCACTGACACACTTTGAAGGAAAACTCTTCGACCTCAACTGTCGAACCTACTAGTGTAAAATAACACACGGCTCCTCCTCATAAGATAGATCCTTTTCCAACTGGACAGTACTGAAATATAACACGTGGGATGGATTGCCGTGATACCTCTGAAGCATGGATACGTGAAAAACTAGATGTACGGCTGACAAGCTAGGCGGCAAGGAAAGTCTATAAGCCACCTCTCTCACATGATCGAGAATCTCAAATGGACTAATGAACTTAGGGCTAAGCTTGCCCTTCTTCCGGAATCGCATCACGCCCTTCATAGGAGATACTCCGAGCAATACTCGCTCACCAACCATGAAAGCTACATCCCTAACCTTGCGATATGCATAGCTCATCTGCCTAGTCTGAGCTGTCCGAAGTCTGTCCTGAATTATCTTGACCTTATCCAAGGCCTCTTGAACTAAATCTGTTACAAATGACCGAGCCTCTCCCAGCTCAAACCATCCAACTGGAGGCCGACATCGCCTACCATACAACGCCTCATATGGAGCCATCAGAATGCTGGACTGGTAGCTGTTGTTGTAGGTAAACTCTGCTAAAAGCAAAAACTGGTCCCACGAGCCTTCAAAATCAATAACACAGGCTTGGAGCATATCATCAAAAATTTGAGTCGTCCTCTCAAACTGACCGTCCGTTTGAGGATGGAATTCCATGCTCAACTAAACCTGGGTGCCCAACTCCTGCTGGACTGCCCTCCAGAAGCGCGATGTAAACAACCTACCCCAGTCCGAAATAATAGATATCAGAACCCTATGAAGGCAAACAATCTCTCTGATGTAGAGCTCAGCTAACCTCTCAAATGAATAAGTGGCTGCAACAGGAACAAAATGCGTTAACTTCGCTAGACTATCAACAATGACCCAAATAGCTTCAAACTTCTTCTGAACCATTGGAAGTCCAGTAACAAAATCCATTGTAATCCTCTTCCATTTCCACTCGGGAAGCTCGATCCTCTGAAACAACCCACCAGGCCTCTAATGCTCATACTTAACATGTTGACAGTTCAAACATCGAGCCACATATGCAACAATATCTTTCTTTATTCTGCGCCACCAATAGTGCTGCCTCAGATTGTGATACATCTTTGCGGCGCCCTGATGAATAGAATACAGAGAACTATGGGCCTCCGCTAAGATCAACTCTTAAATCCCATCAACATTGGGAACACAAACTTGCCCATGAAATATCAAAATATCATCACCATCTAAGGTCACCTTCTTGGCACCTCCACGCTGCACCGTGTCTCTCAGGACACACACATAGGGATCATCAAATTGCCGCTCACGGATACGCTCCAACAACAACGAATGAGCGATCGTGCAAGCTAGCACCCTGCTAGGCTCAGAAATATCCAACCTCGCAAATCAATTGGCCAAGGCCTGAACATCCAAAGCAAGCGGTCTCTGGCTGACCAGAATATAAGCAGGACTATCCACGCTGGCAAATTTCTTACTCAATGCATACACCGCCACATTGGCCTTCCTTGGGTGGTATAAGATAGTAACATCATAGTCTTTCAACAACTCTAACCACCTCATCTTCCTCAAGTTCAACTTCTTTTGCTTGAACAAGTACTGAAGGCTCTTGTGATCTGTATACACCTCATACGTCACACCATATAGATAATGCCTCCAAATTTTCAAAGCATGAATAATGGCTGCCAACTCTAGATCATGAACCGGATAATTCCTCTCGTGGATCATTAACTGCCTCGAAGTATAGGAAATGACTCTGCCATCCTGCATCAATATGCACCAAGCCCAATGTAGGAAGCATCACAATAAACTATATAAGGCCCTGAACTTGTGGGCAAAACCAATACCAGTGCCGTATCAAAGCTGTCTTGAGCTTCTGAAAGCTCGCCTCACACTCATCTGACCGTCTGAACTAGGAACCTTTCTGGGTCAATCTGGTCATCGTGGCTACAATAGACAAAAACCCCTTCAGGAACCGATGGTAGTAACATTCTAACCCCAAGAAACTCCGGATCTCTGTAGCTGATGTTGGTCGAGGCTAGTTCTTGACTGCCTCAATCTTCTTCGGGTTCACCTGAATACCCTCTAGTAAAACAATGTGACCCAAAAATGAAACCGAACTCAACCAGAACTCGCACTTTGAAAACTTGGCATATAACTAACTATCTAGCAGAGTCCTGAATGCGGGAACATATCAAAATATCGTCAATGAAAATAATCATGAACAAATCCAAATAGGGCCTGAACACTTGGTTCATTAACTCTATAAATGCTACTAGGGCATTGGTCAACCCAAATGACATGATCAAAAACTCATAATGCCCATACGGAGTACACAATGTTGTCTTAGGGAAGTCAGACGCCCTGATCCTCAGCTAATGATAGTCAGATCTCAAATCTATCTATGAAAACATCCTTGCGCCTGAAGCTGGTCGAATAAATCATCAATCATCGGTAGTGTATACTTGTTCTTTATTGTCACCTTGTTCAATTGCTGGTAATCAATGCACATCCTCATGGAGCCATCCTTTTTCTTCACAAATAACACCGGCGCACCCCAAGGCGATACACTGGGTCTAATGAAACCCTTATCCTAAAGCTGATCCTTCAACTTTTTCAACTCTGGCGGGGCCAGCAATACGGCAGAATGGAAATGGGCTGAGTGCCCGAAGCCAGATCAATATCCCTATCAGAACGCAGGAGTATATCAGAATATCGTCAATGAAAACAATATGGACAAATTCAAATAGGGCCTGAACACTCGATTCATCAACTCCATAAATGTTGCTGGGGCATTGGTCAACCCAAATGACATGACCAAAAACACATAATGCCCATACGGAGTGCACAATGCTATCTTAGAGAAGTCAGACGCCTTAATCCTCAGCTGATGATAGTCAGATCTCAAATCTATCTTTGAAAAATCCTTGCACCGTGAAGCTCGTCGAATAAATCGTCAATCCTCGACAGTAGATACTTGTTCTTTATTGTCACCTTGTTCAATTGCTGGTAATCAATGAACATCCTCATCGAGCCATCTTTTTTCTTCACAAATAACACCGGCGCACCCCAAGGCGATACACTGGGTCTAATGAAACCCTTATCAAGCAAATCCTACAACTGATCCTTCAACTCTTTCAACTCTGGTAGGGCTAGCGATGCAGCGGAATTGAAATGGGCTGAGTGCCCAGAGCCAGATCAATATCCCTATCGGGCGGCATACCCGACAGGTCTAAAGGAAAACCTAGAGGAACTCCCGAACAATAGGAACACAATCAATAGAGAGGACCTCTGCGCTAGAGTCACAAATATACGCCAAGTAAGCTAGACACCCCTTCTAGACCATGCGTCGAGCTTTCACATATGATATAACATTGCGGGTGGCATGACCTGGGGTCCCTCTCCATTCTAGTCGGGGCAAATCTGGCAAGGCCAAGGTCACAGTCATGGTGTGTTAATCAAAGATAAAATGATACAGGGATAACCAATCCATCCCCAATATAACGTCAAAGTCTACCATGTTTAAGATCAATAAATTAACACGGGTCTCAAGACCCTCAAATACTATCACACAGGAATGATGCACTCGGTTGACCACTATAGAATCACCCACCGGTGTAGATACATAAACAGGAAAACTCAAGGCATTGCTTGGCATAACCAAGTATTGTGCAAAATAGGATGATACATATGAATACGTAGAACCAGGGTCAAATAGCACTGAAGCATCTCTATCACAGACTAGAATATACCTGTAATAACAACATTGGAAGACTCAACCTCTGGCTTGGCCGGCAAAGCATAACACCAAGGTTGAGCCCCACCTTCCTAAGCCATGTATCTAGGAAGATCGGCTGCTGGCTGTCCCCTACGTTTGGCGGTCTGAGCTCCACCTCTATGCTCTCTACTTCCACCTTTATGACCTCTACCCCGCCTCTAGCTTGCTGGGCGGCCTGTGGAGCCTCTGATGCCTGAATCATAGCTCGAGAACTCTGCTGCTGTGACTATGCACCCCTCAACCTCGGGCAAGCTCTCTTGATGTGACCATACTCACCACACTCATAGCATCCGCCTAGATACTGCAGCCGAGAGGGCTGAGACTAACCATGTCGACCTGAATGGCTACCTCGAAAGCTCTGAAGTGGTGGTGCACTGATAGGCTGCTGATCAGAATAGTGCTGCTGAGAACCACTACCACTCAAAGTACCATGAGAGATGTGGAGTGCTGACTGACAGAGCCTCGGTGGATGGCCTCTACCATAGGAATCCCTACCTCGAGATGAAATACCACTGAACCTACCAGAACGACGAGGCCTCTTATCTGACCCCTGACCACCTCCCCGTGCAAGAGCCATCTCAACTCTACGGGCCGCGTTGGCCTCCTCTAGAGAAGAAATCTCGATCCCTGCTCCCAAAGCCATATGGAGACGGATCAGCTTAATCAACCCATCAATAAACCTCTGCACCTATCTCTCGCTTAGTGGGGAGTAGAACAACAACATGGCATGCTAGATCAATAAAAAAGTCTCATACTGTGTGACTTTCATAGTGCCCTAATGGAGACGCTCGATTTGCCTGCGTTGAGCCTCTCGCTCAGTCACTGGGAGAAACTTCTCCAAAAGTAACTCTGCAAACCGGTACCAAGTCAATAATGGCAGCTTGCTGGCTTAGATAAACAATAGTCCCTCCACCGGGTATTGACAGATCCTGCTAGTCGAAAGGTGGCAAAGTCGACCCCATTGTACTCCACGATACCCATAGTCCAACCTCATGGAAACTGAACAACAAATATTGGGGGTCCTCTGTAGAAGAACCGCTGAATGTGGTGGTGAAGAGCTTGATGAACCTATCAAGCCACCACAAATAATTTGCCGACTTCGTCGCACCATCACCGCTCTGAGCCCCAATACGCGGCTGAGCTGCCACAGCTGGCTGAACGCTGGAACCTGAGCCTAAGGCGCTACCTGCTCCAATATTATGTGTAGCGGGAGTCTGAACACCTCCCCCAGCCTGAGATGTGGCTGGTGCTACGAGAAGCAAACCAGCTTTAGTGACGCTATCCATAAGGCCCACTAATCTGACCAAAGCATCCTGAAGAACAGGGGTGTCTATGAACCCCTCTAGGACCTGAGTTGGGCCCACCAGAGCTGCTGGGGATGGAACCTCCTCATAATAATCGACATAAGGCTACATCTTTTGACCTACTGCTCGGGGTTGAGTTCTGCTCCGTCCTCGGCCTCAGGCAAGGCATTGGCCTCGGCCTATGCCCCTCGTAGGACCTGGTGCTGCCGGATCGGGCTGTTGCAAGGTAGAAGAGGGAGCACGTGTTCTCGCCATCAGTGAAAGAACAGATTATAACAACAATTAGTATTTGAGAAACATAAAAGAACGACAAGAAAGAGCGAAAGTGAAATTTTCCTAACTCTGCAGCCTCTGGGGGATAAATATAGATGTCTCTGTATCGATCCCTTAGACTCTACCGAGTTTGTTCGTGTGTTGTGAGACCTATGTAACCTAGTGCTCTAATACAACATTGTCAAGACCCGGATTTCCCACCAACGGGAGTCGCTATGACGCATACTATTGGGAGATATGCAAGCCAACATTTATAACATTTTAATTAACATTCGCGATAATATAGATACAATAAAATAATTAAATAAAGCGGAAGTATTTAAACTTATATAACTTAAAATAAAATGTGGAAGTCTGAATACACCTCTACCCACAGTCTTGTGTCACTACTCACGACCTACTATTAGAGTCCTAAAACAAAAGTCTAAATGGAATACATCAGTGTTTGTCTCAATACAGAGAAAACAAAACAATAAACAGAAAGGGACTCCGGCCTGGTGACGTCAGCTAGGCTACTTCGCAGTCCCTGGACTGAAGTCAGCTCTCGATCAATACTACTGTTGTAGTCCAAAGGGTGCTCCTAGATCTGTGTAAAAAGATGCACACTGTAGAAACAACACAACCAACCCCATGTGCTGGTAAGTGCCCAGCCTAACTCCGGCGAAGTAGTAATGAGGCTAGACCAGATTACCAGATAAACCTTTACAGATATGAAATATACTTTGCTGAAAATAAACAGGATATAAGTGGTTTATAAAAGGACGGGGAAACATGCCGGGTGGACAATAATTATAAACAAGGAGTCTAAATAAAGGTAAATCAGCCAATCCACATATTTATGATATTGTTGAGGCGTGCAACTCGATCCGTGTTGATATTATTTATCCTTGTTGCGGCGCGCAACCCGATCTATATCATTTAACACTGTTGCGGCGTGCAATTCAACCCACTAATATCATTCTTTATCATCCAAACAATAGTCACAACTGCGGAGCAAGAGAAGAATAACAAATGAAGAGGTCCCGACAAGGGAACGTAACAATACAACTAAATCCCGGCAAGGGATTAAATCAACAACACCCATAAAACCTCTCGGCAAGGGAGCAACAACAGTAATAAACTACACGTCCCGGCAAGGGAATAATTACATCACTTTCTCCTGATCACTTATTTCCCAATTATCATATTCTTATTCGTGCCCACGCTCCAAAATGAACAAATCATAATTCTTCCTCAAACTCTTTACATTATATTACATTTGTCAATTTATCAAGGAAGAGGTATCACAGAATCCAAATAACAACAGATAAGACTCACGATCATGCTAGACTCCAGTATATAGATACTCATCACCATGCTTATACATCGTACTCAACAATTAGCAAATAGCACACAATACTCTAATCCTATTCGCTGAAGCCAAAGCTAGAACAAATACTTACCTCAGCCCAAAGAATAGCAATCAACTCTCTAATACTGCCTTTCCTCTACAATCTGACTCGGAAACGATGATATCTAGGCATAATTAATTCAATAACATCAATACTAAAAAATATTATCCCATAGCCTAGAAATAAAGTTCCTAGCATTCTTCCAAAGAGACCAAAATTTGACCTCGGGCCCATATATCCCTCATAACCCCACGAGTTTAAATATACATTTTATTTAAAGATTCGAACTCAAATTAAGGTGGAATTGCCCAAAATTTTCAAAACCCTAACTCTGCCCAAAAACCCTAATTTCTACTTGATTTCGAGATTTTTGGCTTAGAATCTAGTGATTAGTGGAATAAATTAAGAAAAGACAAGGTTAGAAACACTTACCTATGAAGCTACAGAGGAAGAACTCTTCAAAAGTCGTCTATGGATGGTGAAGGAGAAGAGTTCGTGGGAAAATGGGTCTATTTCCCATAATGGGTTCTATTTTGGGCATTTTATATTACTGGGCGAATTTGGTCAATGCGATCGCGGGGTAAAGGATGCGATCGCATAGAGAAGACGGAAATTGGCTTCTGCGATCGCATCATAGGGATTGCAATCACATAGAAGGGATGGATGGGCTCACTAGAATTGGACAAACTGATACGCGATCATGGGCAATGGACTGCGTTCGTACTGAAGGGCTGGAGCTAAGCTATGCGATCACGGGGGAGTCTATGCGATCGCATAGAAGAAATTTTGAATACCTGAAGATAACCCTATGTGATCGCAGGAAGAGTAATGCGATCGCAGAGAACAACTTACCTGAACACTAGAACTAGCAGTTCTGCAATAATCCTAAGGCCAAAAACACCCGAACCACCTCTGAATCACAATCAAGCCCTCACGGGCTCCTAATCAAAACACACACACTAACTCAACAACATTATACAAACTTAACTTAGCGATCAAATTGCCAAAACAACATCGAAATCAATGAATCAAACCTCAAAATCATCATTTTTCATTCTAACTTCATAAACTTCAAACTTTAAATATTTAGGTCCGAAATACGTCAAACGACGTCCGATATCAACAAAATTTCACAAAAAGCGCATAAGCCCAATTTAATACTTGTACCGGGTACCGGAACCAAAAATACGGGCCCGATACCAATATTTTCTAACTCATTTTCTTTTCAAATTTTCATATCATTTTCAGAAAAATAATTTCTTTCAAAAACTCATTTCTTGGGCTCGAGACCTCGAATTTCAATTCTAGGAATACGCCCGAGTCCAATTTTTTCCTACGGACCCTCTAGGACCGTCACATCACAGGACCAGGTCCTTTTACCCATAATATTGACCAAAGTCAACTTTAATTATCTTACATCAATATTTTAGAATGTTTCACATATTTTTACACATAAGCCTTCTAGCTACGCGCCCGGACTGCGCATGCATATCGAGGCGACCAAAAGTGAGGTTTTCAAGGCCTCGGAAGTGCGGAAAAGAGAGCAAACGTATCACGACCCGAATTTTCCACCATCAAGAGTCGTGATGGGGCTTTCTAATAGGATCTAGGCAAGACAAATATCAAATACTCCTTTAGCGAACATCAACAAATATTAAACGATTTAACAATAAAGCGGAAGTCTTAATATAATTTACTGAAAGAAAGCGGGATTTTATCAAATTCTCTACCAAAGACTGGTATCACATTACTCACGAACTGCTACAATCACTAAATAAATAGTCTGAAAGAAATCATAGCAGTTTGTTTCAATACAAAAGCTACAAAACCGAATAAGGATGGAAGAGACTGGGCATGCGGACATCAGCAAGGCTACCTCAAAGTCTCTGAACCGAAGGTCTGCTCCCGATCTACTAGTGTTGCGGTCCGTAAGCTGCTCTATGATCTGTGCACAAAAATGCACAGAAGTGTAGCATCAGCACAACCGACCCCATGTGCTGATAAGTGTCTGGCCTAACCCCGGCGAAGTAGTGATGAGGCTAGAAAGGGCCTACCACAAATAACCTATTCAGATATACGTGCAATAATAAGAAAATATACTAACTCAACAATTAAAGGGGGGAGGGAAGCATGTTGTGGGGTACGACAGTCTAAACATAGAAATCATCGGTAAACGAATGAAACTGAACATTAACAACTGCTAAGGAATACACAAAGTCTCTACATACGAAAACAATACACTCAGTCCATTCTCTGTTGCCGCGTAACCCGATCCACAAATATATCTGTTGTGGCGAGCAACCCGATCCTCAAATATATATGATGTGGCAAGCAACTCAATCCTCAAATCTATGCTTTGAGGCGAACAACCCGATCCTCATATATATATCTGTTGCAGCGTGCAATCCGATTGATAATTATATCTGTTGCGGCGTGCAACCCGATCCGCAGATATATCTTTTGCAGCATGCAACTCGATCCTCAATTATATATGTTGCGGTGTCCAACCCGATCCTCAGTTGTATCTGTTGCGGCATGCAACCCATCCTCAAATATGTCTGTTGCGACGTGCAACCCGATCCTCGATATTTAACACCGTTGCGGCGTGCAGCTCGATCCTCAACATTTAATACCCAGAATTCATCTAATAAACAATCTCAACTCAAGTGCGAGGGGAGTAACAACAAAGTACAAGGGGTCTGGACAACGGAATACACTAATAGCCCAAATATACCGGCAAGGGAGAATTCAATAAAAACCTAAATCCCGGCAAAGGAATGATCACTGTACTTTCTCTGCTAAAACACTAAGCCGCCAACGAGTTCTATGTCGAGCCAATGCTCCAGAATTTTAAAAAACACTATTTATCCTCAACTGTTCATATCATGTGAACTAAATCAATTCAATACAAGGAGACATATCATATCATTCAAAACATAAGCAATTAAGACTCACGGTCATGCTAGACTCCTGTGCATAAATAGCTGTCACCATGCCTACACACCGTACACTACACTTAGCACATATAAAATAATATGCTAATCCTATTCCCTCAAGCCAAGTTAGATCAAACACTTACCTTTGTCCGAAAATAGCAGTCAAGTCTGCAACACCACCTTTCCTCTAGAATCCAACCCCGGAACAATGATATCTAGCCATGATTTAGTTCAATATTATCAATAAGGGCTCGAAGACACAATTCCATAGCCTAGAAATGAATTTTCTATCACTCTTCCAAAAATATCAAAACCCGACCTAGGGCCCACATGGTCCAAACTCGAGGCTCGGACCAAAATCCGTTCACCCACAACCCCATGAGTTCAAATATGCAACTTGTTTTAAGATGTGACCCTAAATTGAGGTTGAATCACCCAAAATCCCAAAAGGCCTAACTCTACCCAAAAACCCCTATTTCTACTTTGTTTACATGATTTGGGGTTATAAAACTAGTAATTAGACGAAGAAATAATGAGGGACTGAAGTTAAGATTACATACCCAAAGAGTTATGGAGGAAAGAGAGCATGATTTTTGTCTATGGAGGGTTTAAGAGAGGAGTTCGTGTGAAAAGTGAGGAAAAATCCCGCAACCATTATGTTTTTAAGTTTTTAAAATCACTTGGCGTTTTTGGTCTATGCGATCGCGGGCAACTAATGCGATCACATAAGGGAGTGGGAACTTGGCTTATGCGATCGCAGAAAAGGTCGTGCGATCGCATAGAAGAAAGGAAGCCAGGATTTTTTGGTGAAGTTTAAAGTTGTGCGATCGCGCATAGGCGAATGCGATCGCGTAGAGGCGAATGCGATCGCATTGAAGAGACAAGTCAAACTATGCGATCGCGGGGAAACTTATGCGATCGCATAGAAGAAATTCGGAATGCCTGAAGAAGACTCTATGCGATCGCAGGAATGTAATTGCAATCGAAAAGAGCAAATTTTCTGAACACCAGAAATAGAAATTCTGCAAAAACTATAAGGCCACAAACACCCCGAACCACCTCCGAATAACTCTCGAGCCCTCGGGACTCACAACCGAACACACATACTAACTCAATAACATCCTACGAACTTGCTCGAGCGATTAATTACCAAAATAACATAAAAGTCAATGAATTAAACCCTAAAATCATCATTTTTCATTTCAAACTTCATAAGCCTCTAACTTTAGATATTTAAGTCTGAAACACGTCAAACGACATCTGATTTCGACCAAATTTCACAAAAAGTGCTTAATGCATATTTAAGACCTGTACCGGGCGTCGGAACCAAAATACGATCCCGATACCTATACTTTCTAACTCTTTTCAATAATTTTTAGACAAATAATTTATTTCAAAAATTCTATACTCGGGTTTGGGACCTCGGATTTTCGATTCCGAAAATACACCCAAGTCCCATTTTTTCCTACAGACCTCGTGGGACCGTCACATAAAGGTTCCGGGGCCGTTCACCTAAAATATTGACCAAAGTCAACTATTTCAATATTAATATCAAAATTCTTCAAATTTTCCTTAGAATTCACATATTTGAACATAGATATTTTTTGGCTTCGCGTCTGGACTATGCACGCAAATTGAGGAAACTAAAAGCGAGGTTTTGAAGGCTTCAGGAGCACGGATAAAGGGAGAATTATGGTGATGACCCTTTAGGTCATCACAAAACAAGTGATGACCCTTTGGGTCGTCACATTTAGTCTGGATTTACAAAATATTTTGGTAGAAAATTATGTTTTAACTATTTGACCAAAATATCTACCAACTTTAGCCGCTACTTTCGATTGTTTGACCAAAATAGTGACCAAAGTTGGTCGCTATTTCTAAAAAAAATTAAATAATTTTTTTCTATTTTAGTTTCTAAATATTATGAGCCATAAGAAAAATCTTATTAGCTATAAATACTTATTTTATCTAACTATAATTATAAATAATTAAATCTATAAGCATAATCTTTAGGAAAATTATATTAACTAGGTAATTACTTTTAATAGATTATAATAGGTTATAAGTCGATCAATACATTATAACAAATTAATTGATATAAGTCAAGACGTTTTATTTTTTATGTTCAACGACGCATCTGAGTGAGTTATAAGTCGATGTCATCGACAAAACATCTGATACAAAACAGATTAATTGATTAATTGACAAAACACCTCGATTTATATTCATTAATATGTTATAGTTGATTCATCGATTTATAACCTAGTAATGAATGGATGTAATTCATTAACTCTGTTATAGTACAAATAATGAATACAATATCATGTACTATAACATGCTATATATGTAGTTAAAGTAGCACGAAGTGTTTGTGTGTTATATATATATATATATATATATATATATATATATATATATATATATATATATACACACACACTAACATATACTACAACAAGTTATATAAACGTTATTGTAATATAGTGAAGTGCCTGTTTTTGTCTCTCTCTCTCTTTATATATATATATATATATATATATATATATATATATATATATATATATATATATATATATATATATATACACACACACACTAACATAAACTATAATGTTACATACACATACATGCATATACACACACATGCACTTATATATATACACACACACACATACACTAACATATACTATAATGTTACATACACATATATGCATATACACACATAGACACTTCACTGTAATACTATAACGTTTATATAACTTTTTATAGTATATATTAGTATGTGTATATATATAACACACACACACTTCGTGCTACTTTAACTACATATATAACATGTTATAATACATGATATTGTTTTTACTATTTGTATTGTAACAGAGTTAATGGATTACATTCATTCATCACTAGGTTATAAGTCGATGAGTCAGTTATAATATATTAATTGATATAAGTAGAGATGTTTTGTTTTTAATATATATATATATATATATACATATATATATATATATATATATATACATACATACATACATACATACATACATGCATCTGAGTAGGTTATAAGTCGATGAATCAATTTACGAGTGTATCAATACAAAAAAAAAAAAACCATGCCCTGTGTCTCGAGTGCTTATATATAGATATACACACATACACACACGCGCACGCACACACGCACGCTCACAAATCACTGTAATACTATATTGTTTATATAACTTGTTATATTATATGTTAGTGTGTGTATATATATGACACACACACACACTTCGTGCTACTTTAACTACATATATAGTATGTTATAGTATATGATACTGTATTCATTATTTGTATTGTAACACAATTAATGGATTACATTCATTCATCACTAGATTATAAGTCGATGATTCAATATATATATATATATATATATATATATATATATATATATATATATATAAACATGCTTCGTTGTAATACTTCAACTACATAAATAGTATGTTAGAGTATATTTTAGTGTATTCATCTCTTGTGTAACAAAAGTGTTAATCGATTACATTTATATTATTTAGATAGTAAATACAAAATTAATTTTTAATTTGACCAATATTGACCTGAAAGAGACAAACATTAGTCGCTAATTATCCAGAAATTCAAATTAGCGACCGAAGTTGGTCGCTAAATATCCAAAAAATTAAAATTAATGACCAACGTTGGTCGCTACATTTAAATATATTTATTTATACTTTATATAATATTTAAATTAATAATATAATCGTTAAACGTTAGAACTGGGTCCAATATTAGCGATCAAAGTTGGTCTCTATCAGCTTCCCCTTTAGTAAGCGACTAACCCGGGTCGCTAATTCTGAATTATATTTATTTATATTTTATAGATTTTTTAAATACTAATATAATTATTAAAATTTTATAAGTGGGTCCCACTTTAGCGACCAAAGTTGGTTGCTAATTTCAGTATTTTTTTTACCTAGCGAGTCTGACTCGTCCGGTCAATATTTTGACCAAATTAGCGACCAAAACACAACTAACATTGGTGGCTAATGTATTTAAAATAATTATTTAATTATTTTCTCCAATTTAGCGACCAATATTGGTTGCTTTTCTTGACTGACCAATATTTGCGAATTTTTAATAGTGAGACAAGATAATATGGGATCCAACATCGGGTGAAACAAAAATTTAGTGGGCCTACTCAGCATCAAAAATTAACCCACCCCGAGTCCATATAATGAGACAAATATGCCTCCCACCTACGGATGTGGGATACTAACAAGATGAAAAGTGAACTGGAAGATTAATTCAATACTATAGCTGCGTTGCATAACCATTAGCTCCTGCTGCTAGTCCTAGGGGTTAAATTTCCACGATGGTTGCTAAACTCATTAATTAAAGATCCCAAAATGAACGTTAAAGTGATTAATGGTCGAGAAGGTGACTATATGATTCTCAGTCCTAGACATCGAAGCTTATTTCTTGAAAACGTCCAAAATTTGATACTCACAAGTTGAAGTGTGTCTAAGAGAACTCTGCTATGGTAACATTATCAAAGAGGAAAGCATGTAAACGAATGTGGAAAGTGCTTGAAATTTAAAGAGAATTTATAAAATAACCCGAAAGAAATGACATGGTAAACACTTACTTGCACCCCGTGATATAGCAAATTATACTAATTTACCATGATTAAGTCATAATTTAAGGTAAACTTGTGTATTCATTAACTTCAGTTTAGTGATAGGAGGGCATATGAAAACATGTGTCATGTTATTGGGTTGATGTAAACATGTATAGGCAATTTTTTACTATTATTTAATGGAATTTTTACCTCCTATAGTAAAGATTAACACCTTGTTTATTTTAAATAAATACCATTTTAAAAAATTATAATCTATAAATACCTTTTAATGTTTATAGCAAAATATCTAATTTTTGTTACCTCATACTCCTAAGCCACTAAATATGCTATTCAGTTACACTATTTTCTTTCTTTCTCTACTTTGATATATGTCATTCTCTTCCCCCAATCCCTGAAAATACGATGCTCAATATCAAAATTCCTCTCACCCATATCACCTACCATTAGTCAAAAACCCCTCTCTCCTCCTACTGCACTTTCAGACGACCCATGAGATCTTCAACATAAGGGAAGGGAGGTCCAAAACACATACACAGAGAGAAAAAGAGAGAGGACGTAGTGGATTTCGAGCCATATGAAGATTCATCATCATTATTATTTAGTAAATAGATAATGAATTAGAGTCAAAACTAAAACTAAGACAATAAATTTTGAGCCGCAGGAAAACAATATGAGGGACGAAGATCTACTGTGTTTATGGTTTTTGTGACGAAAAGAGTTGATGGTTCTTGGTTTTTACGCTGTATTTTTCATATATTTAATTATATTTATTATATTTTTTTCATTGTAATTGAATGTATCTCGTTGTATTTCATGTATTTTATTCTATTCATTGTGTTTCTTTTTCATTGTATTTCAATGTATCCCGCCGTATTCTATGTATTTCATTGTATTCATTGTCTCGCTATATACAATAAATATATTCATATATTTTTATAATTAATATAATTTATGTATTCAAATGTATTATATAATTTCTCTGAAGATTGCTATTTTTTTTTGGGATATTTTTCTGTTGAGAATCTTTTTATAACTGTAAATACAAAATTTTTGTGTTATAATTGAGTTTGTTGAGTTATATTAGGAGTCTATTATATTAATTGACTCACCTTCCGTTTAAAATCAGTGTAATCACCGGTTTCACGCCGTGAATACAGTCAAATATAATAATTTGGTGAGTTGTAATCCCATGTTTCACGCCATGAATACAATCGAATACACTCGAATAAAACAACTGATTTGCTGAACTTCCCTGATTCATGCCTATTTTTACAATTGTATTCATGAATACAGTAGTTTAAATTCACCTAACACATCTTATAACAACAGAAAACATATTTACAATCCGTAATATATCAAATGATATTTATAATTAGCACTAAAAGATAGTGCTTTATAAAAATATCTCTTATTTGATTGAGCCAATATGAGTAAACAACCTTGCATGGCAAGGTCACGTACAATAGTTCCTTCTAGCATTTTGTTTGAGTTTTGCCCATGTAAGCAAGATTGCAAAAGATTGTTCTTCCCGTGCACATCTGTGCCTATCAGAGCCCGTCTAATTTCTTAAGGTCAAAGCTGATTTCATGAGGCGTAGAATTGGCCGAAAGTTCTTGGTCCAGGCCAACGTATACTAACATTTTGTGTTAACACTTTGCTCCCCTACAACTTTTAGCCGCTTGAAAAATCAAACAGTGAAGAGTTTCTTATTAATCTGGAACCTTTTGCATCACTTGTCAGATTGTAGCATTTAAACCATTTTTCTACTTAAGCAGCAAGCCTCTCATTGGTCTATAAACTTTGTCATTCAAATCCCTTTAACTTAGCAAGTTTAATTGGGATGGAATTGGGGGGGGGGGGTGAGGGGGAGGGGGGTTACTATTTAAGGGGCAACATTTGACAGAAAAACAGCTTCTGGTGCAAAGCAACAAAAAAAAAAAGGTAAAAAACTACTCTACTACTGATCAACTTTTGCTGCAATCTCATCAATAAATTGTACTAGTACAAGAAATACTAAGCATTTAAGAAATCGTACTGTTAAAAGGCTGAAGCGTAGTTGTTGTTGTACTGTCACAAGGCATAGCCAATAAACTCCATCTTTTACTAGCAATCATAGTACAATTGCTATTACATTAATCAAAAGAACTTCAAATCACAGTTGTTTTTTGCAACAAATTAATGCGTACTATTCAGCAGCACATCTGCTATTACAGTGGAAATTCAGATATTACCAACCACTAAAACTTGGAGTGTGGATCAGCAAATGTAATCAATAGTCAATACAAATAGCATACAGACTATGGATATGTAGAGCTTCGCATTAGACTATAGTCAGTCGAACATTTGGAAAAATTAACTTCAGCTTTCAAATCTTTCTTGTTGTTCTTCTTCTTGAAATGCATTGAAACTGCTTTAAGTACCTTAACACACCCCTGCACATAATGACATAATCTAGTTAACGGCTAAAAAAATTGTGCAGCCTGGTGCACTAAGCTCTCGTAATGCGGGATCCAAGGAAGGCCCGGACCACAAGAATCTATTGTACCCAGTCGTAACCTGCATTTATGCAAGAGAAGGATTCCACGGCTCGAAACCTTGACCCCCGGTCATATGACAACACCCTTACCAGTTACGTTCAAGGCTCCCTTTCTAATGGCTAGAAAATTACCAAGCAAAAAATTAAGAAAAAGAAGAACTAAGCAGAATCAGCAGGCAAGAGCTCAGATTCGTATTAGTACCTTTCTTGGTGTTGGAGTAGTGAAATCAAAGGCCTTCTTCTTTCTCTTCTTGAATTTCTGATATTCTTTCATATTCTCAGACACAGCGGTGGAGAACTTCCTCTTGATTTTTGCAGTCACTTTCTTGAAATTGGCTGCGCCGATACAGCCTGCTGAGACATCCTCGTACGACAGCTTTCGCGACAGACCCGAGCTGAGCCTCCGGCGAGACGACACAGAAGACAATGGTCGAGGTACTAGAGGAGACCAAATGGAACTCTGAGTATAGTCGAAATCGAATGCTGAATTGTCTGGAAATTTGCAGAGCAGATCTTTGGACATGGTACACTGCAAATGCTCAATAACGATCACCCTTGAATATCCATTATTGGCCATATTTTTATCCGACCGTGGAATCTGTGTGGCATAGATTGCTGGTGACTGAAAATGTTGGTTTATCTGAAATTGGAAGTTTAAAGGTTGCTGTGGAGATTGCTTAGCTTATGTGGAAAGAGAAGAACAACTAAAGCAGAGAAAGTAGCCGTTACAAAATTCGAAGATAAAGATTCGTCATGGCTCCACGTGCCCAGATCATGTTATTCAAATGTAAGTAAATTGGTTTCAGACAGCTCTTTCCACCAAATCTCGGGTGCCGTGGACATGGAAAAATACTTAGTAAGGAACGCTTCCTTCAAAATGAAATTTAATGCAACGCGAATTCAAATATAATTGAGTTCCAATATAAATACTGAATATCGGATGATAAATTAATAAAAATAAAAAGTAATTTGATGTTAATGTTTGAATGATGAAATTATGTAAATTTAGTGTAAATTGATATTGAAAATAAAGGATTTACATTCAAACATATACTCTCTCTGTTTCAATTTATGTTAGGTAGTTTAACTTGACACGAAATTTAAAAGAAAAAAGATTTGAAACGTGTGGTCTTAAAAGTTTAAAGGGGCCACGACGTTTGTATAGTATAAAAGCTTCTCATTATGCATAAAATTGATAAAAATAAAAAGTTTAAAATTGAATTATTTTCAATTGTAAAAATAGATTCTTCTTCTTGAAACAAATGAATAAAAAAAGTATATCATCTAATTTAAAACAAATTTATTATTGTGAGCCAAAGTCGGACTTCACGGTGAATAAAATATTGGAAAATGAAAGATGTGGAAAGGAAGATGCTATTTTGAACAATTGTGGAAACTAATCGTGAAGGTGTGAGTTGATAAAATGTCATTACAGAACTGGAAAACTTTTAAGTAAACATTGTCACTGTCCTAAAAACCAAGGATTCAAATTACTTTCTTTCTATTTTAGCTCGAAGGAATTGTCCTAGAATAATTATTACTTTAGAAATTCAAAACTAAATTTATGAATTCTTTCTAACTATATCCCTAATATTAAAGAAGTAGGCGTTCCTTTTAATATTGCTCTATTTCAAAAGCATTTCATACAGCTGTTAATATGGACCGGGCCGAATCCTTAGTCCACGTGGACTTTAAGCAAAAGGTCGGACTAGGCTGAGCTAGCCACCAAGACTACTACTAATTCGGCAAAAATCGACCAATAAAAATCGATCAACTTTGATCAGTCAAAAAACCGGTCAAAAAGCGATCAAAGTTGGTCGATTTTTCAAAATTTTAGTTTTAATTTTTTTTACAAAACTGACCAACTTTGGTCTGTTTTCTTTGGCACAAAAATACCGAAAGTTACATTTGAGCCCACCGAAATTTATTTATCAAGAAACAGACGAACTTTGATCGGTAAATTTGGCCGGTCATTTTGAAAAAGCGACCAACTTTGGTCGATAATTTTATTTTTAATGAAATCGACAAACTTTGATCGGTTATTTTTGTGTGAAAATACAATCAAAGAGTACAAATATAAAATAAGACAATCTTAAAACAAAATACACAAATGGTCTAGTGATAGAATAATATCATGTGGCTCAGTACATACCTCGGTTCGATTCCCAGATGGTAAATTGTTTAATTACATAATTAAAATACTAACAAACTTTGGTCGATTTTTTTCTTTTGCAATATTTTTTTTATTTAATTGGCCGACCAATATTTGCCGGTAATTTCCGACCAGCTTTGGTCGGCATATTAAAACGACCATCAAAATACCGTCCAAGCGTATCTGGTTGCGTTTTGGTCAGTAATTGGCCATAACTGACCAAAGTTAGTCGGTTTTGTTTTTATCCGCATTTACCGAATTTATAGTAGTGATAAGCCTTATAATGGTTAGTCCAACCATATGTGGGTCGTGGACCAGCCCTTCATTTTTTAAAATATAAATTTATGTTTTTTTAATTACTAACATAATAAAAGATAAATATTTAAAGGTTAAAAGATATAATTTTGCAAAACATAATAGGTTTTTATATTGTTCCAATATATCACAATAAATACTAAAAAAACAAAAGATAAGACTATATGTCACTAAAAGTCAAAAGTCAAAAGAAATTATTCAAGAGAACGTCATGATGCTGAAGGGATATCCAACACATCATCTTAATCAAACACATTCAAACTCTTTTGTGACAATGTTGTCTTAACATCTTCACTTTCATCTACATCTACAATTCACATGTAATATTAATAGCTAAATGCTAAGAATAACTAAATATTAAAAACAAATAATATTCAAATTCACATAAAAACCTATAATGTCATATACTTTTTATATTTTATTATTTTAAATAAATATCTTTATTAGGCCTACAGGCCGGCCCAACCCGGCCTCAATCAAATTTTACGGGTTATGGGCTTACTCGGGTCGGGCTTCAAGCCTTTTTTAAATAGGCTTCAAAAGGTTTAGCTCAAATCTACCACGGGGTGCATATTGACGACTCTAGCATTTAATACGAGTAACTTAGTAATATATATTTTGTATTTATTATTTTTTAATGGATATAAAAAAGAATAAAGTGACAGTTAAAATAAGATGGATGGAAGAATATATTATATTCACACAAAATAATGGTCTTGTACCTAGAGGTATTTAGAATAATTCACCAAATGCAAGGTTTAGGATTCATATTCCGTTTACCCAAAAGTGGCTTTGTTGTACTTTCTTATGAAAATTTTTAGGGGTAGTTTGTTTCAAGACAAGTTATGATGAGATTAGCAATATAGAGATTAATTATGTTGGGATTACTTATTTTGGTATTAATTCTTATCAATTGTTTAGTATGTTATATTTATTTTAGGATTGCAAATTTTATTGCTTTATCTTAGAATTAGTATTCCATCCTCTAGTAGGTATAAGTTATTTCAGTACTATTTTTAATATTGAAATAACTTATCCCAAAATTACTAACCAAACAATGAATAAGGCAGTACAAATTTTTATTCCGGAATGACATTTGCTCATTCATTATACCAAACGACCCCGAAACATATTATTTAATTAAACTCTTATATATATAACATTATGTTGCTAATGACCTTTCAAATTCCCTAAAATGTCCTGGAAACAAATTCAATGTCTCCTGAGCTCCATTAAAATTACTTTTACTCTACCAAAATGTTTAGGAAAATTTTAGCAACATGCTTCAAATGCCATAGGATGATTCAGAAGATATAGAGATGGAAACTATTTAGCAAAACATGCAGTTCTAGCTCAGTGTTAAGCTTTAGAGCACTAAAATTGGATAGTTATTGCATTCTACGTCATCAACTAAAATTAAAATTTTCAACCTTATATGCTTTCAAGGGGAGTTTTGGAGTAACAATAAAGTTATTTTCGTGTGATCTTTAGATCATGATTAGAGTCTGATGCTTGCATTAGGGCAATTATCTATATCACATCCTTTGGGATATGGCTCTTTTCCAAATCCTTCATAAAACATGAAATGCTGTAATTTATGCCACGGGCTTCCCCAAGCTTATACTATTACATTTCTTGTGTAGAAATGAATGAATGGCTTTGACAGGACATATTTGAGAAGCTTAATTGTCGGTCGAAAATTGAGAGGGTAATATTATGTTGAAGTTTGAGAGAGTGATCACAAGCCTGACTATCCTTGAATACTTACTAAGAAAAAGATAGTTGTTTTTCCTTGTCTTCTTGTTCTTAGTTATTCTGCCATCCCAAGAAAACTTATAATCTCGAGAAGTACTTGTAAAACATAGGCGGATCAATAATTTAAATTTTATGGATTCAATATTTAAGATTTTCAGTATTAAATCTCTTGGATTCATGCATAGAAGAAGAGAGTATGGCTGCTTGTTGATTTCTTGTAGAGATGTATTGTGTTTGCAAGTTCTCTTCTTTGAGCTTCTCCTTGATTAAGTGGCAATCTATTTTAATGCGCTTTGTGTGCTCATGAAAAATGAGATTAACAACTATCTGGGTTGCTTATTTACTGTCTGAAAAGAAGATAAATAAATTGGAGTCCCTAGTTCTTCAAACAGTCGTCTTAACCACACTATCGCAACTACTGCAGATGTCATACTTCTGTATTCAACTTTAGCACTGCTTGAGTAATTGTGTGTTGCTTCTTCGACCTCAAGATATTATGGAATAACCAAAATTAACATGATAATGACTGACAACCCTCCTGCTTATTGGACATGCTACCCCGCCTAAATCACAGAAGACAATCAAGGCAACAACTGGTCCTCTTCTCATGATCACTCCCATACCTAGTGTCTTCTTTAGGTATCTCACTATACGAGTGGTTGAATCCATACGGGATCTTTTTGGAGTCTGCATGAATTGACTCAAAATTTGTACTGCATAACTAATGTCTGGTCTGGTAACGGTAAGGTATAGGAGTATCCCAATAAGCTTTTGGTAGCTTGTGATTAGATACTTTACTTCCAATCCCCTTATCATACTCAGGTGAAGTGAGCTTCCGGTTAATTTCTAGGGGTGTAACAAAAGGTTTTGCTCCACTTAATCCCATCTCTGAAATGAGTTGTAGGATGTATTTCCTCTTATTAAGAAGGATTCCTTGCCGAGACCTCAAAACTTCAATGCTCAGAAGGTATCTTAGTTCACCTAAGTCTTTCACCTTAAATTTCTGATGCAGTACTGACTTGGTTTCATTAATGGGCTCCATACTGCTTCCAACTAGCAGTAAATCATCCTCATAGATTAGGATAATGACATTATTATTCTGAGACTTCTTAGTGAACAAGGAGTAGTCATAAGCACTTTAGTTGAAGCCTGCATTAAGTAATGCTTCTGTAAGTTTAAGATTCTACTGTCTTGATACTTGTTTGAGTCCATATAGGTAGTCAAACATCCTACAAACCGTTTTCTCCCCTATCTTTGAAAACCTTGAGGAAACTCCACATATACTTCCTCATATAGGTCTCCTCGTAAGAAATCATTAAATACATCTATTTTATAGAGGACCCAGTCTTTAGAAGCAGCCAACGTTATTGTTGACCCGACTGTCACCATATTTGTCACTGGTGAAAATTTCACCATCTTTGCCACTGGTAAAAAACTTTCATGATAGTCTAGTCCTTCTTGTTGATTATATCCGTTAGCAACCAAGCGAGCCTTCTATCTTTCCACCTCTCCATTGGCTTTTTACTTCATCTTGTAGACTCATTTTGACCTATAGATGATTTACCACGAGGCAGGTCTACTACTTCCCATGTCTTGTTGGACTCCAATGTCTCAATCTCTTGTTTCATGGCATAAATCCATTTGTCATCCTGCACTGCTTCTCTTCATTTTTGTGGTTCTTTGGTTATGCGAAGGTCCTTATGTAGTCTTTGTACTTCTTTGTGACATAGTTATAAAACAAGAAGTTCGAAATAGGGTAAAGGCAATGTGAGTCTGGCAACAATATAGTCTTTCATCCAGATTGGAGGATGTCTGTTCTAGTTGATTGTCTGGAAAGCATAGCAGGAAGTGGTGCTGAAGCAGCCTGTTTCTGCAATGTTGGAGCATCCCTGCTTGATGTACCTACCAGAGAAGCTGTCTCTGGTGCAACTGTATGATAAATTGCTAGAGCTGGTATATCTGTTGGGTCAACTACAGTTGGTGTATCATCTATATCTTCTTAAGTATTTGTCACGACCCTAGACCCGGACACGGTCATAATGGCGCCTCTCGTGAAGATAAGGCCATCCAATTAGTCCTGACTTAAATTTTAAACAGTTAAACATTAGTAAGAAGTCTAAGCATGAGTAAATGAGCCAAATACTAAGCAAAAGATAGCATAATATATGAAATACAGCCGAAACAATATTCGATACCGGGGTGTTACAAATCACGGGCATCTACAAAGGTCTAAAATACAACAAAGTTGTGAAATAGGCTAAGTAGAGACTAATGAAATAAAAAGGAAGAAAAGCAGTGCTGCAAATGCTGGCAGCTACCTTACTAAACTCCGATGAGTTTGCCTCCAATCAACCAATAACCGCTACCCGGTTCAGAGATACTTGAATCTGAATACAAGGTGTAGAGAGTAAAGTAAGTACTCTAACTCAGTGAGTAATAAAGGTAAATAAACTCTTAGCACTAAGAAATTATGTAAAGCTTATCAACATGCTGCATAGAAGCAGTATAAAACCATTTAAGAAAGCAATTAAGGTGTGAAATCTCTCAAAAACATCTTAGCTCAGTTCAAACTCTTTAAATACCTTATTAATCGTTCAACAAAAAAATTCAATAAGCACTGGAGATCCATCCCTCGGGCACAATACACAATTAAACAGGTAATAACAGGCAAATATGAAAGATAAACACATAAAGGTTTGCCTCTCGGGCACAACCCTCGGCCAATATCTCATAACAATAACATCCCCTCGGGCAATCACATAGAACAATACTAGCCCATCGGGCAATCACATAGAACAATACTAGCCCCTCGGGAAATCACATAAAACAATAGTAGCCCATCGGGCTATATCTCACATCACAATGGGTACACGCGCTCACAGGGGGTGTGCATACTCCTAGAGGTGCCCCTTACATCCAAAGTGAAATATCAATCAACCTCGTGGCATCATAAATTAGCTCTAGGCCTCATATCAATATCAACAAGCCACCTCGTGGCGTACATATCTTAGGCCCTCAGCCTCATAATCAGATCAGTGTGCAGCCTGATCCAAAAGATATCCTTACAACACATGCCCTCGGTCTTACTCAGTTAAAAATCACATAAGCCACTCAGGCAACAGTAAGACATGATGTTCAGCCCAAAATATTATTTGAAATATCATTTAAGTGTTAAAGCAAAGTAAACTTTGCTAAGTTTTGAAAATAATGGAAAATGACATGACTGAGTTCAAATATAAAATAAATACAGAGAGGAAATGACAACAAATCCCCGAAAGGTTCAAATAACTGGAACGAGGCCCAAATATGTCATTCAGCCCAAATAATGATGATAACAACTACATTCCAGAAAAATACGCGCTAAAATCATCAATCGGGACGGACAAAGTCACAGTCCCCAATAGAGCACGACCTCGCGCTCGTCATTAAGTGTGTGCCTCACCTCAATATAGCGCTACTATGTGCAATTCAGGGTTTCAATCCCTTAGGACAACATTTACAATTATTACTCACCTCGATCCCGTCCAAACTCTAGCCCATGATTCCTTTGCCCACACAAATCGACCTCCGGATACTCCTAATCTTGCCACAATCAGTACAACAACAACAACAACCCAGTAAAATCCCACAAGTGGGGTCTGGGGAGGGTAGTGTGTGCGAAGACCTTACCTCTACCCCGAAGGGGTAGAGAGGCTGTTTCCGAAAGACCCTCTGCTCAAGATAATAAAAAGACAAAAGGAGAGAGTATTTGATTCATCACATAAATCATTGGGAAAAAGGAACATAGAAAGCAGGAAATAAAAAAAATTGAAAGAAAAAATGATGGTTTGTAAATGGATACTGCATCGAAAAAAGAAAATATTAAAACACGACATTGCCCCTAGCTTTCTTAGCAAAAACCCCACCGAACTAGACTCACAAAGGTCCACAGTAATGCAAGACTAAACTACCTCCTAGCCTACAACCATAACGCGACTTCCGTAACTTCCTATCAAGTGCCATGTCCTCGGAAATCTGAAGCGTCGCCATATCCTGCCTGATCACCTCTGCCGAATACTTCTTAGGCCGCCCTCTGCCTGTTCTCATGACTTCCACGACCATCCGTCCACACCTCTTTATTGGAGCATCTGGGCTTCTCTTCTGTACATGCCCGAACCATCTGAGTCTTGCTTCCCGCATCATGTCATCAATAGGGGCCACGTGCACCTTCTCCCGAATGTCATCATTCTCAATCTTATCCTTTCTAGTGTTCCCACACATCCACCTCAACATCCTCATTTATGCTACCTTCATCTTTTGGATATTTGAGTTCTTAACAGGCCAACACTCAGCCCCATACATCATGGCCAGTCTAACCACCGCTTTATAGAACTTACCTTTGAGTATCGTTGGCACTCTCTTATCACACAAGACTCCAGATGCTAACCTCCACTTCATCCATCTTACACCAACACGATGTGTGACATCCTCGTCGATCTCCCATCTCCCGTGTATAACCGACCCAAGGTTCTTGAAGCTGCCTTTATTTGAGATAATCTCTGACTCAAGCCTTACATCCACGTCCACTTCCCCTGGCATTGCACTGAACTTACACTCTAGGTATTCTATCTTCGTTCTGCTTAGCTTGAAGGCCTTGGACTCACTAGTCTGTCTCTAAACTTCCAATCTCTCAATAACACCGGCTCGTGACTCGTCAATCAAAACTATGTCATTGGCGAATAGCATGCACCATGGCACCTCCCCTTGAATATGGTCAGATATCGCATCCATCACCATGGCGAATAACAACGGACTGAGCACAAGGCCTTCGTGTAATCCCATTTCAACTGGAAAAGGCTTAGAGTCCCCTCCTACTGTCCTAACCCGAGTATTAGCTTCGTCATACATGTCCTTAATTGCCATAACATAAGGAACCAGCATACCTTTTGCCTCCAAGCATCTCCAGAGAAATTCTATAGGAACCTTGTCATATGTTTTTTCTAGGTCAATAAACACCATGTGCAAATCATTCTTTCACTCTCTATACAGTTCCACAAACCTCCTAACAAGGTGTATAACTTCTGTTGTGGAACGACCAAGCATGAACCCGATAATAATCATTAAAATATGTTAAGGGAATGAAGCCCCCTCAAAAATAACCAGTTTACATAAAAAAATCTCTAAATTGCTCATACCCGAGCCCGGACCCACGTCTCGGAATCTAACAAAAATCACATCAATAGAATCATTATCCTCTCACGAGTCTATACATACCAAGAACATCAAAACCCATCCACGAATGACCCTTCAAATCCCTAATTTTAGGACTCTAAATTCAAGCCCTATCTCTTTAATTTTAGGCTATGGAATTCACAAAATAATTGAGTTTTTAGTCTAAAATTCTTACCTCCAAAGGATTCCACTTGAAGTCATCTTCAATCTCCTTCAAAAAATCTCCAAAAATGATAAACAATGGCGGAAATAAGCCTAAAAATTGCGGACAAGACGAGCTTAAAAACATTCCACCCAGACATATTTTTCCTCATTGCGATCACGGGAAAACATTCGCGATCGCGAAACACAAAAACTCAGCTTCCGCATTTTACTCTTTGTGAACGCAAATAAGCCTATGCGAACGCAATGCTCTTCCCTTTTACTCCACGAGATCGCGGACCCTATGCCGCATTCGCAATGAACAAATAGCATCCAAGACCCCTGGTCCAATAACTCTAAGCGAACGCGACCTTCCCTACGCATTCGCTATCAATAATTTCCTTCCACTATGTGATCCCAACTCATCCTTTGTGAACATATTAAACAAAATGGACTGCCCCTCAGAAAGCTCTACGCGATCGTGACCCCTCGTACGCGATCGCAATGAACAGAAAAAATACCTGCAACTGAAGCCTGAAAATATGCAACTCTCAAAACATGAAATTGATCCATTTAACTTGGAAAACTCACCCGAGGCCCTCGCGACCTCAACCAAACATGCCAACATATCTCATAACATCATTCAAACTTGTTCCTACCTTCGGAACACTCAAAACAATATCAAAATACCAAATTCGCATCGGATTCAAGCCTAAGAATCCCAAAATCTTCTAGATTACCCTTTTGATAAAAACTCAACCAAACCACGTCCGAATGATTTGAAATTTTGCATACACATCCCAAATGAAAAAACCTTACTGCTGCAACTTTTGAAATTCCATTCCAACCTCTATTTAAAAATCTCACCTATCAACCGAAAAACGTCAGAATCTCAATTTCGTCAATTCAAGCCTAAACCTTCCACGGACATGAAAAAGGCATTCCGATCACGCTCCCTAAGTCCCATATCACCTAGCGGAGCTATCCACATCATTAAAATTCTTATCTAAGATCATATACAAACAAGTCAAAACTTGGTCAAACCTTTCAAATTTCAAGCTTCAATTAAGAACTGTTATTCAAATTTCATTCCGCTTACCCTGAAAACCAAAACTAATGATTTACATGAGCTATAATACATCACACGGGGCAATCATGCCCAAGAACTAGCAAGGAAAGTGCAAAACCTCAAAACAACCGGTCAAGTCGTTACATCCTCCCCCACTTAAACATACATTCATTCTCGAACGTGCCCAGAGTTGTTCCACCATACATATACTCGGGGATGATCCCATGTCACCCTATATTATATAGGTTCGATAACACATTGTAACTAAAATTTCACAACCCAATCTAGCCCATAAACCATAGAACTACATTTCCACTTCTAAGATCATCAATACGATCAGAATATCACATTTATACTGTGAATAAGTCCGAACAAGCTGTAACAAACCATATCTGCTATCTCATGTGCAATCACATGATATACCACATAACTCAAACACTTATAGTGATAACCGCAGCAGCAGTACACAACACCCAAATATCGATGGCAAACTCTTATCAACTAAAGTCTTCTCCCAACACTTTCATATACTTCCAATGATAACTAAAACACGCGTTAAGCTATAACCATTTCCCAGATCAACCATTCATGAAACCACTTCTCCTTTGGCAACTACTACAACAAATTTTTGAGTCGAAGCTCGATATTATCCTTCCAACATGCTAAAATCGATAATGATCCCAATGATCTCCTCTAATCCAACACACTACTCTGGTGACATGACAAACCAATACAGGTCTAAGACACAACTTGCAAAATACGCGCAAATATAAGCAACCGTTCCAAAATACTCAATTCATGAAAATGACTCAAATGAAAGAGTTGTACCTCAAGCTCACCAATACCACTAAAACACAAGGTTGAGAACCCGTCATAAATCATAGAAATAGAAAAATGCATCTAACCCGCAAGGTCATATCTCCACATAACTTCGCTACAATGCGCAATCCTATCCAAACACTGCTACACATGAAATCCCTCAAGTCACTGTGCTCGAAATCGACAACCACGCACAATTCGATGTCTGGAACCAAAGAAAATCAACACACACATGGTGAAGCAAATAATATACACCACGCAAACCTGAAAGGACATGACTGATATGCTATTAACCGAGCAACACCTAATTGCTCTTCTCGCTCGACTTCCACTATAAGACCCCAATAGAACCACACCATATGTGCCTATAACCAAAAAATCATAACACCTCGCAACACATAAAGGTAAATCATAGACCTCCCCAGATTACTAATAAGCTCAATAACAATCGAATCAACACATCCCGCAATAATACAATCCGGAGCCAACCAAGCCGATTCACATTATTACATGCATCCACATTGGCCTGCTAAGGAACTCCTTATCAAGAAAATCCTAAAGCTTGTCCTTCAACTCCTTTAAATCTGCCTACACCATACAATATGGTGCCCGACATCAAATCAATATCAAAATCAAAAAACTTGTCTGGCAACGTGCCCGGACACAAGGAAACACATTCAAAAAGTTCCTCACTATCGCAACTGAATTAGCATGAGGATCCTCTACACTGACATCCATCACGAGAGCCCAGAAAAGGCAGAAAATCCTTACCAGGCCTCCACTGGGTCTTTGAAATATGAAACCACTCTACCAAGAACATAATCCATCGAACCTCGCCACTTATTCCGTGGAATTACTGGCATAGCCAATAGCGCCGACTTAGCACAATAGCCCTGAATAACATAGCACAGAGACAACAAATCCACACCTCATATCACGTCCAAAATCTAACCTACCAAGCAACAAAAGATCCACTCGGATCTCCAAACCCCGATAGTCACTAACTAGTGCCGATACACATGACCCACAACCACAACATAGCCTGAATACAGGAACTCCCAATCTACAACACCGTATAGCACACGAATCACCATACCTGATCCCAATCATTCCACGAGAGATACTCTAAAATTCTTCTGTGCCACCAAGAAAACTGGAGTATCAGCCATCAATCTAACAAGAAAATGCCGCAATACTATCGAAGTACCATCAACTTAATCATATTGCCTTTTTTCCTGAAATATATACTCTCGTAAAATTTTCTCAAATTAGAAATACCATTTCCTCAATCGTATGAAACTGCCAGCTAGCTAAGATTTTTATGAATTTCCTTTCAGAATTGAACCGAACCTTACACACGCAATCTAAATCCTCCAAAATATACCGCATATGCCATACCATTATAGGATAACGTGAGAACTTATATCTCTTCCGAGCCACAAGACACTATGTACTCAACCAACCAAGAACTTTCCATTTAGCCCAATTTGGAAGAGAATCACCATACATCCCATGCTTCTTATGCCAATAGAAAATATACATCTCTGGCCATGGTAAAAATCAATAAGAACTCTTCGACTCCTCTTTTTGCACAAAACCAAACCTATAAAGACTTAATCCTTCTAACTCAACTAAGTTATGCATGCCACTAAGAATAAGTGTATTGCCGAGAAACACCTATAGAAACTCATTACCTCGGAAGCACCAAATGAAATAATCATATCCTTGCCCTACCAATCCAGCATGCTACCAAGCTATACCATCTATATAAATTCCTTATGATTTACCTTCACTAGATACTTCTTCTTGCTATAACACCACCATTCCTTAACCCATACTCACCATATGAGACCCAAGCATAAAGCCACACCGTCTAAGGTTCATAAGCCACTAAATACTTTCTAAAATATTCCCAACAGCACCATAATCAAAATACTTTACTCTGAAGTGACTTCCTATGAATCTAAATCTATTACCTTTACCTTCCTGATACTAATACATTGAATCCCATAATTTATATAGAAAATACCACACGTCTTGACATCTTCCAATGAAAACTCAGTTTCTATGCACATAAACAACTTGAAGATACCCAAATGTTACATGTAGTATCTTGAACACATTAGAACCATTATCGGGAGTCATTTACTCAATTCAAACTATGATTAACCTTATCAACAAACTGAACAACCCATAACTCATTAGCAATCTGAACCCATAGAATGTGACATCATTTCATTATAGCCAAACAATTTCCTGCTCTCTGCACCGAGAATCCTTTACCAACAATGATTCAAGACATCCCATGATTCTCACACACCTGTGAAGCATAACATAACTGATTCACCTAAATGCCCCAAACTAGAACCGACACAGCACGTAACCGTGGAATCAACTAGTCAATAACAAACTCCCCCACTTGGCCTTAATCCATAGATCAAAACGTGCTTAATGACTCACAACGCATACAATCTATAGCTTCCATAATACCATAGCGAGATTAAACTCAAATCCTTTGCAAGGTTATGAAAAAATAGATCATCTAGAATTTTAACTCTTCTGCAAATCTCGCATTCACACTCGCAACAGTTAAACTTACTCTCTAAGTGACCCAATTTAAATTACAACACATATCTTTCACTTGAAAATGACATCTTCTAACAGAAAACATTAAGATTACAAAAACTTTCGAACATTCCGCAGGAGATAACCCACATGTGTTTCCTCGAACTAACCTTTCTTCATACCTTTCACCATCAATAACTTTCGATCTTCATGTTTTGCCGCAACCTGAAATTTACTTCACTTCCAACTAGGAAACATGAAAAGTTCTTCACACACCCATAACTTGGGGCTATACCTTGAATAAAGATGGAACTCAAGCACCCAATAGTTCTTTTATCCTCAAGCAGACCCTTCTCGTTGCTCCCAAATCATATGGATACATCTCGCAGTACTAACATACTCATTACATAGCCATCGAACTGTCACTTCCACTAATAGGGACACTACCGAACATATAACTTAAAAGGCACTTGCTCACATAATCAGCACCTCGATGCTCAAGTTAGAGGAAAAGATCCGGCCTCAAGTCCTCCAGACTGGACCAATATCAAATCACAAAGATCACATCTCGCCCCTCGATAAGGGAATCTCAAGACATCGATGCTCATCTGAAATTGAGTGATCACGTGCGCACACGAATGCATGGAACGAATTTAAAGAGTTTCATTTGAAGATGAATCAAAGGATGCACGATAAGAATTCAAGAATGAGAAGTTTTCTTAAGAGTTCTGCAGCCTGTCGAGGATAAATACAGACATCTTCATACCGATCCGCGAGGTTCTACTAAACTTGCTCATGACTCGTGAGACCTATATAACCTAGGCTCTAATACCAACTTATCACGACCCTAAACCTGGATCTGGTCGTGATAGTACCTCTCATGAATACAAGGCCATCCAACTAGTCCTAATTTAATTTTTAAATAGTTAAACATTTGTAAACAGTCTAAGGATGAGTAAATGATACAATGACTAAGCAAAAGATAACTTAATGTGTGGAATACAATCGAAACACAACGTGATATCGTAGTGTCACAAGTCAGAGCATCTACTAAGCTCTAAAATACAACTAAGTTCTGAAATAGGCTAAGTGTAGACTAATGAAATAAGGAGGGAGAAACGCAGTGTTTCAATCAACCAATACCGGCTACTGGGTTCAGAGATACTTGAATCTGCACACAAGGTGCAGGGAGTAAAGTGAGTACTCCAAAGTAGTGAGTAATAAAGGTAAATTAAATATGGGTAGTAAGATATCGCGTAAAGCTTATCAACATGATGTATAGAAGCAGTATAAAATCATATAAGAAAGTAATGAAGATGTAATATCTCTTAAAACATCTTAGCTCGATTCAAACATTTTTCAAAATACCTTTTTAACCATTCAACAATAAAATACGAAGCAACTAGAACGGATAAGCACTGAAGCTCTGCCCCTCGGGCACAATACACAATTAAACAGGTGAATATGAAAGAGAAATGCGTATAAGTTTGCCACTCGGGCACAATGTCAACAACTCCGTCCTTCGGTCAATATCTCAAAATAATACCATCCCCTCGGGCAATCACATAGACCAATACTAGCCTCTCGCACAATCACATAGAACAATACCATCCCCTAGAGTTATATCTCACATCACAATGGGTACCCGCACTCATTGGGGGTGTGAAAACTCCTAGAAGGGGCCCCTAACAACCCAAAAGCAATATGAAGCCACCTTGTGGCATCATAAAAAGGCTCTCGAACTCATATCAGGTCACGACCCAAACTGGAGGGTCATGAATTGAACCCGATCGTACTTGCCGAGCACCAACGTACATTTTATCTGACCTTCTTTATTATCTTATAGGGCCGACGAGATCAATATAAATGGTAGACATGGATCATGGCCAACTAACCATAAAATATGATGGCATGAACATACATAACATGGGATGACTAGAAAATCAAGAAACTATATATATATGGTACGAGATACCACGCTACCATGAAAGACTATACAAAAGAACTAGCCAACAGGGCATACCAAACTATTCATGAGTCCAATCACCATTGAACTAGACAACCTACTATGGTGGGGGAGTTGTACATCCCCGTCTATCAGGACCTGCAACACGACGTCTAATGTCCACAAATAAAAGGATGTTGGTATGAATAAAGTATTGAGTATGTATGGCAGGGAACCATAAATACGAATAGTAATGTAAGCAGGGATAAAGAATATACAACCTGGAACACTGAGTACCTATCAGGGCTACTGACATGAAATGCATGATACATATGTATAAATACATAAACATTTAAAACATACGCCTTTGTGGGCATCATAATCATCATCATCATCATCATCATCATCATATCGAATCCGTCCATAATAGGCTCGGTAAAAAAAAGTACTCAACTATCATAAGGCTCGGTAGAATCGTACCGCCAAGTGGAGCTCGATAAAACCTAACTTATAAGTGGTTGCACATTAGGTGTCGTACCCGGACGAATATAGTGCATCTCGGTAGAGTAAAATAAATACATATATATATATATATATATATATATATATATATATATATATATATATATATATATATATATATAGCGCATGCTTGACTCATGGAATCAAATTCTAAACCTTTCATAGTGGCGTAAGGTCGGTATCCTCTATACACATTATTAGGACTAACTCTTTGTTGATACCAAACTTTTCCTTATATTTATACTCAAAATACTCTCAAAAAAGCATATGTATGCATATATGAGAACCCCAAAAGATTTTTGCATTTTTAAAGGGTTTTTAAACTAATTTATGTCATATTTTACACCATAAATCCCAATAACTATTCCCAAAAACTTTCCATTTCGGAGAATAATTTATTTTGTGATAACATTTGCATAAAACATAATTTATATGATTTTTTGTATAATTTTACGAGTCCATTTGGTATTTTTAAAACTAAATTGCATGAAATTACAATTTAGCCCATTTCCGGATTTAATAGCAATTTTAATTACAAAATCAATCCCAATATTTTAAATTAATACTTACATATTGTTTACTAACCCACTGCTTTTATATTCTTTTTAACATCTTTTACTATTTTTATAAATTCAAAAGAGAAAAAAGGCTATTTCATTTTTTTGCCTCAATTGCTTTCAATTATAGCCCAATTTGGACCCCAATCAAGCACAATTAAATGACCCAGTTATTTGATTTTAACCTTCCCCTACACGTTTAGTTAACCCCGGTTCCCCTTCTGATCCTGGGCGTTGATCATTTTTTATCAACTACCCACATCATTTCTTTCCTTTTTAATTTACCAACTACCCCTAACCCTAATTCACTTTTCATGAACTGCCTCCCTAAAATCCCTTCGTCTCCTAAATCCTCTCTAACCTCTCACCGAAACCGTAGCCCTACTCCACTGGTCTCCATATTGTTCCACCGGAATCAATGGCATCCCAAGACCTGAGTAGCCTATACTCATCCCCACGTACCCCCAAATCCCTGTTACTTGAAGATTCAAGGTTCGAGCTTGAAGGTCTTTGCTCAGATCTCCGCCGATTCGAGTGTATTGCCATCTCCGGCTCAACTCCGGCATATCCTAGTCCTATGAATTCATCTCTGGCTCATTCGACTCGGAGCAAACCCTTTTTCTAGTCCTCTCTCAGTTCTACGGTTCTTTTGAAACCATAGTCCTTTGAGGTTTTCCTATAATTATTTAGATCTCCTATAGATCCATGCTTGTGTTAAGGATTTTAAACGATTTCTTAAATCTCTTTCAAATGTTTACTTTCAAAACTGTTCATCTTCTATGATTTAGGGTTTTCTTGATTTTACATGTTCTACTGGGATTTTATGTGGTGTTCTTACTGTATTTGTCCTACTGTGACTCCTATGTGTTTCTACTTTGACTCCTATGTGTTTTCTTCTATTATATTTCCTCATAATGTTTCCTAGTATTTTTCTTTTACTGTGTTTTCCCTTAGTATGTTTTCACAGAATGATTAAGTTTCTTTGGGTTTTTCTGAGATTACTCTTGCCTGATTTGTTCGTTTTTGTCCCTACACTGGATAAATGACGAAAACCCTAGGATTTGGGGGTTCTCGAACCACTTGTACGTGACTTGCATATTCTCACCTCTGAACTAGATTGATTTAAATTTCTAAAGTCATCTCTGTCTTTTCTTATGGTTCTCACCTTTTGCTAAAGCTCTTCTACACTAGCTTTTCCTACTAATTCTGTACAATGACAGTACAGTATTCTTTGATGTTTGACGTGTTCGTATGCTCCTTATATACTATGTATTTCCCGCTAAGTGGTTTTTTCAAATTTAGTATTAGTTCAAACTTTCTTCTCAATATAGCTTGATTGATTTCTTTCTATTTCGCCCGTGACTCGGCCTAAGTAATACCCTTCTCTTTTTTTTCGGACTTGATTCATTCGTATAAAAATCTCAGACCTTTTGATTTACTGTTTGTTAATTGGTATTCTTACCTTATTTGGACAAGCCATGTATTTCAAAACTTGTCCTTAAATAACTCTTATGTATTTACCCTTATTTGTATACTATACACAATTTTGTTTATTTGATCCCCTTTCCTTAAATATTTCTTGTCCTTTACGGATCAAATTGGGATTCCTTGATTAAAGGAACCTCTGTTAATTGATTGATCCTGATTGATACTCGACTATTTTCTTTCCTTGCTTGCATGTCTGACTTCAAGTATAATACCTGCTCATCTCTTCACTCCACAATCGAATTCTGACTGCAAATCAAAATCAAAATTCACCTCTCTATCTTAAAAATTCTTTACTTCTTTCATTACAACTCATCTTTTTTTTTTTCTAGACTACTACTGAGCATTCTGCATCTTTACTTCCTGCTATTTGAAAGTACTTGTGGGAGCTGCTTGAGTTTGTTCCTGACTATTCGTTTACTGTTACTATTCTACTATTCTAGAATTTGCAACTGGTATCTTCTTCTATGTTAAATAGCATCCTTGTTATCTATTCAACTTCTCTACTTCTACCCCTTCTTTCTATATGTGTTTGTTTTTTCTTTCCCGCACTATGTAATTACCTTCAAGTATGATATGCCTCGTTATGTTATGTTTTAATCCCTTTTCCTATATTCCCTTTGTATGTGAGTCTTGTCCTAAGTCATAGCAGCACTTTGAATTGATGTATATGATCAAGAACTAGATTCTTTTGAGTCTTACTCGATTTCTTTCCCATTCCATTTCCCCTCTATGTGCCGAGCTCTAATTTGGGTCTGTTAGTGTCCTGATCACTATTAATACCTAAGTTTGACTCAATAAGAGTTTGCTCTTATTTGTTTGAATCTAAGAAAGAGGTCAGGGGAATGCAGTCTATGCCATGGATGGGTATGACCTCCTCCTGCTAAGGTTCATCCCCCACTTTGCACTTACTCCTAGCTCTTAAGTTCTGCCCCCTAAGGTAAGCCATGCTTAGGGACCCTAGAGCCCCCTATAAACTTGGATGCCTATGGGCTGGTAATTCAACACATTGCACCACTCTGTTACAACATTCACTCTTTAGGGTGTAAGCACTGTCTGGTCTTGAAGCTCATTGTAACTTTGAAACAATCTAAGAGAAGGCCTTGGAATATGGAACCCGGATTTGGTGAAAGTCATGTATAGGATAGATTGCATTAGGCTGTTTGGATCTAGCTGTGGGCTATGATGTATTTTATTTTACTTTTGGCTCTATAATAATAATTTTATAATAAAAACTTGGGGAGTATAGTAGTAAAGGGTATGGGAGTGGTTTTTATTTGTTTGCATGTTATACGGTCGAAATCATGCCTATGGGATTTTAATACTTTAAATCACCAAGAAATCATACCTATAAGGTTTTACCACTTTGAATCACCTAGAAATCATGTCTATATGATTTAATACTTTGAATCGCCTGGAAATCATGCCTATAGGATTTATATATTACTTTGACATCATGCCTATAAAGTTTAAAACTTTAAATTACCTAGAGATCATGTCTATAGGATTTGCGTTCTACACTCCAGCATATAGAAATCATGCCTATAGAATTGCATAAACGATAGGCAAACAATAGGGTAATTTAACTCTCGCATGCCATAAACATTTAGGATATCAATGAGTAAATAAAAATCAAAGTAGATATCCTGCCTATAGGATCTCAAGTCCTCTTATGTTATAAGTATGTAATCTGGCAACTATTTCAATGTTTTTCAACGGATTCGTCCAAACTTGTCTGCAACCTAATTAACACGCGTTCCTAAAATTGTTTTTTTCTCTGTATGAATTTTCTATCCTTAAAGTTACTTTCAAAACAATTTTCAAACTCTCGCCTCCTTTTATAAATACTTTACCTCTGAAACTCTGCTATATATTTCTTAAAAAAGTTCCAGTAATTTTCCAAAACCTATCTGAACTTCTGCAAACTTTTGCTTCTTTCAAAACTTGTCCATGTTAGTCCTCAATTAATAATCCGGTAAAATACTCAAGATCATAACAATTGGATTGGATCCAAGTTGCCTAATGTAGACCTTTTATCTAATTTTATATGTTAAACTGATCCGTCCGTTGCTTAATTTTAATTTAAGACCAAACCGGTATATGCAAGACATGCTAAACTATATGTTCTCAGTTTAAAGGGGTCTCTTTGAGCCTTGGTTTGTCTTCTAGTCTTTCCCCTACCTGGTATTTATTTTGAATAATGAATTAGAATTTTATCCTTTGAAACTCCTTGCAAAGCCCCCATCCCTTTCTTCCCCATTTTGGATTAGAAGTCCTAATACCCCAGGACTAATAGGTTGGGACAGGTACTAGCATGCAATAAGAAAAACAAGACTAATCGTGTTTAAATACCTTAAAAGGGTGGGAAGGGTAGAATAGAGATATGATGACCGGTGCGCTAACACTCGCATGAGAATGATTGCTGGGTATTGCACCAAAGTGATCCATATTATATTTAACCCTAGTACCCCTTTATCCTTCTTTATTTATTGATGTTTTGTCCTAGATGACTGTTTTCCTTCAACTAAGCTTCCTCTTATCAAAATAATTTATGTTTTCTTTAGAAATTTTAAACTTTTCTATACTTCTTACGTGCAAACTTTACTTGTTTATTCCTACACTTCTTAAAGTCTCAATTAAGCACGGTCGGGAACCACACAAGTGGATCTTAAGGGGTGCCTAACACCTTCCCTTCGAGATAATCTCAAGCCCTTACCCGAGCTCTGATTTTCTTTCAAAATCTTCTTTTTTTATTTAAAAGTGTCCTAATGCACTATAATCATTAGGCGGCGACTCTCCAAAATCCATAACCCAAATTCCCCAAAAGGGGATAAAAGAGTTATTACCCCCATAATATTGGAACCGGTTTTTTGCCTTACAAAAATTGGGGCTTGACAGCATGGTGACTGTGCTGGGGATTCCTTTAAGGCTCTTACCATTACATGCTTTTGTGACTTTATTTCTTCCTTAATTGCATTTACTTTCTGTCTTTAATAGTTTCATCAAGAATACTAACTTGGCTCTTCATGTTTTTCTTTCCTTTTAATTTGTTCTTTTACTGCCTTATTATTTTGTTGTATTTTCCTCAACATCATATCCCACTCGTGCCAAAACAAATCATAGAGCAATGGTGATAAGGAGTGGTTGCGCCCTTCTGATATTATAACCCCTAAATGTGGCAAAGGCATTTACGATAAAACTAGTCGATCAACGGTGTAGTCGACAATTCCGCGTCGTTATATGACGACCCGGCCGGTCGTCGTTAGAATTTATGCCTCGTTCCCCCATATGTTGTTTCCCCTAAGTTCATTACTGCTATTTTGTTTTTTCATGACATTCGGTGTGAGATTTTGGAGTGTTTTGGGACACTTAGTCTCTAAATGAGACCTTAGGAGTTGGAAAGTAGTCCGTAATCCGAACAATGTGAAGAAGACCTTGGAATGGAAATTCGATGGTTCCATTAGCTATGTTAGGTGATTGTAGGGTTGGGAGTGTGGTCATAATGTATTTTGAATGTCCGTAGATCATTTAAGCGAGAAATGCCGAAGTTAGAATTTTGATGTTTCCGGTCCAATATTGAATTTTTGATCCGTGGGTCGGAATGGGATTCCGAAAGTTGTTATAGCACCTTCATGTCATTTGGGACGTGCATGCAAAATTTATGGTCAATCGGACGTGATTTGGTTAGGTTTTTGATCGGAAGCATGTTTGGTTGGAATTTGAAGTTCTTAGGCTCAAATCATTGATTAATTCGAGTTCCCGGCATTGTTTTAGGTGATTTAAGGATTCGTGCAAGTTTTAATGATGTTATGGGATATGTTCGTAGGTTCGGTTAAGGTCCCGGGGCCGTCGGGTGTGATTTGAAGGCTCAACGGAGCAATTTTAGTACTTAGAGCATTGCAGAATTTGTTGCTATGTGTTGTTGTCGTTTTCTTCTCCGCGATCGCATAAGCCTTCATGCGATCAGATAGAGCCTTTTATGCTGGGCCTATTTTCCTTCAATGCGATTGCAGGTCCTTGAATGCGATCGCATAGTTCTTCCTTCTCCTTCTCCGCGATCGCACTCCTTTTCACGCGTTCGCATAGTGGAATTTAGGAGCTGGTCCTCAAGGCCAAAATCCTTCTATGCGATCGCATAGCCTAGTCCGCGATCACATAGCTTCACCTCCTCCTGTTCTGCGATCGCATGCGTTCCTCTGCATTCTCATAGGCCAATTATTGGGGCTTCATTTTTTCCTCTACGCGATCGAATCCTGTCTCATGCGATCGCATTGAACAAAAGACCTGGGCAGATATAAACATTTCAAAATGAGGGTTCTTCCATTTTTATCAAAACTCAAGCTAGAGAACTCAAAATAGGGAGATTTTTTGAGGGCTTTTCAAAGGCAGCGATTGGGTAACGATTCCTTACTCCTCTAAGACTAAAACCCACTAATCTAATCGTGAATTCTACCTCTAATTTCGGATTTTTGAATGAAAATTGGGGTAAAGTTCTTACACATAATTGTGAGGATTTGAAGGGGCATTTGACCTCCGATTTGGGAGATTTTCATATGGTTAGACTCGTGAGGGTATGAGATTTGTGAAAATGTAAAGAGTATTCAATTCCAAGACGTTGGCCTGACGGGCATTTTGGTCATTTTACCTATTTTCGCGCCTTAGCTTTAATTTTAACACTGGAATTAGTTAATTGTGATGTTATTTACAATATGTAATTGGTTTGAATAGATTTGGGCCACTCGGAGTCCGATACTCGTGGTAAGGGCATCGTTTCTTAGCGATTTTTGTATCGGTTCGAGGCAAGTGGCTCCTCTAACCTTGTGTGGGGGGCCTCCCCCTTAAGATATCTTGACTGTTATTTAAATGCCTTGTGCGCGAGGTGACGCGCGTGTACTTGTGCTAACTATTGGAAATTCACCTTACTTGACTTATTTAAGCTGTTTTTTTCGCGTATTTAACTGTTAAAAATTCATATTTCACTTGTTTTAGCTTAGAGAAAGCATGTTAGCAACTTATCTGCTCTAATTTCCTAAACTACAATATCTCTTTTTTGTGAATCATGCTAGCCTATAGATTTTACCTTTTGTATGTACTTAGCTTCTTTCTGTTCTATATTGAATTGTTGTGATGTGTTTATGATTGGGTCTACGGGACGGCATCCCAGGAGTTCCCCTGTAAGTATTCTATTTAGGATTGGACGTGCGGGATACTAAGAGATCCCCGGCACAGGTGATCCTTGGGATACTTGGAGATCCCTCTTGTATATGATGAGGATACCGGGAGATCCTCGGGATACCAGGAGATCCCCGACGATAGATAGCCTGTAGTTGCTTGTTCTTATTCGTAGACCATATTTATAAATTGTTGCGTTTACTCATTATCTTGTTAGCTTTTCAACATAGCTCCAATAATTCTGTTTTATTCATATTATATTGATTATTATTATATTTATCTCAGTAGGACCTCGACCTTCCTCGTCACTAACCAACCGAGTTTAGGCTTGTCACTTACTGAGTACCACTGTGGTGTACTCATGCTACTTTTCTGAACACTTTTGCTGTGCAGATCCAGGTGTTTCCAACCAGGCGTATCATCAGTGAATCCGGAGCTTGCTATCAGAGACTTGAGGTATATTTGCTGCGCCCGCGGACCAGAGAGTCTTCTTCCATTTATCCTGTAGTTAGCAGTATTGTTTCCTTTTTTTCTCCATTGTATTAGACACTCCATTTATTAGAGTTGTACTTATGTTCTCACAGCCTGTGTTGCCCGTAGGATTCTGGGTTTGGGGATATTATTTTCAGAATTTGTGTATTCAGTGTATGTGCCAAGCGCCACCATTATACATTTCTTATTCTAATTAGTGTTGGTTACTGTGTCTATTTCGAACTGCTAAATTCCACAATGTGTTAGGCGTACCTGGTCACGAAGACTGGGTGCCGTTATGACAGGTTCAGAATTGGTGAACTAGGATCGTGACACTTTCTCTCTTAAGTTGTGCTCTCAAGGGTATCTTGTCTAGCACTTTAAAAGTAGAAACCTTATTCCATTAAACTGTTCATGCATCATGGTCAACCCTACCCGAGTCAGTTATGTTGTCCGTATAATGACCCCTTAAGATAGCCTAAACCAAAGTCCACCAGGTTTCCTCGAAACCCAAATGGACACCTCCACGTTATGTGCATTTATTTGAAAACTAAATGCCTTTTGCTTATTATTGATTTAAATAGTCGAGTCTAGTGGGGTTAAGGGCCTAACACTTTATTTTGCAGAATATGAGGCATGAAGTCCCCAGATTCGGTATGGTATCCAACATTCACCCAAGGTTGATGAGCTGGTGGGAAGATCTTCATGCCAACGATCAAACCCTCGTCCACAAGTACTTAGGAAATTTGCCCTTGCTTCTCGAAATCCAGTATAATAAGAAAATCATAGAGGCTGCCACTTTATTCTGGGATAGTGATCGATCAGTGTTTCACTTTGGGGCTTTGGAAATGAATCCTTTGATGGAAGAAATAGGGGGTATAGCTAGTATCCTTTTATGAGACTCCGGATCTGCTTATGCCGGAAAACAGCAAAATTAGAGGCTTCCTTGATGATGGAACTCAAGAAAAATCCTGACCTAGCTTGTCTGAATAACTCTTACATACTATTTGATTTCTTGTACGAGACGTATGGCCATAACAAGTCTTATCACACCTACACTGATGTGTTCGCCCTATTCTCTTTAGGGCACATACATAGGAGGTTCTTTTTGTTCATGTTTTGCTTCTTGGGTATGATAATATTTCCCATGAAGAAGGCTAGGATTCACACCTTACTAGCCACGGTGACCAAAACCTTAATGAAGGGTTTGACGGGCAGACTTTCAGCATAGTGCCCATGATCAATGCCGAGATGTATCGAGCCTTGAGAAAATGTCAACAAGGGGCTCCGCACTTCGAAGGTTGTAACTTGCTACTTCAGCTTTGTCTCATAAAACACCTTCAGAAAGGAAACTACAGACAGGAAATCATACGCAGAGATTGGGATGACCATATCGCTTTTCACCACCCAAAGCGAATGAACTTCATGCCCAACATGTTCGCTCAGCCAGAGGATGCCGGTGGATGGGTAGAGTTGTTTGAAAATATAAAAGAAGAGCAAGTTCAGTGGATGTTTGAGTGGTTCCCAACAGTGGAGTTCATTTTCCGTTCTCGAGACGCGTCTAATCTTGTGATCATCGGTCTGAGGGGAACTCATCCTTATGTCCCCCTCAGAGTCATGAGGCAAGCTGGAAGAAAGTAGATCATACCTAGGATAGAGAAAATGAGTCATTTCAGAGCTGACTTTCAAGATGATGATAGCCCGCACAGGTGTCACACTCAGCATATATGGCACTGCAAGCTCGTCTTAGGGAAGGAGTATATTGAACCAGAAAAGTATCATGCCTGGTGTGTGTCGCACTACATGGGTTGGTTGGAAGATGATCACACTGGTTCGGGTCGTCCAGGATTTGTCCATGGTCATAGGATTATGGATGATAAAACTGAAGCACAGGTCAAATACAATCAGCTGCGCAAGAGCGAGAATGTGATAATGAACATCGAGAAATACCGCCAACAACCGGCTGGGGTATCTGGAACAAGGTCAAGTGGAGTTGGAAGGAAATTTCTTGAAAAGAATTGAAGATTATCAGAATGCTGAAGGAAATGCAGGCGGACATCTGGCTCGAGCCTATCTGCTGTTAGGACTATGCAAGTTGATGCAGCTGTATCAGGGATACGAGAGTGCCGAATCTGGGGAAGGTCCTTGTGAAACCAAGTTGTTAGGATCATTTATTTTTTGCTTTCATAATATAATAAGGCTAGTGGCCATTAGTGACATCTTTTATCATTCAGTTGTTTTAAGAATCGTCTTCTTTTATAAGTTAATTGAGGCATTTAGCATTATAAGTTCTCCAAATTTAATATTTTTCTAGGCCTACCTCGGGCACAACGAGGCACCCAAATTAGGAACGGCTTATACTATAGCACAATGTGCTTAAATACCGCAATATTATTTCTCAGAATCTACACTAACTTTTCACCTTTTCGTTTTTCTTTTATTTTTATTCCCTTCCCCAAAGGTTAGTTCGTGCATCTAGCACCATCAGCATACTTAACAAGATCCAAGGGTCCTCCTCCTCCTCCAAGTCCTTCCAGAAACAGGAACAAAGGCAAAATGGGAGATGCAAGGGCTAGAAAGGAACTTGAGGAAACTTCTCAGAATGCTATAATTACCAAGGAGACTACTGATCGTCTTGAGCAAACTTTGCTAATATTTCGAGAGGAATTGGACCATGTTCGGAACATAGGAAGCCTGCCAATCGCTCTTGCCACCCCTGATGTTAACACCCAAAATCCTGCACCTCCACAAAATACCCCACAACCACCAATACAACCCACTCATGCCCATGCGTGCAACCATGTAATAACACTCCACTGATTATTCCCGAACCACAAAACACAACAAAAGACCTTAACACTCCTATCTTTGTAGACACCATATCCCACTACACTCAACCAATCACAAGTGCACACGAATTAGATGACAAATGCTCCCTCATTCAGAATTGGACGCTGAGCTCAAGAAGTTGACTAGCCAAGTCCAAGGTTTCGAAGGTATTAAGGGTGTTGAAGGGTTTAACGACGAAGATCTTTGTGTTCACCCAGATTTTGAGCTCCCGGGGGGGGGGGGGGGTACAAACCTCACAAGTTCGAGATGTTCGATGGAATAAGTGATCCTAGGGTCCACTCGAGAATGTATTATGATTAGTTGGTAGGAGTCGGAAGGGACGAGAAAATCCACATGAAGCTATTCATGAGGAGTTTGAAAGGCGATGATTTATCATTGTATATTAGTCAGGATGCAAAGAAACGGACAAATGGGGTGAACATGGCGTCTTACTTTATAGACCTATTTAGCTTCAACACTGACAACGCACCAGATGTGTTCTACATCCAGAATCTAAAGAAGAAGCCCACAGAGACCTTTCACGAGTATGCTACTTGTTGGAGGTCAGAAGCTGCTAAGGTCAGGCCAACCTTGGAGGAAGAACAGATGAACAGGTTCTTCGTCCGTGCTCAGGATCCACAGTACTACAAAAGGCTGATACTAATAGATGGTCAAAAGTTCTCCGATATCATCAAGTTTGTAGAAAGGATCGAAGAAGGCATAAAAAATTATATGGTCACTAACCTTGAGGCATTGCAAACTACCAACAAGGCTTTACAGTCTGGTGGCTCGTCAGAGAAAAAGGACGTATATTCTGTAATGGTTGCGGAAAGGAACAATTCCCCTATGAAGTAACAAACCTATCCCTTAACTTCACTCACATATCAACCTACCATAAATTACCAAGCACCTTCACCTACATACCAAATGCTACCATTTTCCTACCAATCACCTCCACCGCCAACAGATCAACCTACTTCACCAAGATATTCCCAACCCGCACCTGTATATCAAGCATACAACTCCCAACCTTCTCACTAGACAATATACTGCCATTGCCGAACCAATCGACCAACTATATAAAAAACTCAAAACAGCTGGTAACGTTGCCCCTATCCCAGCCGTAACTCCAGATAATCCCTCTTAATGGATCAACACAAACAAGATCCGTGCATACCATTCCAGGATGAAATGCCATACCATCGATGAGTATCGCTCGTTGAAAGACAAGATTCAAAATCTGATTGATAACAATGTCATTATAGCAAAGGAGCCCGCTCCTAATATCTGCCATAACCCTCTGCCCGTCCATAAGGGTGGGCGCATCCATATGATCGAGATTGAAGATGATTGGGACCTCATGGGGTTAATCAGTTTGACAGCTGAAGGAGATTAGCCCAAGAAGCAAGTAGTTACCCTTAATCCCATTGTTTTTTAGATCTAGCCCTCTAAGGGAGATGTGGTAAATGTCTGTACCACTTGAGTTTGAAGCACCTCCTACAAAGACGCCAAAATCGATTGAGGTTGAGTTCGGGATTCTAAAGGCACCTGCGCAATTTGAAATCACTATGTTACCTCCCAGGATGCCTATTCTGGTTTCCAACCATACCTTGAGATTGGCTTAGGCTAGAAGGAAAGGAAAAATGCATACTGGAGAGGCGATCGTCGCGCAGGGCATGACAAGGACAGGGAGGATATACACCCCAGAACATTTGGCTGAGTCTAGCAAGCAAGACTCTGGACGAACTTTTGAAACAGGATCCGATGACCTTTGGAGGAAGATATAGGCCAAAGAATACTTAGTCGTTGAGCAACTAAACAAAATACCAGCACAAATTTCTATTCTGGCTCTTCTGCAAAGCTCCGAGGCAAATAAAAATGCCTTAATGAAAATACCGAGCGAAGCTTATGTTCCCAGCAACATAACAGGAGGAGAATATGCAAATATGGTATGGCAGGTGTTGGAAAGCCAAAAGATCACCTTCCACGAAGATGAGCTACCACGAGAAGGGCTTAGTCAAAACAAGGCATTGCACATCACTGCACAATGCAAGGATTATTTTATCACCACTATCTTAATCGACGAGGGATCCAGCCTTAACAATTGTCCGTGAATAACTCTCAGGACGTTGGGAAAAGGACTGCATGAGATCAAAGACAGAGCTATCAGTGGCAAAGATTTTGATGGATCTAAAAGATCCACAATTGGGAGAAATTAGCTTGTGCCTACAGATGGGAACCAACTACTTCGATATTGACTTCCAAGTCATAGACGTGCTAGGATCCTACAATTTGTTGCTGGGATGACCCTGGATCCATAGCGCTGGGGCTGTGGCATCAACCCCATACCATGTAGTGAAGTTTGAGTGGAATCATCAGGAATTGATCATTTATGGCGACGGTAGCAACCCTATATACAGTCGTCAAACCATCCCGATGATCGGAGGTAGAATGAGAATAGGTGGAGAAACATATCATCTCATCGAGCGACTCAATGCCATAGACAAAGACAAGTGGTGGGATAAAACATTGAGAGCTTTCTGAATTGGAGCGGGTATGAGCCCGGAAAAGGACTTGGCACAAATATTTAGGGCATTACCAAGCCTATGAAGTTGAAGAAGCATGGAACCACCTTCGGCCTGGGATACGAGTACACCTGGGAGGAGTTCAATCATTGGTCACCACCATGGCCAATCCATACTATCCATTGGAACATCCCATAGCCCAGGTGGAGTAGACCTTTTAGCCAGCTGATGTCATATATGGATCAGATGAAGATGAGATATTGCCAGCAATGAAGAACCTATTTCTGCAGGATAATTGGATAGCTGTATTATCTTCGAGGAGGAAAGGGAGGAAGGCCCTTCCATTCAAGTTGTGAACCGAGGAGAACACCTCAGCAATTGGTCAGTCAGGACCACCAGTGCTCGGAGAGCTTCGGGGTAGCAAGACTAAACGACGCACTATGCAACACATTTTTACTTTTTTGTTGATTTTACTTTCCCGCATTGTCTTTACTTTTGAAAAGAGCTCCGATTTTTCAAACAGTTATGAATTTAATCGAAATCATTTTCCAAGTTTATCTTTATATCTCGCTCTCATTACTTTTCTCTGCCATTTACTTTATTTTTACACAACATTGCTATTACATATCTTGATGATGAACCAACAACTGTGACTTGCAACAAGGCAATGAAATAAATGGACATAGATTCAGAAGAGGATGAAATACTAGAAGAGGATGTTAGAGAGGTCGAGAATTTTGAGAACAAGCCTAAGTCTAACTTGGACGAAACGGAGGTTGGTAATATGGGAAGACTCAACTATATCATTCGGTTCATAGCCCAATCCACAGTAATTTGTGAACCAATCTTCAAGATGCTGAAGAAGGATGCCACCAATAAATGGACTGATGATTCTCAAAAGGCTTTTGACAGAATCAAATAATACTTGTCAATGCCGCCTGTTTTGGTCCCACCCGAGCAAGGGAGACCTCTATTGCTTTATCTTGTAGAATTGGATGGAGCATTTGGTTGTGTTTTGGGAAGATATGATGAAATGGGATGAAAGGAGCAATCCTTCTACTACCTCAGCAGGAAGTTCACCCGGTACGAGGCTTGGTATTCCTTATTAAAACGCACTTGTTGTGCTCTAACCTAGGTAGCTCATAAATTGAGGCCCTATTTCTATGCTTACACCACTTATCTCATATCTAGGATGGACCCATTGAAATATACCTTTCAAAAGCCCATGCCTACCGGCAAGCTCTCCAAATGGCAAATCATGTTAAGTGAGTTTGACATTGTTTATGTTACCTAGAAGGAAGTCAAAGGACAAGCTTTGGTAGATTACCTTGCCGAGAACACTGTCGCAGGAGAATATGAACCTCAGAATATGTACTTTCCTGTGAAGAGGTATCATTCGTAGGAGAAGACATCGCAGAATCCGATGATGGTTGGAGAATGTTCTTCGACGGAGCCGCAAATTTCAAAGGATTCGGTATACGAGCGATGCTGGTATCAAAAATTGATCATCATTACCCAATGTCTACCAAACTCAGATTCTCGTGCACCAACAACATGGCCAAATACAAAGCCTGCATCTTAGGGCTCAAACTGGCAATTGACATTAACATTCAGGAACGATTAGTGATCGGAGACTCGGACCTACTAATATATCAGGTTCGAGAAGAATGGGCAACCAAGAACACCAAGATACTCCCTTATGTACATCATATACAGAAGTTTAGGAAGATATTTAGAAAGGCGGAACTCCAGCACATTCCCAAAATACAAAATGAGTTCACTGATGCCCTGGCCACTTTATCATCCATGATCCAGCATCTAGGCACAAACTTTGTTCATCCCATCCAGGTCAAGATTCATCACCAACTAGCCTATTGTGCTAATGTTGAGGAAGAAGCCGACATGAAGCGTTGGTTCCATGATATTAGAGAATACTTGATGACATGAGAATACCAAGAACTTGCCAATGCTACTCAGAAACGCACGCTCCGGAGATTATCCAACAACTTCTTTCACAATGGATGAATCCTATATAGAAGGGCTCCCGATATGGGATTATTAAGATATGTCGAGGCGAGAGAGGCAACCAAACTATTGGAGGAATTGCACATAGGCACCTGCCGACCACATAAAACGGTTTCATTTTGGCAAAGAAGATACTGCGAGCGGGGTATTTTTTGATGACCATGGAAAAAGACTGCATCCAGTATGTCCGAAGGTGCCACCATTTCAGATACATGCAAATATGATGAAAGTGCCTCCCAATGATCTTACTGCAACAAGCTCACCATGGCCATTCACCGCTTGGGGAATGGATGTTATTGGACCAATCGAACCAGCTGTGTCAAATGGGCACAGGTTCATCTTAGTGGCAATTGCTTACTTTACCAAATGGGTTGAAGCGGCACCATACAAAGCAGTAACTAAGAAGTTATAACAGATTTCATCCACGATCGTATTGTTTTTTAGTACGGAATTCCGAAATCAATCATCACTGAAAATGGTTCTAATCTCAACAGTGACCTGATGAAAGAAATGTGTGAAACATTCAAGATCAAACACAAGAACTGTAGATGAATGGGGCTGTGGAAGCAGCCAATATGAACATCAAGAAGATACATAGAAAGATGATTGAAAGGCGGTCATTTTTGCACATCAACTGGGGCCACCCCTACATGTTACTTTATGGTACATAGGCGGTCATTCCCGCCGAAGTAGGGATTCCCTCCTTGAGGATCATATAGGAAGAAGAGTTAGAGGATACATAGTGGGTAAAAAGTCGCTACGAGTAGTTAGCCCTTATAGATGGAAAGAGAATGAATGCTTCTGTCATGGTCAGTTATATCAGAATAGAATGTCCAGAGCCTTCAACAAGAGAGTTAAGCCAAGGAAGTTCACACCAGGACAACGGGTACTGCAGAAAATATTTCCGCATCAAGATGAAGCCAAAGGGAAATTCTCTCCCAATTGGCAGGGTCCGTATATGGTTCACTGGGTTCTAACCGGAGAATCCCTTATTCTCTAAGAAATGGACGAAGAAGTCTGGCCAAAGCCAATCAACTAAGACGCAGTGAAACGATACTACATTTGATCATATACTTTTCTTTCATGATGTAATTTGAACTATTCCTGACTTGATTCTACTTTAATAGGGGATACGTAGGTAGCTCTATGGGTTCGGTCATATTTTAATAGAATTTCCATTTTCCCCCGATGTTGGAACTAGGGCGGAATTTTGAGGAGGACCCTCAAAATTCCGAAGTCAATTTATCAATCTCTTCATTAGGGCCGACCTAGTAAACTCGGTTAGAATTTTTTGAAGGACCCTCAAAATTTTGAAGCCGATCTACCTTCATTTATTCAGCATATCTGTCAGCAGCACCAGCCCAGTAAACTAGGGCAGAATTTTTAGGAGGTCCCTCAAAGTTTCAGAACAACCGAGGTGTCGTGTCTTTGGACCACGTTGCAGTTGTTTGTTAATCCAAAATAAAACCATTTTTCAAATTTATACTTACACTATACTAAATCATGCACAAATATCATTCGCATTGCTATTGATTAGCAACACTACACCCAAATATGCATGACCTCAAGGGCCAGGGGATACAAACGAACCTTTCCCCTCTACAGAACTCATGATTTTTCTTTAAATGAAGGTACTCCAAGTCGCAAATTATTGAATACATTCAAACACTCGTGCTCTTCAGGAGTGAGGAACAATCACACATTTGAAAAGTTACTATCTACACCTAACATCCCCAGAAACCACGATATCAAAATCAGATGTCAGCTAAGAAAATTTCATTATTATTCACTCTTTACATCATCTGCATTTTTTGCATAAGACTACTTATCTGCCTTTCGAGACTAATCTTTGTCTCCATCTGCATTGCATAAGGCTATTTTCTACCTTCCGAGGTTAAGCACTACCTCCATCTTGCATAAGGCTACTTATCTTCCTTTAGAGACTAAGATTTGTCTCCATCTGCATTGCTGAAGGCAACTCTTCTGCCTTCTGAGGTTAAGCTCTACCTCCGTCTTGCATAAGGCTACTTACTTGCCTTTTGATACTAATCCCTGTCTCCATCCGCATTGCATAAGGCTATCTTCTGCCTTCCGAGGTTAAGTTCGACCGCCATCCTGTATAAGCCTACTTATCTGCCTTTCGAGACTAAGATCTGTCTCCATCCGTATTGCATAAGACTATCTTCTGTCTTCCGAGATTAAGCACTACCTCCATCCTGCATAAGGCTACCTATCTGCCTTCTAAGATTAAGCATTGTCTCCTGTATGGCTGAAATATTGCCACTTTAATTCTTCAAACGGTTGAAATAGCGCCACCTGCAATTTAATTCTTGCTCTGGCTGAAAGATTTCCATCCTTGCATTCATTTGGCTGAAAAATAGCCAACGTATTCAATGGCGTCATAGTTCGGAAGCACAATCTGCATAGCTTGAGAACGTCATTTCATGGCCTAAAAATCCTTACTTTATGCTCTTCATGGCCCGGGACATCATAGTCTGAGGACGTCATCATAATCGTCCAAAGGCAGCATTCATGGTCCAAGCGGGAACTTGCGTCATGTTTAAATTATGCAGAGTATACACTGCATTGCTCATTTATAGGTACACCGGCTAACAAATGGCCGTTTCAGCAAGATCGATCCCACTCCGGTTCTCCGCAACATGTCTGATTCCAAACGCCTTTCCAAATTTAACCATCGCGTCCGTCTTTTCGAATCACCATCGATACATTCTGTTAATAGTTCCTGAACTACATATGACCTGATTCCTATAAAACCAAGGATATGTAGGCAGCTCAAAAACTAGAGCCCAGTCAAAATTCTTTTACAATCGTCGTTTTCGGTCAAAATTGGCCATCTTGTCTTTACCTGACAATTCTTTGGTCCTCCTCGGCTAAAGAGGGGCAGCTGTTGTTGCCTACTTTTTTGCTATATATATTTTTTATACTCAAAATACTCTCCAAATACCATATGTATGCATAGATGAGCACCCCAAAATATTTTGGCATTTGAAAAGGATTTTTAAACTAATTTATGGCCTATTTTACATCATAACCCTAATAAATATTCCCAACTTTCTATTTTGGAGAAAAGTTTATTTATTCTAAAATTTCCATAAAAGCATAATTTACATGATTTTTGTATAAGTTTACGAGCCCATTTGGTATTTTGAAAACTAAATTGCATGAAATTGAATTTCAGCCCATTTCTGAATTTAATAGCAATATTAATTACAAAATTAATTTCAATATTTTTAAATTAATACTTAAATATTATTTAATATTCCAGTTCTTTTAATTTTATTTTTAGAATATTTTACTATTTTTATAAATTTAAAAAGGAAAAAATGGCTATTTCAATTTTGGTCTCAATTGATTTCAATTATAACCCAATTTGGACCCCAATTCTGACCCCAATCCAGCCCCAATTAAATAACCCCATTTTTAGATTTTAACCTTCCCCTACCTATTTAATTAACCTCGCCCGGTTCCCTTTCTAAACAATCGCCCTAAAATCCCTTCGTCTCCTAAATGCTCTCTAACCTCTCATCGAAACCCTAGCCCTACTCCATTGGTTTCCACCTTGTTCCACCGGAGTCAATGGCGTCCCAAGCCCTGGGTAGCCTATACTCATCCCCACGTACCCCCACACCCCTGTTACTTGAAGATACAAGGTTCGAGCTTGAAGTTCTTTGCTCAAATCTCCGCCGATTCGAGTGTTACAACCATCTCCGGATCAACTCTGGCATATCCTAGTCCTATGAGTTCATCTATGGTTCATTCGACTCTAAGCAAACCCTTTTCCAGGACTCTATCACTTCCAGGATTCTTCTAAAACTCTAGCCCTTTGAGGGTTTCCTATATTTCTCTAGATCCATGCTTGTTTTGAGGATTTCAAACAATTTCTTAAATCTTTTTCAAAAGTTTGCTTTCGAAGCTGTTCATCTTTTCTGATTTAGGGTTTCTTTGATTTTACTTGTGCTACTAAGATTTTGTGTGGTGTTCTTACTGTATTTTTCCTACTGTGACTCATGTGTATTTCTACTTTTACTCCTATGTGTTTTCTTCTACTATGTTTCCTCCTAATGTTTCCTTGTGTTTTTCTTTTACTGTGTTTTCCCCCAACATATTTTTCACGAAAAGATTAAGTTCCTTTGGGTTTTTCTTAGATTAGTCTTGCCTGACTTGTTCGTTTTCGTCCCTGCACTGGATTGATGATGAAAACCCTAGGATTTGGGGGTTTTCCGACCACTTGTATATGACTTGCATGTTCTCACCTCTGATTTAGTTTGATTTCAATTTCTGAAGTCATTTCTGCCTTTTCTTATGGTTTTGACCTTTTTCCAAAGCTCTTCTACACTAGATTTTCCTACTGATTCTTTACAATGACAGTACAGTCTTCTTTTATGTTTGACGTATTTGTATGCTCCTTATATACTATGTATTACCCCTAAGTGGTTTTTCAAATTTACAATTAGTTCAAAATTTATTTTGAATATAGCTTAATTGATTTCTTTCCATTTTGCCCATGACTTGACCTAAGTAAAACCCTTCTCTTTTTATTTTCGGACTTGTTTCATTCGTATAAAAATCTCAGACCTTTTGATTTAGTATTTGTTAATTAGTCTTCTTACCATATTTGCACAAGACATGTATTTCAAAACTTTTCCTTAAATAACTTTTATGTATTTACCCCTATTTGTATACTATGCACAATGTTGTTTATTTGATCCCCTTTCCTTAAATATTTTCTGTCCTTTACTAATCAAATTGGGATTCCTTGATTAAAGGAACCTCTATTAATTGATTGATCCTGATTGATACTCGACTATTTCTTTCCTTGCTTGCATGTCTGACTTCAAGTATAAATACCTACTCATCTCTTCACTCCACCATCGAATTCTAACTGCAATCAAAATTAGAATTCACCCCTCTATCTTAAAAAGTCTTTACTACTATCATTACTACTCTCTATTTTTTTTTCTACACTACTACTGAGCATTCTGCATCTTTACTTCCTGCTGTTTGAAAGTACTTGTGGGAGCTACTTGAGTTTGTTCCTGGCTGTTTGTTTGTTGTTACGATTATGTTGTTCTAGAATTTGCAACTGGTATGTTCTTCTATGTTAAATAGCATCCTTGTTATATGTTCAACTTCTCTGCTTCTACCCCTTCTTTCTTTGTGTGTTTATTTATTCTTTCCTGCACTATGTAATTACCTTCAAGTATGCTATGACTCTTTATGCTATGTTTAATCCCTATCCCTCTATTCCCTTTGTATGTGAGTATTGTCTTGAGTCAAAGCATCACTTTGAACTGTTGTCTGTGATCGAGAACTAGACTCTTCTGAGTCTTTACTCGATTGCTTTCCCATTCGCTTTCCCCTCTATGTGCTGATCTCTAATTTGGGTCTGTTGGTGTCCTAATCACCATTCAGACCTATGTTTGACCCTATAAGAGTCTACTCTTATTTGTTTGAATCTGAGCAAGAGGTCAAGGCTGTGCCAGTCTATGCCATGGCTGGGCATATGACCACCTCCTGCTAAGGTTCCTCTCTCACTTTGCACTTACTCCTAGCTCTTATGTTCTACCCCCTAAGGTAAGCCATGCTTAGGGACCCCAGAGCTCATTCTGAACTTGGATGCCTAAGGGCTGGTAATTCCACACATTGTACCAAGCTGTTACAGCATTCACTCTTTAGCTTGTAAGCACTGCCTGGGCTCTTGAATCTCATTGGAACTTTGAAACACTCTAAGAGAAGGCCTTGGAATCTGGAACCCGGATTTGGTAAAACAATGTATTGGATATCAAGATTGCATTAGGCAGTTTGGGTCTAGCTGTGTGCTATGATGTATTTTATTTTACTTTTGGCTTTGTAATAATAACTTTGTAATAAAAACTTGGGGAGTGTAGTTGTAAAGGGTATGGGAGGGGTTTTTAGTTATTTGCATGTTAGAGGGTAGAAATCATGCCTATAGGATTTTAATACTTTAAATCACCTATAAATTATTCCTATAAGGTTTTACCACTTTAAATCATCTAGAAATCATGCCTATACGATTTATTACTTTGAATCGCCTAGATATCATGCCTATAGGATTTTTATTACTTTGACATCATGCCTATAAGGTTTAAAATTTTAAATTACCTAGAGATCATGGATATAGGCTTTACAAACTACACTCTATAGAAGTCATGCCTATAAAATAGCATAAAAGATTGGCAAACAATAGGGTAATACAACTCTCGCATACCTTAAACGTTTAGGATAGCAATGAGTAAATAAAAATCGAAGTAGATATCCTGCCTATAGGATCTCAAATTCGCTTAAGTTATAAGCATGTAACCTGGCAACTATTTCAATGTTTTTCAACGGATTCGTCCAAACCTATCTGCAACCTAATAAACACGCGTTCCTAAAATTGGTTTTTTTTCTCTATTTGAATTTTCTATCCAAGAAGGTACTTTCAAAACAACTTTCAAACTCTCGCCTCCATTTATAAACACTTTACCTCTTAAACTCTATTGTACATTTCTTTAAACAGGTCCAGCAATTTCCTAAAATCATTCTGAACTTCTCAAACTTCTGCTTCTTTCAAAATTTGTCTGTGTTAGTCCTTAGTTAATAATCCGGTAAAATACTCAAAATCCTAACAATTGGATCCAAGTTGCCTAATGTAGACCTTTTATCTAATTCTATGTGTTAAACCGATCCGTCTGCCGCTTAATTTTAATTTAAGACCAAACTAGTATATGCAAGACATATTAAACTATATGTTGTCTGTTTTTAAAAGGGTCTCTTTGAGTCTTGGTTTGTCTCCTTTTCTTTCCCCAACTTGGTATTTGTTTTGAATGACAAATTATACTTTTATCCTTTGAAACTCCATGAAAAGACCCCATCCCTTTCTTCCCCTTTTAGGATTAGAAGTCCAAATACCCCAGGACTGATAAGTTGGGACGGGTACTAGCATGCAATAAGTGAAACAAGACTAATCGTGTTTAAATACCTTAACGGGGTGGGAAGGGTAGAATATGGATATGATGACTGGTGCCTAATATCTCGTGTGAGAATGATTGCTGGGTATTGCACCAAAGTAATCCATATTATATTTAACCCTAGGACCCCTTTCTCCTTCTTTATTTATTGGTGTTTTGTCCTAGATGAATGTTTTCCTTAAACTAAGCTTCCTCTTTTCAAAATCATTTATGTTTTCTTTCAAAATTTTCAACTTGTTTACACTTCTTACGTGCAAACTTTACTTGTTTATTCCTACTCTTCTTAAAGTCACAATTAAGCACGGCCATGAATCACACTAGTGGATCTTGAGGGATGCCTAACACCTTCCCCTCGAGATAATCTCAAGCCCTTACCCGAACTCTGGTTTTCTTTCAAAATCTTCTTCTTTTCTTTAAAAGATTCCCAATGCACTATAATAATTAGGTGGCCACTCTCCAAAATCCATAACCCAAATTCCCCGAAAGGGGATAAAAGAGTCATTTCACCCATAATGTCGGAACCCACTTTTCGCCTTAGAAAAATGGGGGCGCCGACACTCTTCACTATGAACCTTATAAGAATCAGGAAGTACCAACAACATCAATAACATAAGAATAAGATAAGCAATATTAACATCAATCGTTCCATAAGAGGGGAAACAATGTGAGTACTGCTAATTTCTAAGAGTTGAGTATCTTTGGAAGCTCGTTCATTACATTATGTACAATCAGAGTCATGCAAAAGAAGGAAAGGGATAGCCTCACATACCTTGTATATACTTCCCAAACTCAACCTATGCAAATGTCACGACTCCATAGTTTACAATAGGAGAAATGACACTATCGTTTACGTTTAAGCGTGCAACTATTATGTACCAACCACAATCTATTTTGTGATGAAATGGACAGCACCTCCCCTATTTATATGACTTCCCACAAGTGAAAACCATCACAAAAAAGCCCTAAAAACATCAATGCTAATCATATTGAACCTCCCAAATAGTCCATCAACCGATAACATTACTACCAAGCCTTTCGATATATATTTCACAAGTTCTAGCTTCAATGACTTAGCCGCAACTTGGAAATATTAAATACATATATATATTAAGAGGTTCCATCACTTTCTACAGAAAGAACAACTCCAATTTGACCTTAATTTTCCACGAAATATCCTTCCAATGCTGCCACAACAACAAGGAAGCAAAACTACCAACCAATTAGTGTTTTTCAGCACTTGAATCACCTTAGAAGGCTTGAAATCACCTAGGGTTGATATTAAGAACTTGAAGGAGTATTTATAGAACATAAAACTTTTAAAAACAACCTCCCATACGGGCTGGAACAACACAAAAATGAGCAACAACAAAAAGAACAAGAGACTTACTGGCGCCACGAGATACCCGATACTTGATTTGTGTTGTTTGCCCTTTGTTTGAGTCTTGAATCTTGAGAGAACCTATGAAAATAGTGAACATAAATGACTTAAAACAGGTTGGAGGCGTCCTATATAGATTCAAATGTCTTAAACCGCCTAAGTGGGCCCCATGGAGAGGTTCTTGGTGCGGTCTCAAGAAAACGTGAATATATCTCTACTCCGAGATCGTATCGATGAATGGTTTAATGATTTAGAAACTAGATTCATAGATCTTTCATTTGGTGGTTAGATAAGTCCATAAATATATGTAAATTTTGAGAAAATCTTTTTAATATTTGACCTAATGTTAAAGTAAAATCATGAACCTAAGTTACGACAACTTTTCTCGACTTTTATCTCATAAATCATTTGACTTAAAGACTTATGATTCGGATATTATATGATTCGAATACCTTTGAAAATACCACTTGAGTGTATTAATCACCTCTTGGTTTACCGAAAAATACAGCTGATAACATCCTTTATTCGTTTATTCTAATACTTGTTAACCAACCTTATTACACTTTTGTATCATTTAAGACCAATAGAATTTACTTATTATTACCTTAAAGATAATACTTTCATGGATTTATTTCGACTACCTTCTGTCATGATCTAACATACGTGAAAATGGGTTGTAACACCCCCCTCCCCCAAGGAACATTCAAGGGTCTCTAGGGAGTCCAAATCATCGTGGATTCCAACGGAAATTCCGATCAATTTCCCCTATAAAATGGTCACTATCAAAACTTGCAAGCACTTAAGCCCAACATATGGTCAGCTACACAAAGTATTATGGAAATTTATATCTTCATATCACCATTTTGTATTAAGGAAGAGTATTCTCGAGTTTTTGCTTACCTCAAAGAGCCGTTTCACCTTACAATGTATCTTGTGTTCCATCAGCATCCTTGTTATCTTCATTCTGGAATAGGTAAGGGCACTTAGACTTCATCTCCTCTTCTACTTCCCATGTCATTTCTTCCATATTCTTGTTCATCTACAATACTTTGATGAAGCTACTTCTTTTGTTCTCATCTTGCGGACTTGTCGATCTAATATAGCCACTGGCACTACTTCATATGATAGGCCCTCTGTAATACTGGGTGCAATAATTTCAATTCGGATGACAATTCTAACTCATAAGCAACCTGCCCAATTTGTCGAAGAATTTTATAAGGCCCGATATACCTTGGACATAGCATACCTTTCTTCCCAAAATGCATAACACCTTTCATTGGTGATATCCTTAGGAAAAACAATCACCAACCTCAAACTCCAGATCATGACGTCGGACATCGGAATAATATTTTTGCCTGCATTTTGCCGTCTGCAATCCCTCCTGTATCATTTTAATCTTCTCAATAGCTTGGTGAATCAAATTTGGCCCATATAATTCTATTTCACCAACTTTGAACCATCCAACTGGTGATCTACATCTCCTCCCGTATAGTGCCTCGTATGGGGTCGTTTTAATACTGGAATGGTAGCTATTAGGCAAATTCTATGAGTGGAAGATGATCATCCTAATTCCCCTTAATATCTATAACACATGCTTGTAGCATACCTTCCAGTGTCTTATTGGTACGTTTAGCCTGTCCATCTGTCCATCCAAATGATTTCCCTTGAAACCCTCTTCAACCTGCTTCAAAAAACTCCAAAAATGACCAACTATGGAGGAAAGAAGCCTCAAAATCGCAGACAAGACGAGCTTAAAAACATTCTACCCAGGCATATTTTTTCTAATCTCGATCGTGAAACACAAAAACTCGTCTTTCGTAATTTACCCTATACGAATGCAATGCTCTTCCCTCTTACTCTATGCTATAGCGTACCCCATGCCACGTTCGGAATGAACAAATAGCATCCAAGACCCCTAGTCCAATAACGCTACGCAAACGTGACCTTCCCTACTCGTTCGCGATCAACAACTTCCTTCCTCTATGGAATCACAACTCATCCTTTGCAAATGCATTAAATAAAATGGATTACCTCCCAGGAAGCTCTACACGATCGCGACTCCTCGTACGCGATCAAAATGAACAAAAAAATACCTACAACTGAAGCCTGAAAATCTGTAACTCTCAAAACATTAAATTGATTCGTTTAACCACCCGAAACTCACCAGAACCTTTGGACATAAACCAAGCATGCCAAAATATCCCAATATAGCATTCAAACTTGTTCCTACCTTTCAACACTCAAATCAATATCAAAATACCAAATTCGCATCGGATTCAAGCCTAAGAATCCCAAAATCTTCTAGATTAACCTTTTCATAAAGAACCCCAACCAAATCACATCTGAATGACCTGAAATTTTACACACACATCCCAAATAATACAACTGTACAGTTGCAACTTCCGAAATTCCATTCCGACCTCCATATAAAAATCTCACATATCAATCAGAAAATTCCGAAATCTCAATTTCGTCAATTCAAGCCTAAACCTTCCAGGACTTCCAAAATGCATTCCAGGTTCTTCACCATTACTTCTAAACACATTCAACATGTAAAATAGAAGTAAATGACATTAAACACATGATTTATCACTCAAAACATAGCAAAAGTACAGGTTTAAAGGCAAGATAAGTAGGTAAAATACAAACTTATCACACCCCCAAACATGAACTATTGCTTGTCCTCAAGCAATGAAAACAACAAAATCTCTTCCCAAGCGGCTAAACCAACCCGCATGACTTCGATTGGTACCAACAATTACTCCATAGCATATGAATTATCAAGCACTTCACATAAACTTAATATATTCCAAGTGCTCAAACACCAATGCAAATCAAAGTAGCGATCAAGTCATGACACTAAAGCTTTAAAATTTACCTCTCCATCACAATCAACTTTCTTGGTCATTCCTTCCAATTGAAAATGGGATTACATTCACAACACAAACTTCATGTGCCCTCACATTTAAGAGAGGATCCCACACTCATAAATTTTAATTCAAAACAACAATGGCATATCAAATGGAAAGAATTAACTCTCTCTCAAAAAGATGTTCAAATGCATACAAGTAATACCATATTCTTGCCCTTCATGTATTCCTCCACTAATGTAGACAACTTGGTTCAAAATCAATTAGCACTTAAGGGTTGTAGTTTAGGCTTTTACATAAGCAATTGTACAATTTTGGTTAAAGTGACTCAAAACCTCCCCAAGCACTACACAATTTACAATTAAAACCCACTTCCTTCAAACATATTTTCCCTCATTTATTCAATTTTCCTTCCACACCCAGTCTTCTCTTTATTCACAACGTTTTGCCACTTTATTCCATATATTTTTATTTTCTTTCTTTCTTTTTCTTTTTCAACTTTTTATCACTTTTTCTTTCTTCTACCTTCCACCCTTTCAACAACTTCCATATCACGACTCTTCCAACCTCACACCCCAAAACTTAGGCTTTTAGCCTATGTTTGCACTTTAAAAGTACTTCGGGAGGTAGGATCCCAAAAGGTATATCAATTAAGAACAAAGGATTTAAGCTTGTAATATATTTGCCAAAGAATAAGGTTAAAGTCTCAAAATGGGTTGACTAGGGAAAATATTTAAGGATATGAATTTTTAGGCATACTAGCGGTCAAAGAAAGACCTAATATCATCTTTTTAAACCATGTTAATATATGATTTCTCCTTGAAGCACAATCCAGGCAAGTTCTAGACCACAAGTAATGCAAGAGAACTAACAAATAACTCACCACAAATGGCACATGAACATCCAAGTGGAATATCAATCCAAAATTCAATTGAAACGTATGATTCAAAGAGGTTGCATATAGCATATGAAGCTACTTAGTAAATCGAAGAGCCAAACTTTGAGTCAAAAAGTCATGACATTTCTACTTCAATTTTTTTTCTCTTTTTCAACGATCAACAATTCATATGCCGAGGTTTTACTCGTGTTGGTACCAAGCAAGCCACAACTTGTTCAATGGGCACACATCCCAACTCAAACCATTTATTTTCCTAACTTAACAAAAACTAATTCTACTACAAGACTAATTCACTTAAGAAATTTGTCAATCTATCCATCATCGGGAAAAGTCAACAAAAATATTTCTACTATTATCCGGTTCAAGAAGAAAGTTGGTATCGTTGGAAAAAGAACTATGGTATAAAGAAAACCAGGGATATCGCCACTAACACAAAGCATACTAAAATAAAATAAATAACAAGCTACAAAGGAACGTACTAAAGATTAAGAAGCTAAACCTCCTATGATCGTCAATGTATTTCTGGAAGCCTTTCTTGGAAATGTTGTCAGGTCCCTCAGATGTCTCCCAGGGCCCTGTGCAAGGCCAGACACTAACTCGCGAATCACTCGTATCTCCTCACTGATCACAACAAATGGCCCTCCTACTGATGATGAAGGCAGACTACCCTGAGAAGATGAAAATATCTTCCTCTTTTTCAGCTTCACTGCTCCTCCTTCTCCTCTTTTCTTTAGCGGATATATAGGGTTCCCCGAATCTATCCAACTGTCCCCTGGCGCTTCTTCCACCCCAGCAAGCTGGCACAACTCAGTGATAAGTGAATAGAATAACAATGAGGGGTTGTTTTGAATCCGATACTCTCTTAGTTCACTTATAAAGATCTCGCCCACATTTAGCTAAATGCCATCAAGGATGAAGGCTACCATTTGAGCTCGAGTAATCAAAATATTCCATATGTTAGAAATATGAGAGATACGACTGCATATGATAGCTAGCCATATCTTTGTCTCCGCAATGAATTCTTTTGATGTGATCCCCTTCTTTTCAGTTGCCCATGGAACATATACACCCGGGCACAGCTTAGAGGCCAACCACTGTCCTAAAGCGCAGTCCTTTTCTTTGAAAGGATTCATGTCATTGTCTTGCAAATAATAGATCCTATTCACATCTTCAGTCCCAAAGCGCACCATTTTACCTCGAATCCTCATCCTGGGCTTTTTCAATCGGATCGCTAGGAGGTTCGCATAAAATTTTCTCACCCATTGCTCAATGGCTTGGAAAGGTTGAGGGGCAAAATATTTCCATCCCATGGCCATTAGCTTTTGATAGAACTCGGGGAGACATTCTTGGATATTAACCATCACTATCCCACTCTCCGAGAGCACTTTCTTTGAGATTATTACGTCATAGTATCGTTCCTGGCATTGCATTATCTGGAAGCGATTGTCATCAAAGGCTTTCTCTTCTTCCGCAAGATTTTCAATTGAGGATCCTTCAGAGTTCGGATTCATTGTGCAATTATATCACCTGTGAAAAAGTGATAATAGTGAAAACATGGTATGGCTATGAAGAATAACGCAAAATGAAGTAAATATGCCAAAAGAATGATCGGACAATCAAAATTTAGCCTTAGAAAAAGTTCTAGAATTTTCAGATTTTGAAGTGTTGGTCTGCAGATGTCGCAATTGCCATAAATTCTTCGCATTTGCGAACAGGATAGGCCTTAGAATTGCGAAGAATTCCTTCACAATTGCGAAGAAGGAAGAAATACAGTGTTCGTAATTGCGAAGAAACCTTCGCAAATGCGAAGTCTTCTGACATGGCTATACTTCGCAATTGTGAAGAAAACCTCGCAAATGCGAGCCTTCATCTCCAGATGAGATTTCTCACAGAGAACAGTTTCTATGACCAAAATTTTTCAATCCAAGATACTCTAAGCAAATCATTCATCTAGCATAAATCATGCATTGAACTTTATTAACTAACATGAATCAAGAAATATCAATGGTTTTGGCAACGAATTTCATCCGGGCCTCACATCGAACACATTAAGAGCGCAAAAATTTAGCTTCTAAATGACAAGTAATTTGGGTACTCAAACTTCCCCACATTTTGCAATGAACAAACTCACTCACTCTTAACCAAACCTCACCCAGAAAACACATAGAATTTGAAAACAATTTCTAAAAATTTGGGGCAAAGGGTGGAAGCCATTTCAACACTAAGGTTCGATAATACCAAACAAAATAACAAGAACGGGAAGATGAAGAAGAAGAAGAAGGAGTAGTGATTAAACTTTCATATCTGATCCTTTGTAATGAGAGGTGAAGATGTGATGCTTTTACAGTGATGAGAAGGAAGTGGAGCCAAGAGTTTGAGAGTTACAGTGTTTTGTTCAATTCTTCACCAATGCGAACTTTTGTTCGTAAATGCGAAATCTGCACTGCATTTTCAGACAGCTACTGGTTTTTGCCAAATGAGCCATCCCGACCTGCACAAATCAACTCTAAAAATTCTCAAACTTGGTAGATTAGATACAAATAATATTATAAGCTATTCTTTAAAAAAAATTCAAAAATGATGAAAATTTTTAAAAAAGATGGGTTTCCTCCCACCAAGCGCCGCATTTAACGTCGTGGCACGACGCAAACAACATTACCACTTTTCTCGCCACTTGGATGATATGAACTGGGCACCTAGCTAGGAATCAAGCTTGCGACCACGAGCGATTTGGGGTGGTAAGTTGATGATCGAGACAATGTTTAAAATCTTTATTTTGCACTTCTTGGCTCTCAAGTGAGGAATGTCATTTTGTTTTCTTGCTTTCTCAAATTGTAAAATGAATGGCATGAGCTTTTCTTCCTCGCAATCCTTCATTGATCCATGTAGTTCGACTATCGTTTCACCACACAATTCCAACGTTGAAAAATTCTTGGAATGTGACTTCAAACCTTCACTTTGCATTTCTATTTTGACATCCTTTTTTCCCCCGTATTAGAGTCAACATCAACCACATTTGCATTTACACCAGTTGATCCAATTCCATATTTTTCTCGGCATCACTAACACTGATTGAGTCGGTTGGCGGATGTTCAATTCAATATTCCTCAAAGTAAAGCTCACTTTCTTCCTCGGAATTGGACTCTTCTTGGCTTCCTTCCACACACTCAAGTTTTTGGGAATAGTGAGACTTAACCCAAGTTTGCATTTGATTTTCCAAAGTGCGGATATGTTCATCATCGTAATTCAAGCCTTGTTTCAAGTCCTCGAGTGCAAAGTTGTGCTTCTCCTCATTTTCAAGAATGGCCTCCAATATGAGCATTATTTTCTCATTTTGACCAAGAAAGGTTTTCACTTTCAATCTCCAAGGAAGGATTTTGGTTTTCATTCACTTCCAAGGCCTTTTGAACCCTTGAGGCTTCGATCATTTCATCCACAGTTGAGTGCAATATTTGAAGTGCTAAACCATTTTGGAGGCTAGTCTCCAAAAGATGTTCCAAGGCATTTTGCTCCTGGTTTCCTTCTTCAAGTATACACTACAATATGAGCTTGAACTCTCCATTTTGGTCATGCTCACTTTCTTCCATTTCCATAGCCCTATAGTTCTCATCACAACAAGCAAACTCATCATAGTGGGGGCTTGGGGAAGGGAAGGTCATATATGCTCAATAATCCCAGTGACCATTTTGGCAACCACACTTATCACAAATACTCAAACCATGGGGATGATACTGTGCGCACAATCCACCCCCGGGAAAATTTAAACAATCTTTCCAGGAGTGTGGTCCTCCATAATAAGGACATGGGTCATCAAAGAATGAACAACTACCATTCAACCAATTATCATTATATGATGCCATTTTTAAAAAATATTAAAAATAAACAAGAAACAAACAATAAAAATAGACCCAAGGTAAGAAAAATAATTACACTAATATTCACAAGTTTAGACCAAAGCACTTTCGCTTACTTCTCAAACAACCTAAATTAAGCCAAATTATTCTCCGATAACGGCGCCAATTTTGATGACGTCCAAATCCACCGCTAAAAAGAAATAGACACAGTCGCATGCAATATAATTTACCCAACTATGAGTCGGGGTCGAATCCCACAGAGAACAATGCGTAGGAAATTAGAAATGTAAGAAAATTATCGCTAGTCGCGCAGTGCCAAACACTAAGAATTTTGGCTGAAATTTGTTTTTATGTAAACTAACCTAGAAAGCAAGTAAATCATCAATGGCTACAAGTAAGAAAGCATCGGGAATTACACTCAAGTAAGGATCCAATGTATTACACGATTTTACAAATATGAGCGAGTTTATGTTAATTAGCCACGGATAATAATTCTTAATTAGATTCTTCCGAACAAGACTTCCTAATTGAATTATCCATAATCACAATTAGAAGCTTAAGCACACCCGGAAGGCTACAACTAGTTCGATCCTTCCTTAGGTAGAATCTATAAAATGAGGGTTAACACCCCAAGTTCTTGTTAATTAATCTTTCCCAACCCCAAACTATTTTTTCCAAAATTAATTCGGAGTTAATGCGTGAGTCCTAGGGTTAGCTAATCCCTTTGGAAACATTAAAGAACAAGAATAATTAAAGAAACAATAACTCACTTCATAAATATAGAAAAATCATTCAATACATAAGCACAACAAGGTATAAAATCCAAACTTTAATTATGAATATTCCCATAAACAAGATTAAAGTGTTGGATAAAATACTACACACTTAGATAAACAATACAAAGCAAGGAAATGAAGAAATAAACATAAATGTGTAAGAAATCTTAGCCACAAGCTTTAATCTTCAAGAACCAAGTGTGTTTGTGCAAAACTCTAGCTTCAAACATTTTCTCTCTAGTCTCTATGGATTGAAAATAAGCCAAAGATACTTCACAAATGAGCCCTATCGGGTATTAATTGGTTTGGGGATCAAAAAATGTGAAATTCCATATTTGCCCACGCCGGAAGCACGCTCTTCGCATTTGCGAACAAAAGTTTGCAATTCCCAACTTTCCCTTAAGATGCATGGATTCGCAATTCCCAAGTTTTTTTCATATTTGCGAAGTACTTGTCCTGGTTGAGTTCGCATTTGCGAAGTATTTCGCAATATCGAGAACTGCTTAATTCATTCTAAGTTCGCTGCGAACTTTTCTTCACATTTGCGAAGGTTTCCCAATTCCTGCTAAGTTCGAAAATGTGAACTTTTCTTCGCATTTGCGAAGACTGCCCTTTTATCCTTGGCTTCGCATTTCCCAGGATGGTCGCCTTTGGGACCTCTAAGGCCACTGCCCAGAGTTTCTCTTTGTTTTTGCTTCTTTTTACTTGTTTCCACTTGGTTTATTCACCATTACTTCTAAATCACATTCAACCTGTAAAAATAGAAGTAAATAACATCAAACGCGTGATTTTATTACTCAAAACATAGCAAAAGTATAGGTTTAAAGGCAAGATAAGTCGGTAAAATACCAACTTATCAATGTGGAACACACCTCCATATTGGCCTACTAATGAAACCATTATCAAGGAGTTTATGAAGATGCTCCTTTGACGCCTTTATCTTTGTCGGTGCTATATGATACGGTGTCATGCACCCAATCATACAAAAATCGACAACCCTGTCCGGCGACGTGCTCGTTAGCATGAAACACATCTGGAAAATCCCTCACCATCGAAACTGAATCATGGTAGGAGTATCTGCACTGCCATCTATCACGAAGGCCAAATAATAAAGACGACCCTCCCAGATATCTACTAGGTCTTCAAAAATGAAACAACCTTACTAGGAACATAATCCATCGAATCTCGCCACTAATTAGTGGCATTCACGACATAGCTAATGTCTAGCGCAATAGCCCAAAATAACACAACATTGAGACAACCAGTATATACTTAATACGACATCCTAATTCTAACATACCCAAGTGACAAAGGATCCACTTGGGTCTCCAAGTCCATAAAGCACATGAATCACCATATTCGATCTCATTACCGCCATCTGAATACATACCACACCTATAATACCCAATCACCCCATGAGAGGAACCCATATAATTCTTCAGTGCCATCAAGCAAACGCGAACATCAGTAGTCGATCAAACAAGAGAGCGTCGCAATACTAATGAAGTATCAAAGCCATTACCCTTTCTAAAATGTATACTGTTATCAACACATACCAGTTAGTAATATCATTTATCTAGTCATCAGAAACTGTCCATGCTGCTTACGAATTTATGACCTCCCATTCAGAACTAAACTGTGACCTTACACATGCAATTCTCAATTCTCCACAACATATCGCATACACCATGTAATCCTAGGATGAACATGAGAACTTCATATCCCTTCTGAGCCACAATCAACTACGTACTAAACTAGACAAGAACTTCCTATTGATCCCATCAAGAAGAAAATCACTACATATACCACACTCCTCACTCTTACAGCAAATTTACATCTCTAACTGTGGTATAAACCTTCAAGAACTCTCTACATTCAATTTGCACAAAACTATACTGTCAAGACTGAATCCTTCTAACTTAACCAAGCTAAGCAGGTCACTAAAACCCAAGAGCATTGTGGTGAAACACTTATACTCTCATTACCTCTTAAGTACCCAAAGAGCTAATCATATACTTACCATGTGGATCCGGCCCACTACCAAGCTATCACATATATCTGAGTTTCCTTCTGGTTTACCTTTATCTTGATACTCCTTCTTACTATAACGCCATAATTCCTCAATCCAGACTCACCACAGGAGACCCAAGCATGAAACCACGTCGTTTAAAGCTCATAAGTCGCTGAATACTCTCTTAAATTTTCCTAAAAGCACCACGTTCAAAATACTTACCCTGTAGAGGCCTCCTACGAATTCGGAGCCATTACCTTTACCTTCCTAATACTGATATATAAAAGCCCATACTTGACATAGAAATACCACAAATCTTGACACCCTCCAAAACCAAACATCAATTTCTAGCCAAAAATACAACCTGAAAATCCCCAATTATTACATGCAAAATTTTGCGCACATTAGAGCCATTCCTAAGAGTCATCCACTCTACTCGAACCGCAATTATCCAAATCAAAAGAACCAAAAAATGTATGCCTCATTAGCTGTTCCGACACTACAAAATGTAACCTCATCCAATACAACCAAGCAACTCCTACCGTATGTACTGAGCATTCTTTATCAACAACAACTCAAGACATCATGTGATTCTCACACACCTATGAAGCATAATATAACCTTACCTTAGTCGAAAATTTTCCTTTATTCAAGCTATCCTCGGTCTCAATATCCGCAAACCACAACTGATTCAGCAATATGCCTCAAACTGGAACCAATATAGCACATAACCATGCAATCAACAACCCAATAGCAGACTCCCGCACTTGGTATGAAGCTATAGATAAAATACACACACCATAAATCACAACGCGTATACTCTATTGGTGGCATAATACCATAGTGAGATTAAACTCGATCCTTCATAAGCTCGTGAAACAAAGACCATCTGGAACTTTATTTGTTTTGAAAATCTCGCATTCGTCCTCGCAACAGTTAAATTTTAACACACATTTTCACTTGTAAATGAGATCTTCTAACAGACAACATAAGGTTAACACAACCTCAAAATACCTTGCAGGAGATAACCCACATGTTTTGCCTCAAACTATGATTTCTGTATAACTTCCACCGTCATAAACACTACGCATTCACTTAGTCTTTTTGAGTCTAGACTCACACTGGCGGAAATTTACTTCACTCCCAACTAGGACACATGAAAAGATTCTTCACGCACCCATAACTCGGGGCTATACCTCAAATCAAGATGAAAATACCTAATAGTCTTCTATCCTCCAGCATACCCTTCTTTCCGTTTCCAAATCATATGAATACACCTTGCAAACATAACATACTCATCGCGTAGCTACTCAGCCATCACTTCTACTAATAGGGACACTACCAAATGTATAAGTTCAAAAGCATGTGCTTACAAAATCGGCACCTTGGTGCTCAAGCTATAGGCTAAAATCCAACCTCGAGTCCTCCACAATAGCCCAACATCAACACACAAAGATCACATATCGCCCCTCGATAAGGGAAGCACAAGCCATTGATGCACATATGATACTAAGCGCCCATACACGTATACGAACGCTTGGAAAGAATTCAAATAGTTACATTTCAAGTTGTTTCAAGGACGCAATAAGAATTCAAGAATGTGAAGTTTTACTAAAGGTTCTGCAGCCTCTCGAACACAAATACAGATGCCTCTGCACCGATCCGCGAGACTCTACTAAACCTACTTATGACTTGTGAGACCTATGTAACCTAGGCTCTGATACAAAATTATCACAACCCTAAACCTAAACCCGGTCGTGATGGCGCATCTCGTGAAGACAAGACTAGCCGACACATTCCTATTCTAGTCTTAAGAAGTAAAATAACAAAAAACTATTTCGTAAACATGATAAAATCTCAAAATAAGTAGTTAAAAGTATAATTTCCATAAAACAAACCCAACACAGCCTAACATCGAGGTTTCACCAGTCATGAGAATCTAACTAAATACCAAAAGTCTAGAGTCTAATCCACTAGTACATAACTGAATGAAAAGAAAACTGAAATAGAGTGAGAATGCACTGGGCTGCGAATCGTTAAGCAGCTACCTAGTAAATCTCCGAAGACCCACTGGAACTATCAACCCTCAGGAGCAGGAGCTGTGCCCGAATTTGCACTCAAGAGTGTAGGGAGTAAAATTAGTACTCCAACTCAGAGAGTAATATATATATATATATATATATATATATATATATATATATATATATATATATATATATATATATATATATATATATATATATATATATATATATATATCTATATATATATATATATATATATATATATGAAGACTGGGTAACGTACGGCACAACATTAAGCTATAAAAGGCATAAAAGATCAGCAAATATAATTAAGCAGTGAAATTTCATAAACAACTCTTAAACATTTCATTGTACAAGAAAACAACTGAAATATTAAACACATAATAACCACCCCTCAGGCACAGCAACAACATAATCAACCCCTCGGGCATTGTCACAGAACAATATCAACCCATCGGGCTGTATCTCAAAACATAATGGGTACATGCACTCACTGGGGGTGTACACACTCCATGAGGGGTCCCTTAGGGCACAAGCACACTATTAAGTCATCTCATGGCATTATAAATAGGCTCTCGGCCTCATATCAATATCTCAAGACACCACGTGGCGTACAATCTCAGGCCCTCGGCCTCATTACCATAATTAATGCATCATTGTTGCAGCTTGCAGCCCAACCTAAGTGTATCCTCACAACACAGGCTCTCAGCCTTACTCGGTTAGAACCTTATAAGCCCTTTGAGCCACAGTAAAAATATGAAGCTCAGCTCAAATACCTTTGAAAATATCGTTTAATGTGTTTAAAACATAATAATACTGCTGAGTCTTTAAAATAGAAAAATATAGTATGGCTGAGCACCAGTATGAAATCAATCATTGAGGAAAATATCATCTAAAAATCCCTTTAAGGGTTTAAATAGCTGGCACGATGCCCACACATGGCATTTAACTCAAAATATAATAATATCATACAATTATCCATCAAATACGCAGTAAAATAATCATTCGAGATAGACTAAGTCACAATCCCCAGTGGTTCTCAACCCCACACTCGTTATCCAGTGTGAAGGTCACCTCAACATAGTCGTACGCTGTGAAATTCCAGGGTTTCATACCCTCAGGAAAGTATTTAAAATCATTACTCACCTTAATCCGACCCGAAATCTAGCTTACAATGTCTTTGCCCTTTGAAATGACTTTGGAGTGCTCCAAAGCTACTAAGTTAAGATTTTTATCATTAAATTATGCTAAGCGAAAAATTTTCAACTGAAAAATATTAATTTTAAGCACAAAATCTGAAATTGGTCAAAACCCCGACCCCCGAGCCCGCATCTCAGAACTGGAAAAACTTTATACCAAAATGTTCTTCATCATCCCCCGAGTCCGTACATATAAAGAACTCAAAAATTGGAGTTTGTTTCACTATCAAATCATCCCTTAAAGGTTTAATAATCTCAAGCTCTAACTCCTCATTTTTCTAGTGATTTTCATAAATTTACACTGATATTTTCGTTCCTTAATCACAAATAACCAATTTTTTGGGTCCAAATTCCTTACCCCAATGAAGAACAATGATTTATTCTTCTCAAAATTGCCTCCAAGCTCTTTTCTCATTCAATAATGGTGTAAAATGGGTTTGAAGACACGGAACAGACCTTTAAAACATTTTGCCCAAAATTTAAAGCACAACTTTACTCAGCCCAAAATTTTCCCTTCACGATCACAGGCAATGCTTCGCGATCGTGAAGAACATGTTCCTAGCTCTTCCGGAGAGCCTACGGTAAAATGGTCATAACATTTTTCACACAACTTCAAATGACAAAAGGTTTGATGTTCTGAAAACTAGACACCAAAAGCTATAATTTAATATATATATCTCAGTTCCTGACTCTTTATATATTGAGAGATATAAGCTTTGAAAGTCACCTCTGTGGATTAGATATTTCTAAGCCCTTCCCAGACATCCTATAGTGTAACCACCATAACGTTTTATATACAACTTAAAAGTATAATTAATTTATATTTCTAAAAACTAGATACAATGGGCTACAACTTTTATTTTTGGATCATCTCCAAATTTCGTATATATTGTGGGAAATAAGCTTCAAAAATTAGATCAGTGCAATAAAATATTTACTCTATGCGATCACGAACGATCATCCGGGATCGCGAAGCACCGACATTGTTTCGCATTTTATTCATCGCGACTGCCTCCAATTTCCCGCGATCCCATAGAACACAGTTGTAGCAAAAAACCAACAGTTAAAAATAGCTTAAAAATGGTCCGGAACAACCCGAGACCCTAGGGACCTCAACCAAACATGCCAACCAATCCTAAAATATCATTCAAACTTGTTCCACTTTCGAAATGCTCAAAATAACATTAAAAGAACGAATCCTCGGATTCAAGCCTAAGAATTTCAAAACTTCTGAATTCTGAATTAAATCAAAAAGTCTATCAAACCTCGTTTGAATGACCTGAAATTTTGCACACACATTACAAATAACACAATAGACCTACTCCTATTTCCATAATTCTATTGTGACCCCTATATCAAAATCCCACCTACCAGAAAAGGCCAAAATTCCAATTTCGTCAATTTGAACATAAATCTACTCTGAACCTCCAAGATACATTTTGATCATTCTCCGCTCCTAAGTCCCAAATCACTTAACGGATCTAACCAAATCATAAAATTCCAATCCGAGATTATATGCTAATTAGTCAAAACTTGGTCAGACCTTTCAAATTTTTAAGCTTCAAACTGAGTACTGTTCTTACAAATTCATTCTGATCATCTTGAAAATCAAAACCGATGATTTAAATAAGTCATAATATATCACACTGGTCTATTCATGCCCAAGAATTGCCGATCAAAGTGCAGAAACTCAAAACGACTGGTTGGGTCGTTACAAGTGATTTAAATGCTCCATATTCGTTCTTCTTTTGTCTCTTAGAGTTAAGTTGTGCTTAGGATTAGTCTAGATTTTAGCATATTCAATACCCGAGGTGCATTGCATTTCTATTTATTATTTGATTTGTTTTCCAATATTTGCTTGCTCTGATTTTGTTTTACATGATTTGCAAATTTTTAGAAACTCCTAGGGTTTTAAGTGAACAAATAAAAACTTAGGAGGTTAACTTTGGAAATGAGAAAAGGGATTTCCAAAAGGGAAGCTTCTATAATTGGGGGAAACTGGCCTTATTTGGTTAGTACAAAGTGCTGAAACCAATGAGGGAAAGCCAGATGTCCATTTCTGTTAGAATATGCTCTTTGTGGTTGATGGAATAATTTCTTCAGCACATGGCATCTTTGGTTCTTACATATAGTACATTTTTTATACGTAAAATCAGTTTTGAAAAACCTTATGAAAGCACAAAAAAGACTCAGCTACTATTCAATTGGTGGCTGGTTCTATTTCCGTGGATTTTTAGCAAAAAACTTAAAAAATATTCTCTGGAAGTTCTAGTTTGAGCTTGGATCAAGTTGAAGCTGCTACTGTTGTTGTTTAGCTATTGTTTCTCGTTGATTCCTTGCTGAAGTTCTTATTTTCATTTGTTCCTTGATGTATCCAGGTATCTTCACGAGCCTTGAAGTGATAAAAATAGAATTTAGCCTTTTGATTTGAAATATGACTTCAGATTCTTTTTCTTCTTTCCTTGCTCTTTGTTTTATGTTGTTCTTCCTCTCTTGGACTCAATTTCTTTTTCTCAAATATTGATTAAATGTTGCTGATATTAGTGTTCTACCTTATAATGTATTCACGATTTTTAGGTTTTTAAGGTTTAAATTAGTGTAATCATTTCATGTATGGCTTGATAGTCTGATGGGCTTAACAGTTGTAATTCGATGGGAATTTCACAAAAATTGTTGAGTGTATATGGGTATTATCAGTTGAGCCATCTCGAAGTTCAATATTGTAGATTAATGGCATGTTTGAACTTAGGGTAATGCATGAATGAGCTCAAGGATTAAGCATTTTGTTGTATTGGCCTACTTATATTAATGATATGCAGTATGCACTCATATTGAATCATTCCATGCTTGTCTAGAGTCAGAAATTTCAATCATACTTCTCAAATTATAGCAGTATTAAGGTGATTGTATGTTTTAAGTTTAATGTAACTAATGAATAGGTAGGGTTTAAATCTTTCATTGTTAATACTAATTGCATTCTAATGGTTAGAGTTAAAAAATATGCCCTTGATTTGTGCTGGATTTTCTTTATATTTTGGGTTGCATGTGATTAAAAGAATTTGAGTCTCAATTGGGCGTTGCATTGGCCCAGATAAGACATCCTTGTCGATTCTCGACCTTGGGCCCTTCTGCCACGATTTAATTTCTGTTTTGGGTTTGATTCAGAGCCCCAATCAACTCCATTAATTTATGGGATTTTTACCTATACATTACATATAGCAAACCTTATTACCATTATTGTGCCTTGTTTGGTTATTACCCTCATATTCCATGTTTTTGTTACCAAAAATGTACCAAACAAAATTTTGCTGATTTTGCAGCCTACAATAACGCCTGTTTTTAAGGCTCCACTGTATGTTAAATATTTTGTAGCCTAAAATAGCGCCTGTTTTTAAGGCTCCCAATTAATCTTTGATTTTGTACCAATTAAATAATCAATCAAAAACGGTAAAATCTCTTAACCAGTGTGAATCTCTCCTCTTTTCTGTTTCGAATCTCTCCTCTTCTCTGTTTCGAAAATCAGAATTTGTAGTTCTTCCGTGATAGTCAGGTTCGAAAATCAGAAATTGTAGTTCTTCCGTGATTGCCAGTTTCGAAAATCTTTCATTTTTCTACATCAAATACCGAAAATCATAATTGACACCGTGATAGTCAATCAGTACGGAGATACTACAATGTCAAAAATTCCGATAATGCTGAAATTTAATGGTTATTGGGATAACTATCGCAGATTCTGAGATTTTGAAGTTGATGCCATTTTGGTTGATGATAATGCAAGCTACAGAATTCTCCAGTCTACAATTGCAGAACAATTATCGATTGATACATCGGATAAAATTGTAGAAATAAAATATATTGTGAATGATAATTGTCCTCCGTTGCAGATTAGGAACGATATGGGTGTTCGTGTATATATGGAAACGAAAAAAGAGAATAAAAACTTAGGTTCGTATCCCTTATGTATTAGCATAAGAGATTTCAATATGGAATTGGCAATCACCAATGAATGTCCCATCAGTACATGTATGTTTGCTTCGAAACCGAAATCTGAGATTTTTGTTTTCTCTAATCAACTACAATTTGACGTCATTTATCTACAATGAAACTACAATGTGAATGTATTGTCTGCAGGTTCTTCAGGATCATTAAGGTTAATAGAAATTCCATCTTCACCAGCTATTGAGGAATATCAAAGTAAAATAATAATTGAATCTTCTCAAACATGTATTGAAGAAGGACAAGTGTACCAGGACAAGAAGACAATAGTTGCTGCAATGAAGAATTATGCAGTTATGCACAAGTTCCAGTTTAGAGTGAAAAGATCAAGTTATAGAAGGTATGTGGTTAGTTATTGATTTGAAAAATTACTGTATTATTTCTATGCAGGCAGTTGAATTTAATTGTAGTCAATTGTAGTTAATTGTAGGCAAGTTGTAGTTAATTGTAGTCAGTTGTAGTTAATTGTGGTCAGTTGTAGTTAAATATAGTCAATTGTAGTGACGTGAAAGCCAGTTTGTAGTTAATTGTAGTCAGGTTGTAGTTAATTGTAGTTAGTTGTAGTTAAATGTAGTCAATTGTAGTGACGTGAAAGCCAATTTGTAGTTAATTGTAGTCAGGTTGTAGTTAATTGTAGTCAGTTTGTAGGTAATTGTAGTCAGTTGTAGTTAATTGTAGTCAATTGTAGTTCATTGTAGTCAGTTTGTAGTTAATTGTAGTGTTTAATAAATATGTCTGAAAATTGGATTTTTTTGTAGCTACTGTCTTGTATGTGTTGCCGAGAACTGCAAATGGCATTTCAAGACAACGTCTATTCATGATTCATCATTGTTCAAGATAAGAAGTTTTAGCCGACAACACACATGTTGCCGAATGGACAAAACATTCATAAAGCACAAGTGCACTGCAACAGTAGTTGGTAGCATTGTTGTTCCAAAGTTTTGTGATCCTAAGACTGTTTACACGCCAAAGGACATACAAACTGACATGTTATCCAAACATGGAGTCAACCTAAGCTACATGCAAGCATGGAGAGCAAAGGAAAAAGCATTACAGTTTTTGAGAGGGAATCCGTGTGACTCGTACAACAGATTACCAAAATATTTTTATATTCTTGAGAAGAATTATCTCGGTTCTGTTGTTAAATTGAAGAAGGCAGCAGATGATTGCTTCTTGTATGCATTTGTTGCTCTTTGTACATCAATAAATAGTTGGCAACATTGTAGGCCGGTAGTAGTGGTTAATGGGACATTCTTAAAATCAGCATATAGGGGTATTATGCTGACAGCAAACACCATGGATGCAACAGGTAATAGATGTAATAATGTTGTAGTTATAATGTAGTTAGTTTGTATTTATATAAATCAATGTAGTTAAATTGCCTAAATTCTCCATATATATTTGTATTTAATAGTTAGTCTCATGTTATGTCGACAAATTGTAGGTTCTGTTTTGCCCTTGGCATATGCTGTTGTTGATTCTGAAAACGACGCGTCTTGGAGGTGGTTCTTTGAACAATTCAAGGAGATGGTGAAAGACCTTCTATGTGTGTTGTCTCAGATAGGCATAAGAGTATATCGAAGGCAACATCAGTTGTCTATCCGGGAATGGCATACTAATTTTGCATGTGGCATATATGGACAAATATAAGGTCAAAATTCAAGAAGGCACATCTACAATTACATGAATTGTACTTTGCTACAACACGGTCATATACTCTGGATGAATTCAATGAAAGGATGATGAAGATTCAGGAGGTAGACCCACGTGTATCGTCTTACCTATATGATATTGGCTATCATAGATGGTCAAGAGTACATGCAACGGCGAATAGAACTTTTACTATGACGTCAAACATTGCAAAGTCATTGAACGCTGTAACAAAGGAGGCAAGAGAGCTGCCAATATTTGATCTATTGGAGTATATGAGGACTATTCTAGAACGTTGGAAAAAAGATAAGTTATTGAAGGCAAAGGGTACTTTCACATTACTTGGGCACAAATTCAACAACGAATTGGAAGATAACAATACATTATCCCAGAAACTAAAGGTAATATATTCTTGTTTGGTGCAGGAAAAAAAACAAAAAAAATTAGTAGCTGTTCAGGTGTTTCCAGTGTGTTTTTAAAATGTAGTCAAATGTGGGTAAATGTAGTTAACGTTTATATGCAGTTTTTCCAGTGTGTTTTTAAAATGTAGTCAAATGTGGGTAAATGTAGTTAACGTTTATATGGAGTGTTTCCAGTGTGTTTTTAAAATGTAGTCAAATGTGGGTAAATGTAGTTAACGTTTATATGCAGTGTTTCCAGTGTGTTTTTAAAATGTAGTCAAATGTGGGTAAATGTAGTTAACGTTTATATGCAGTGTTTCCAGTGTGTTTTTAAAATGTAGTCAAATGTGGGTACATGTAGTTAACGTTTATATGCAGTGTTTCCAGTGTGTTTTTAAAATGTAGTCAAATGTGGGTAAATGTAGTTAACGTTTATATCCAGTGTTTCCAGTGTGTTTTTAAAATGTAGTCAAATGTGGGTAAATGTAGTTAACGTTTATATGCAAGTGGTTTGTAGCTGATTTGTAGTTAACTGATTGTTGCTAACATAGTTAACTTATTGACAGCTTATTATTTCTTTTTGGTCTTCAATTGTAGGTGAGGGCTTCAACAGATCATATACATACTGTGTTAGATGGTGTGAAGCGGTACATTGTATGTTTAGAAAACAAGAAATGTAGCTGTGGACAATTCCAACTTGATGAACTTCCATGTGCACATGCTTTGGCAGCATTAAGGCATAGGAATGAAAGGCCGGACAACTATTGCTCACCGTATTACACAACGAAGAGCCTTCTTCTTACATATGAATTGCCAGTTAATCCTCTTCCTGATGAAGCCAAATGGGATGTTCCACAACATATTTTGGATGATGTAGTAAAGCCACCGGCTGGAGATAAAAGGCAGCCAGGTAGACCTCACAAGGAAAGATATAAAAAATTTGATGAAATAAACTCAAAGAAGTACAAGGTTTCATGTGGCAATTGTGGAGGTGAAGGGCATATCAAATGAAGTTGCAAGAATGCCGAAAAAGACATGAATATAATGTAGCTACAATAGTTATTTAAAATAAATGTTAGTATTCCCAAATTATCGGAATTTATTGTGTAACTGTTCTGCGTTTTGACGATAATAAAGAAGTTTACTAATATACTTGAGTAATGTAAATTATTGGCAGATTGTAATTATAATGTACTGTAGTGATTTCTAAATGTGTTGTAAACATAATAGATAAAGACAAAACTTTGTAGATAAAGACAAAACCTTGTTGTTCATATTCATGAAGCAACAACAACCCACGATAGTCCCACAAAGTGTGGTCTGGGGAGGGTAATATATAGACGAGCCTTACCCCTACCCGAAAGGGGAGAGAGGCTGTTTCCAGTCAACCCTCAGCTCAGTGAAATAAAGGAACAACAAAAACAAAAACAACAAAAGAGCATTAGTAACTTCAACATAAATAGCGTAAATAATTATCTAAACATAAAAACCTAAAAATAAAAACATAAAAACTATAAATAAAATAGCATGCAATAATATCAGACAGTAACTAGCATAAGACAAAATTCAATACATAAATCATCTATGAATAGCCCTGCCAAGCCTCACCCAACCCCGGGTGAGGAGTATGAAGAACTCTAGGGGCCCCTATCCCACAACCCTTATACTAGACCTCCATACTTTCCTATCCAGGGTCATGTCCTCAGAAACCCGCATTCTAGCCATGTCATGCCTAATCACCTCTCCCCTATACCTCTTAGGCCTCCCTCTGCCTCGCCGTACGCCGACCATCGCCAGCCGCTCACAACTCCTCACAGGGGCATCAGGACTTCTCCTCCGCACATGTCCGAACCATCAGCCTCGCTTCTCGCATCTTCTCATCCACCGGGGCCACCCCCACCTTCTCTCGAATAACTTCATTTTTAATCCCATCTAACCTGGTGAGCCCGCACATCCACCTGAGCATCCTCATCTCCGCAACCTTCATCCTCTGAACGTGAGAGTTCTTCACTGGCCAGCACTCCGCCCCATACAACATGGCAGGCCAAACCACAGCTCTATAAAATTTCCCCTTGAGTTTCTGTGGAACTTTCTTGTCACACAGGACTCCTGATGCAAGCCTCCACTTTGACCACCCCGCTCCTATGAGATGAGTGACGTCCCCGTCAATCTCTCTGTCCCCCTGAATCACTGACCCAAGATATCTGACACTGTCCCTCGTGGCGATGACCTGTGATCCAATCATTACGTCCCTGCCTACTTCGCTCGGCTTGGCGCTAAACTTGCACTCCAGGTATTCTGTCTTAGATCTGCTTATTTTGAAACCCTTAGACTCGAGAGTCTATCTCCATACCTCTAACCTCTCATTGACACCGGCCTTCGTCTCGTCTATCAAGACTATGTCATCAGCAAATAGCATACACCAAGCAATTAATTACAATTTTTGTAGTTATATGAACTTTGTAGTTAGTTGTAGTCATTTGTAGTTAATCGTAGTCAGTTGATAAATATGTCTGAATAATGTATTTTTTTGTATCTACTGGATGGTATGAGTAGCTGAAAACTGCAAATGGCATTTCTATGCAACGTCAATTCATGATTCTTCATTGTTCAAGACAAGAAGTTTTATCCAAAAACATAACAGCGCAAATGTACTGCAACAGTAGTTTGTAGCATTGGACTTCCAGCAATTTGTAGTTATGAAATTGTAGTTATGTGTAGTATAGTTGTGTAGTTATATGCAATTTTAGGTAATTGTAGTCATTGTACATAAATAATTTATTCCAACAATTATATAAGAACTGACATTTATATATAATGGCAACTGAAGGTATTATATATGCTATTAGATAGCTGTTACGACAAATATGCTATTAGATAGCTCGAATTCATGTCTAATGTATTCATGAAAAATTGTTCACTACAACCAAAGTGACCTAATTCTCTACTTTATGAAAAATTGTTCAGTATTCATGAAAAATTGTTCAGTACAACCAAAGTTCATTACAACAGTATACTCTATTTCTTCTTTCGTTCAACTTTAGTTCTCTCATTCTTTGGCGATGGACCCTTCCTCCTTGCAAGCCTGCCGGTAACCTCACTCTCACTGATTGAACCATCATATAGCTTCTTTGTGGTGTAGTCCCGCAACAGAGCTCCATAGCGTCTACGGTGTTTGTCAATATCAGTAAGATCTTCCTTTGGTATAGACAAATCACCATTGCTAATATACTTCGCAAAGGCAGCCACAAATACACCACAATCCATATAGAATATGAGAATTTTTCATTAAATACCAAACCATTAAAAATATTTAATTAAACATATAGAAAGGGAGATTAGTTTTTTACAGTGAGCCTTCCTTTTGTTGTGGAATCTCAGCAACCATCCATTGTATGTCTAGAGGGTCCGTAACTGGCTTCTCTACATATGACTTTGTAGTCTTGAAGTCAATGTCTTTGCATTTACCGTAGAAACCAGTGCATGACAAATAAAGAGGAATAATGACTGAAAATTTTTCAACCAAGGTTTGAACATTTTTGTTACGCTTTGCCCTCACCAATGAATCATAAACATACAGTTGCCGGTCCTTTATGTCAAACACTAACAACAACCAATGAAAGTTCTCTACAAGGTTAACAGGCATTAGCACATAGTCCACAAGATCCCATGCTACATTAGCAAGAATCCTATAGCCCATAATGTATTCACCAATATCATCCTCGGCTTTAACAACAGAATTCCTTTGATCCATTAGAGCAATAGTGAACTTCTCGTAGATACTTTCAATTTTTGTCTTGAACAAGCAATCGGTTGTTGTAAATCTACATTTGATGTTGGGGCCATATTTCCCCTTTTTTCTCAAATAGTACATTTTAACATCAATTTGCTGAAAAAAGTAAAAGTGCAATTTATAATAAGTTGTAGTGTATACAAATAACATCTACAAAATAACTACAGAAAAACTACATTTGTATTTAACTGTATTTCAATTTGCTTATATCCAAATGTAGTTATATGTAATTTTAGTTATCTGTAGTTCAACTCTGTATATTAATGCAATCTGTAGTTTAAATGTAGTCAGTTGTAAATCACAAAGACAATAACACTGAGACAGCTACCAGAGATAATAAGTTGTGGTGTACACAAATAACATCTACAAAATAACTACAGATAAACTACATTTGTAGTTAAACTGTATTTCAATTTGCTTATATCCAAATGTAGTTATATGTAAGTTTAGTTATCTGTAGTTCAAGTCTGTATATTAATGCAATCTGTAGTTTAAATGTAGTCAATTGTATACCACAAAGACAATAACACTGAGCCAGCTACCAGAGATAATAAGTTGTAGTGTAGACAAATAACATCTACAAAATAACTACAGATAAACTACATTTGTAGTTAAACTGTATTTCAATTTGCTTATATCCAAATGTAGTTATATGTAATTTTAGTTATCTGTAGTTCAAGTCTGTATATTTCAATTTACTAATATCCAAATGTAGTTATATGTAATTTTAGTTATATGTAGTTCAAGTCTGTACATTAATGCAATCTGTAGTTTAAATGTATTCAGTTGTAGTTAAATGTAGTGTTGAATAACTACATATTATCTACAATTAGACAAATCAGCTTGCTTGACAATAACAGTGAGCCAGCTACCAGAGATATATGGAGGAAAAATGACTGCAGTTCCTATTCATGAAGCCTAAGCAATTAATTACATTTAAACATAATAGATAAAGACAAAACTGCAATGATAAACCATATACTTACTATACAATTGATTAATTGTCCGGGGTGAGCACGGGCGTAGAACCAGTCCTTCTTATCAATTTTTTCGCAACCCAAATCCAACCAAGGATTGAGATGGTTATCCTTCTTCGAATAGAAGTATTTCCTCCTGTAATGATAATAGAATTAAACAAATAACTACAAAAAAAAACATTTACCATTTTAAAGTCTAAAAAGGTTCAAAGATATAGAAAACAAGTACATACAGACATAAGACATTTAAGCACCATACCTCCTAGATGATTTGTCAGTTCGATGGTATAACCAGGTAGTAAAACTGTCAATTAGTTTAGGATCAACATCTTCACCAATGAGACTTGTGAATGGGTGCTTTAGGTAAAAAATTTTGGTTCAAAATACGTGCTGCCTTCAGTACTGTAGAGTGGAGTGAATGGTGATCGTGCATGTTTCCGGGTAACCTTGTTCTTCCTTGATGAACAGGGGTTGAATCAACATGAATTGGCTCATACATGACCATCTGTGATAGGTTTTCAGGAAGTTCAAAATCGTCCAGTGTCACACCTTTCTTTTCAATTCCTCCACGCATCACTCCAATCTCCTCTTCTTTTTCAACGCATTCTTCTACAACTTCAGTCACAGTTACACCATGAATTGGTGACTGTGGAACATTGTCTTCAACATATGCTACAAAAATAATGCATATGCTTAAAATCATTATAACAGTGTATAATCAACTATTTTATATTAAAAACTACATTATTAAACAATACCTTCTTTTGCTACATCAGCTGCTTGTTGGAGGTCATCATACAAATCAACTTGTTGTTCAAGTTGTTGAGGAGAAGTGGGAGCTGAAAAGGAAAATTGATTATTTATTAGCAATTCTTGAAGTTTGTATATATGTATGTAGGAATTATGTACATACCTGTTGTACTGGGGCCTGCACGGAGTTGAGGACCAACATTGAACTGAAAATGTTTGTTTTTGTCTGCTTGATTATGTTCGTTATATTTTTGAACTAGCAGCAAACTACATTTTGAGAGGAATGTTTTAGTGTTAGAATAAATTATAATAACTATTACATAGTGTTAGAATAAATTATATGTAAATTCTTATCTTGGACTCATCAAATTCATTTCTCTTGTTGACAGCATTCATTAAACTTTTCAAAGATTCATCTATGAACTCTCGAAGTTTTGAGAGTTCATCAAAAACATCATTCTTTAACTGATCTAACTTTCCATCAACCTAAAAATTAAATATGTATATTAGTTGGTAAGAATATTCTATTAGTTACACTAAAATAAAAAGAAACTACAATGTCGAATGAATGAAGGCAAGTGGTAATATATAATGACTACACAACTGTATTTTCTCACAGTACCTGCTCAAGCTTCTGTTCCAACTTCCTGATCTGGCTACTTACAGATTCCATGTCATTTGGGGAATTAGCCTCTTCAAGTTGAACTGTCGGAGAAGCAGCAGATGGGACTTTTGATAGTTGACTAACCTTTTCATATTCATAATTAATCTTTTCTGGGAGATTAAGCGCTCCAATATCTTCCCCAGATGCAACCATGTTTGAGAACTGAAAGATGGATGAAGACAGTTAAGTAAATTGGAAAGAAAATTGCAGATGTCATGTAGTTACTATAATAGTAATTGAAGAATTATACAAAGGTTAAAAAGAATACCTTGAGCCACTCAGGCTTGATGAATTTTTCTTCAAGAACAATTAACCAAATATGTCCCTTTGTAGACGACCATCTTAAAATACGAGGAATGGAGTCAGAGCACCGTGTAGCAAGCTCGGTGGTGACAGAAGAACAACACTCGTATAGCCACACTTGTATGGCTAACGAGCATTCCCGTATAAGATAAGAATGGACGTTGGGACTGAGACGATGTCTGACAGATTCAACGACTTGCTTGAAAGATTTTGTACCCCATGGGTACGAATCAAAATGACCACTCTCTATAAGAAAAAAACGTAAACTTGTCTATCAATCTAACATTGTCCTTATCAGAAGGACAAACAAAGAATTCCAACTTATACAGGATACTCAACTGTACAGCATCCAAATCATTTGTCCATGATTTGGATGTCACTACATTTCTCAAAAGACATTTCTCGACCTGAGATTTGTTAGGGAAATATTTAGTCATTAAATGGCTAACATAACTAGAATTATAACCATAGTCCGATAAACTATCAACACAATTAAAACCAGTTATCAAACAAAAATCTCTCAAGGAAAAAATCAATTTTTATCCATTTAAAAGAACCGAAAAGTAGTTGTCAGTAGACTTTGATAACTCATACTTCATTAGAAGATGAATTGATTGGTTCTGCATGCAGATTGGGGGCATATCTAATAAATAACCAAAACATGTTTTCTTGAAACAACGTAATTGGGTTGGGGATAATAAAGACTTTATCTGGCTAGATATCGTTGGATCGCACAAGCTATGGAATCGTATCACACCATAATCAACATTATGCTGAGCATAGTAAGGTCCATTCTGTAAAAAAAGTATATTAATTGTGGTTAGAATGAAGCTAGATTTCAGCATTACAATATATAATGTAACATATCATAAAACTACATTTTTAACCTACAAACTACATTTTACCTACATTCTCAGTAGAAGTTATTTTACAAAAAGTATAACTACAATTTTAACCTACAAACTACATTTTACCTATAAAATTGCAAAACACAGATCTGCTACATTGTGACAGACTATATGAAACTACATTTTAACTACAAATTATAGTTTTAAAAGCATAACTAGAATTTACTTTACAAATTACAAATCAAATAAACTGTAACTACATATATACCCTGACTTATAATGACAGATCCAAATAACACTCCCAAATTGCAGACCACAGATAAATTACATTGTGACAGAATACATGAAACTACATTCTAACGACAAGTTATTTTACTAAAAGCATAACTAAAAATTAATTTACAAATTACAAATCAACTAGACTGTAACTACATATATATCATGTCTTCTAATCACAGTTCCAAACAACACTATAAAATTGCAGACCACATATCAACTACATTGTGACAGACAACATTAAACTACATTATAACTACAAGGAACTATACTGTAACTATAAATTTATTGTGCATGTACAATGTAACTATTTTTATACACTGTATTTTTATCACAGTTCCAAATATAAAGTATAGTAAACTACATTAAACTACCAAAACTATAATTAACTACAAATTTGAGTCAACAGTCACAGTTCCAAATAAAAATTTCATTAAACTACATTAAACTACAAAAAACTACAATTAACTACAAATTTGATTCAACAGTATATTTTGCCAATCAACTACAAATTAACTCCAATAAAACAACAATTAACTACAATTTGTATAAACAACCCTAATATGCAATAATGCAGTATATTTTTACAAAAAACACTTACACACCAAAAAAAAAAACAATTGAAGTCTATTTTTTTGGCAAAAAAATATTAAACTACAAAACATTGAGGAGAAAAAAAATTTGTTTACCTTCAATGAAATTTGTTGTGAACCCAATTTTGTAGGTTTTTTAGAGTGTTTCATATTTTTTTGTTTTGAGGGGGAATGAGAAACCTTTTGTATTTTTGTGTTTTGAACTTTGGGTGAATCGTCCACAAAATCATCATCATCGACCCTCAAGCTTTTCCCCTTTCGCTTGCGTTGTTTATCGGCTTCTGTTTCTACACCGGTAGCATCAACATCGTGCAAGTGCTTGTTTCGAATTTCAGCTCTGATTTGTCTCGGCGATGCAGGAATCCTATCTTTTCCACTTGCATGGATAGATTGTTGTCTTTTTACTGGAGATTTAGGTGTTAAAACACCCAAATCAAAAGATGGAATATCGGCTACTTTTTGTCGTTTGGGAGTACTAGGTTTTTTCACCATTTTTGAATATGGATAAGATTTTAGTGACTGAATATGTGTTTTCTTGAGAAAACTTTTAAGAGGGTTTTGAAATGGCAGATCAAATTGAAGCACTGAGAGAGAGAAAATGGTTTTGTAGAGGGCTTAGGACTTTGATGCAACCGTAGGACGGAAAATGGCGGATGAAACTCTCGATCTGAAACAATGGCAATCTTCGACAATGGAGGATGACAATGAACCAGAGAAATCAGCGAAAAATGTTTTGGTAAATAAACGTGGGGTGGGGGGTGTAATTAAAAGAGGGGAAAACGCATAGGTTTTGGTTGGAAGAAAGAGAAAAATATTTGGTAAATAAACGTGGGTGGGGGGGTGTAATTAAAAAAGGGGAAAATGCATCGGTTTTGGTTGGAAGAAAGAGAAAAACGTGGAAAAAAAATTTGAAAAGATTTTGTTCTACAAATTAAGCCTCTAATAAATAGTTGATCATTAAACCTTAAAAATAAATTTTGGTACATAAATTGAAACGCGGTATACTTAAATGTAATAAACACTAACCTTAAACATGAGTAGTAATAAGGTTTGCTATATGGGATGTATATGTAAAAATCCATTAATTTATTTCATTAAGTTTGCTTTTAATATGATTAGAACACATCTTAAATGTTGAGAAATTTCATTAAAGGGCTTGGGCTTAGTGTTGGACCAATCAAATTTGCCAAATTAACTAGGCCATTTGCTCCCCCCATCTCCTTTTTTGGGCTTAATTTTGAGCCCAATTCCCAGCAGCTCCAATTCCCTCCGAGGTTTTCTTAGATAGTGAACTGGGCCTGGATCTGTTGGCCCACATGAGATAGGCGACCGTCTGCCTCGCTACACTTCTAGGCTTGATTTTGAGCAAGTTTCCTTTCAAAAAATTTTTTAGACTTAAGCTCAAACCAAAATTGGATTAAGTAATTAAAGGTCCAGCATGTACCCAAACTTTCTTACAACTAATAGTTATATTTATTAAGTTCAAATAATTTATAAGTAAGAATATTCTTAGGCCTAATTAAGTATAATTCTTTTAAATAAATCAAGGTATGCTATGCACAAACAAAATCCATAAGTTATATCCCTCACATTAATATCAACTTAGTATAGAAAAAACCTTTGAGCATCCATAGCTTGCTTTAGGAATGTTTTATAGTAAATCATCATGGCTATGGGTACGATTAACGTTGCATAGTCATGATATCTAATGCCCAACTTCAGGGATGCATTTTATGTAACCTGAATCATAACAACTCCGAATATTAATGAAATAAATATATGATTAATCACAGGAGCATTTCATGTAGCATGGTTCATGGCATGTTCTAAAACAAACAAGTGTCCGACAACCGTAACTTGTTCAAGAAATAACTCCACGAATCTTAAAATTGGTTAAAAATAAATAAAAGTGGTTATAAAGTACAAAATCCACAATAGGTTTAAAATATATACTAAATCAGATGATAGGACAATATTGATAGTTTAAGCAACCATGCTCAAACTACGGAATTCGGGAATGCCTAACACCTTCGCAGGCTTTTAAATAAAGTCGATGATTTCCTTGATTTTGGGATTTAAAATAAACCGGTGACTTGGGACACCATAAATTACCTCAAGTGGAGACTCTAAAAAAATTAAATAAAATAATTCTATTTCTATTAACATCACTTCATTAAAATACTCCCTTATATCCGCCCTCGAATGATAAAAAGAAGGTGTGACAGTTGCATCTTGGTCTGTTGTGCTAGTTGAATCTACATATGCATTCCCCTCAGATTTAATTATATATGGTGATCCTGGTGACTCTATGGTATGCAGTTCTCCTTGTTGTTGGGATTCAAAAACATCAGCAATGGGTTCTGAAACCTGTTGATGTTGTGTTGTGATAAAAGGGAACACAGATTCCTAAATAAGATATCCCTGCTAATAAAGAAAGAGTTCATAATCTTGTCAAATAAGCTAAATCCCTTTTGAGTAGTGGAATATCCCATTAGGATTGCTTCCTTAGCTCTTGGCCCAAACTTGTCTTCATTATTCACATATGTAGCATAACATAGATATCAAAGGTTCAGAGATGTGCTAGTGAAGATGGCTTGCCATACAACAATATAAAAGAACTTTTCCCACCTAGTACTCTAGTAGGAAATCTATTTATAAGATAAACAATTTCTTGAACACATTCTCCCCAAAATTTTCTTGGTATCCCAGCCTGGAATTTCAATGCTTTAGTAGTTTCTAAGATGTACCTATGTTTTTTCTCAGTCACCGTATTTTGTTGTGGGGTGTGCGCACAACTACTCTAGTGGATTACTCCATGACCCTTCAAGAACTCACCCAACTGATGATTATAGAATTCTCTACCATTGTCTGTTCTAATTTCCTTAATGCATGTGTTGAACTATGTCTAAACCATACAGAAGAACTACTTCAAAAAAATAATGGTTTCACTTTTCAACTGCATTAGAAAAATCAAAGTTACTCCAGTTTAATCATCTACCCCTTTAATGAATTAATATTTATTATCATGTGTAGCAACTTTATAAGGTCCCCAAATATCCATGTGAACAAATTGAAATGGTTTTGTGCTTAGGTGCTCATTAACAAGAAAAAACAATCTATATTCTTTAGCTAAGAGACAAATGGAGCACTTATTTTGTGTTGTATTGTCTACTTTATTATGCAAAAAAAAAGAAATATGTTGCATCACTGGTAATGAAGGATTTCCTAATCTTTTGTGTCAAAGTCTCTGAAACTTCTTTCTTCTCCAATGTGCTAATAAGAGTAGCTACTAACTGTCCTGTTCCTTTTCTCCTTAGTAGATAAAGTCCACCAGCTTCCTTACCAATCCCCTTCACTTTACTACTGTAAAGGCCATGGAAGACGCACAGTTTAGGCAGTAAAAGAGCACCACATTGTAAGTCTCTGGTTAGTTTGAGAATGAATTAAGTTGAAATTCAAGTCAGGAACATAAAACACATTTTCCAGTTTGTGATATGTGTGACAGCTGTGTACTACTAATGTGAATAACATCAGTACTGTCTCCATTTGGCAGTCTCGCTTTCTCTCTTTTACAATTGTCAACACACTTAACATTATTTAGTAATCCTAGTGAGGATGCTATGTGATTTGTGTCCACTGAATCTACTATTCAGTTATCGTTACAGACATTTGACGCAAGAGACATAATATTACCTACCATGTTTTGCTTATGTTTGATTTTCATTGTGTGCATCCTTGTTAAGAAAGTGCAAGATCTGTTGGTATTGTGACTCAATGAAAAAAACTTATCCTCCTTTTTGCTGTGATGTTAGAATTAGAGGTTGTTGTTGGTCCTTCTACATTGTTAACTGCAGTAAAAGCTCCTTTAGGTCTATAATCTCTGGCTTAATGCCCCTTCTTCACTCTGAAATCTTCAGGATATCCAACAATTTTGAAGAAATTTTCTTTAGTGTGGCCTTTCATGTGGCAATGTTCACATTGGAGAATAGTTTCTTTCCTCTAAATCCTTGACCTCTTCCTGCTTGCAATGCCATAGGACCACCTTCTTTGCCATTGCATTACCACCCAAAGATTGTGACTTTCGTCTTGCGTGAGCATAACATATTCTTGATTAAGAGTAGGCTCAGTTATTTTCATTAAAATTTGCCTTCTAGATTGATCATATGGATCATTCAATCCATTTAAAAGCTGCATCAATCTCTGTTGATGTAAGTTCATTATATACTCCTTTGATTTCACACATCCACAGTTTCGAGATGGTACCAACACATCATATTCTTCCCATAGCTCCTTTAATTTTGTGGACTACACAACTACAAAGTTAAATCCCCGTGAAGTCGTGAGATCTTTCTCTGCAATTGAAAAATTCTCACTCGATTTACCTTATCAAAACATTCCTTCAGATCCTCCCACACAGCATGTGCATTTGATGCATAAATGATTCCACTCAATAGATCCTTCGTGACAGAGTTCATAATCCACAAATGCACTATTGCTTTGCATATATCCCACTCCTTATGGAGATCAACTTCAAAAGATATCTTAATGCAGGTTCTACTGATGAATCCTAATGTGCGATTTGCCTTGAGTGCAAGCTGCACTATTGGTGTATATACACGTTAGTTAGTTGGTTAACTATGGGACTTAAGTGTACATATGAGAAGTTGTGGCGTGTTATTTTAGGGAGTTAGTACGTAATTGTTAGTTATACTTGTATATAGTCAGCTATTTATGCCCAGTTAATCAGTTGAGCTATGTTACCAAATTATGAATCCTTAACTTTTTTCTTCTACGCATGAATCTAACATGGTATCAAAGCATGGGAGATAGATTCATGGATTCCGAAGCTTAACCTCGTAAGATCTACTCTCACATTCTTCAAAATTGAAAGTCATCATTATGTTCTTCATTTCTCGTGAAATTTCTACATAAGTTGTAATATTTTGTTGCTGCTTTTTCCTTAATTTCTTTGATTGTGTATAATTGAGTTGAATTTGAGATTGTTCAACAATGGAGGAGAAAACTAACTTCTATATACACCAGTAGAACCCATTATATTTTTAAAGTTATGGGTTCATATCTACTATTTTTTGTAAATTTAAAAAGTTTTTATATATAAATTATACTTCGCATTGAAAGTAGAGTTTGACCGAACCCGTCACTTTAACACTACATCTGCCACTGCATAGAAGGCTATGTTAGATATATGGACTTATACTACATACATATGGACAATATGTGGATTAATTATATGTTATATGCTATCTTTTGGTTTGGCCTAAATTAGTGGTCTTTGAATATTATTATTAAGTAGGCCAATACATTGTCATATAAAGTATAGAGTATATATATATATATATATATATATATATATATATATATATATATATAATTTATGTGTAGATACCCATAAAGAGTAACCTTAGTTAATGATGGGCTAACTAAGGTTACATGCTTATAAATGAGGGGGTTATGGTTCACATTTGATGCAAGACCATTCTTTCTTCTCCTTCCCATACAATTTAGAAAGACTCTACATTGTCTTGCACATCAAGTGGAAAGCCAAACCCCGGACGAACTCCAAGCCGGATCAAGGAGCTTCCACCTATGGATTCAGGTACGCTTCCGCTTATGTTTTAGTTCCAAATAATTCGATATGAAGGCTACATTTTTTATAGTCGGATTTATTTCAACAATTAGTATCAGAGCCAACTTCATATTGAGTTACTTGGAAATCAAATTGCTTGTAAAATCAATTGTTAAAGTTTGATCTAGGATTGTTCGTGGACTTTGTTTTTTTTAGAACCCAATCAACCAATTAAGTTTATTGCATGCCTACGTTTTGGGTTTTATTATATGATGACATAATTTAATGTTTTATTGATTTTGAATGGCATATAAATCATTCAAAATAGTAATTTTATTGACATCATGTATTCGGTTTGGGTGTGGAGTTCTTAAAGTTGAAACTGCCACAATTTTATGGATTACAATTTACATATGGTATTATGTTCCTGCTGCTTATTCCTTTTAAAATAATCCGTAAAATTTTGGATACGATTCTAGATAATTTCAGAATAATCTTGTGGGAAATTATTTTCCGGTTTTGAAAAACAAAATGAAATATTTCTTGGGTTGCCATCATTTACACGAGTTAAGCTTTAAGAAAATAAAATCTTGCAATTGTTTGTTTCTCTGATTATTTTAAGAAATTCATATATATAAGATCCATACATGCTTTGGTTTGTTATGTTTTGATTGCATGATTATGAATTATTTTATTCAACTATTTCTATAGTTCATGTGTAAATTTTGTCAATAGTTGAATTTTTACAATTAAATCATGATTCTAAATACTACATCTTTGAAGTGTTCCTGATCAGTTGCAGTAACTTGGTTTTTTCAAAGATAATCTTTTTTAAAATCATGATTTAATTTAAGGTTGTATTTAGCCAGCTTTTAATCCATGGATTCAGAATGTGGGTAACTTGTTGAGGTCACTACTGTAGATTAATTCTGGCAATTTAAGAAAGAGAAACGTTTTTTTAATTAAGACATTAATGAAGACAATTAATTAAAGAAACGTTTTTCCATTATTAAAGAGAAACGTTTTTTTTTAATTAAGACATTAATGTAAAATTAATTAAAAAAACGTTTTTCATTAATTAAAGAAACGTTCTTCATTAATTAAAGAAACGTTTTTCATTAATTAAAGAAACGTTTTTCATTATTAAAGAAACGTTTTAAGTTTTCAGATTTTAATTGTACATTAATGTTTTGTCCAATAATATTCAATTTTTTTTCATTAATGTTTTGTCCATTAATATTCAGTTTTTTTTATTAATGTTTTGTCCATTAATATTCAGTTTTTAATATTAATGTTTTGTCCATTAATATTCAGATTATAATATTAATGTTTTGTCCATTAATATTCAGATTTTAATATTCAGATTTTACAATATAAACATGTAATTTTCGGTTGAGATTCAATATATGGCTTAAAGAACTAATTAATTTTGCATCTCATATTTTAAGTTAATCAATTGAAACATTATGTTACCAAAGTAACCTCTTTTGTGAAGATTGATTGATTTTAAGATATAAGATGACTATGTATGTTCGTATTCCATGCGTTTAACACCGCCCCAAAGGAAGGTTGTTATTTGGCAGGAATTCAAGCATGCTTGTGGTGATAAATATGTGACAATTATTAAGTTTTCATGTGAATATTAAGTCGGCCCAAAGGAAGGCTTGATATTTGATAGGAGTTTATTGTCAATATTTGATTACTACACCAAGAGTACCAATTACAAGTTGATTTTCTGTCCAAAGACTAAAGTCAATGTTGTGCTAGGTATCTTGTAATGGGATTTGCCTATTTTTGAATCTATATACTAAAGTTAAAATTCAAATAATTGTAAGCATGTTTTAAGTTGTCCTTATTCTATTTTCAGTGAATTCTTCAGCTGCTACAATATCTGCGAACATTAACAGCATCCCTGTGCTTAATGGCACAAATTTTAAGGAATGGAAAGAAAACATTATGATAGTTCTCGGTTGCATGGATCTAGACCTTGCACTTCGGATTGAGAAACCTACTACTCTTCAGGATACATCTTCTTCTGATGACAAGAAGGAGATGGAGAAGTGGGAACGCTCAAATCGCATGAGTCTTATGATCATGAAACGTGCAATTCCAGAATCTTTTAGGGGCACTATGACTGAAAAAAATAATGCCAATGTTTTCCTTGAGGACCTTGAAAAGCGTTTTGCACAAAAGGAAAAGGCGGAAACCGGTACTCTTTTGAGTAAACTTGTTTCCATGAGGTATAAAGGCAAAGGAAACATAAGGGAGTACAATTTAGAAATGTCTCATATTGCTTTGAAACTAAAGTCACTCAAGTTGGAATTACCTGAGGAACTGCTTGTGTACTTAGTTTTATCTCTCTCCCTGCAATTTAATCAGTTTAAGGTCAGTTATAACTGCCTAAAGGAGAAATGGACTCTTAATGAACTCATTTCACACTGTGTGCAAGAGGAAGAGAGAATCAAGCAAGATAAGATAGAAAGTGCTCATTTGGCATCATTTTCTAAAGACAACAAGAAAAGGAAAAATAAGGAAGTTGCGGTCTCAAGGCCCCAGAAGAAGCAACATAAGGAAATTAAGGTTGAAACTACAGAATCAGGTTACTTTTTCTGTAAGGGACTAATCACAAGAAGAAAGATTTTACCAAATACCACGCTTGGCGTGCGAAAAAAGGTATATCTCTTGCTCTTGTTTGTTCTGAAGTTAATTTAATTTCGGTACCTAAAGATACTTGGTGGGTAGATTCTGGTGCTACTACTCACATAAGTATATCTATGCAGGGTTGCCTGAACTGCCGAAAACTAAGTGGTGGTGAAAGATACATCTATGTCGGTGACGGCAAAAGGGTTGAAGTTGAGGCTATTGGAAATTTTAGGCTATTATTTAAGACTGGTTTTTATTTGGATTTGAATGAGACTTTTGTTGTACCGTCTTTTAGATGGAATTTAATTTCTGTTCCCAAATTGGACATATCCGGTTATTCTTGTTCATTTGGTAACAATAAAGTGAGTCTTTTTCAAGGTTCAAATCTTATCGGCACTGGTCTTTTATCAGCATATGATAGCCTATATTTGTTTGACATAATAACCTCACATAACGAAACTTTGCATACAAGTTCTAGTGGTACCAAAAGAAAATTATCTAATGATAATTCTTTATCACTCTAGCACAAGCGTTTAGGTCACATATCCAAACAAAGAATTCAGAAACTCGTGTCAGATGGAATTCTTGATTCTCTTGATTCCTCAAATTCGGATATTTGCATTGAGTGTATCTAGGGTAAACAAACAAACAAGACGAGATTAGGTGCCCAGAGAGCTTGAGATGTCTTAGAATTGATACATACGGATATTTGTGGGCCATTCCCTACACCTTGTAGAAATGGTCAACAATACTTTATCATATTCATAGACGATTACTCTCGGTATGGATACCTATATCTCATTCATGAGAAGTCCCAATCTATAGACGTGTTCAAATCATATAAGGCCGAAGTTGAAAATCAACTAAGCAAAAGGATTAAAACCGTTAGATCTGACCGTGGTGGTGAATACTATGGTAGATATGATTGTTCAGGTGAACAACGTCTAGGGCCATTTGCCAAATTCCTAGATGAGTGTGGGATCGATCCTCAGTACACTATGTCAGGCAGTCCTACTATGAATGGTGTAGCTGAGAGACGAAATCGGACACTAAAGGACATGGTGAGAAGTATGATTTGTCATACTACTTTGCCAGACTCACTCTGGGAAGAAGCATTGAAAACCGCAGCATATATTCTTAATAGGGTTCCAACTAAAGCTACAATCAAAACCCCATATGAACTTTGGACTGGAAATAAGCCCAGTATAAAGCACTTACACATTTGGGGTTGTCCAGCTGAGGCAAGGCCTTACAGGCCAAATGAATAGAAGCTGGATTCTAAAACGGTTAGTAGCTATTTTGTTGGATACTCTGAAAGATCCGAGGGGTATAAATTCTATGATCCCACTTCTGAAACTATTTTTGAGATGGGTAATGCTCGGTTCTTTGAGGATATTGAGTTTGGGGGGTGGGGAGATAAAGTTAGAAATTTTGTCTTTGAGGAAGAACATGTGTCTTTTCCTTCAGTTGTTTATCTTGATCAGGGTGTTCTCATTCCTGACACGGATCATACAACTCCAGTTCAAGACAATCTTGGTAATCTCCCTAATCAAGTTCCTGATATCATTAATGAAAATCAAACTCAACAACCTCAAGAACCTGAAGTGCCATTAAGGAGATCCACTAGAGAGAGGATAAGTGCAATTCCGGACGATTATGTTGTATTTCTCCAAGAACAAGAAAGTGACATTGGACTTGAGGAAGATGATCCAATCAACTTCCGTCAAGCCATGAAAGGTTCTATCTCTCAAAAGTGGATTGATGCAATGAATGATGAGATGAAGTCTATGAGCGAAAACAGCGTTTGGGAGCTTGTTTCATTGCCCGAAGGTGTTAAGCCAATTGGTTGCAAATGGATATTTAAAACCAAGAAGGATTCAGAGGGCAATGTCATTAGGTTTAATGCTCGCCTTGTCGCAAAGGGCTACACTCAAAAGGAAGGCATTGATTATAAAGAGACTTTCTCTCCAGTTTCATCGAAAGACTCTTTCAGGACAATAATGGCACTAGTAGCACATTTTGATCTTGAACTTCATCAGATGGATGTTAAGACAGCGTTTCTCAATGGTGACATTGAGGAATAAATTTATATGGTGCAACCTGAAAACTTTGTTTCGAGAGACTCAAAGAAAAGGGTTTGCAAATTAAGGAAATCCATCTATGGTCTCAAGCAAGCTTCCCGTCAATGGTATCACAAGTTTCATGAAGTCATTACATCTTTTGGTTTTGAACCAAATATTGCTGATGACTGTATATACCATAAGTTCAGTGGGAGCAAACATATTTTTCTGGTTTTATATGTCGATGACATACTGCTTGACAGTAACGATATAGGATTATTACGCGAAACTAAGAAATTTCTTTCAAAGAAATTTAAAATGAAAGATCTTGGTAATGCCTCTTTTGTATTATGAATTCAGATACATCGAGATCGCTCCAAAGGTGTTCTCGGTCTGTCACGAAAGGGCTATATCGATAAGGTTCTTAAAAGATTTGGCATGCAGGATTGTAAACCAGGCGACACCCCTGTTGCTAAGGGAGACAAGTTTAGTCTCAAACAGTGCCCAAAGAATAGTTTTGAAACCATAGAAATGGAGAAGACACCTTATGCTTCGGCTGTAGGGAGTCTGATGTATGCTCAGGTATGCACAACACCTGATATCGCATACATTGTTGGGATGCTGGGCAGATATCTCAGCAATCCGGGAATGGACCATTGGAAGGCAGCCAAAAGGGTCATGCGGTACTTACAGAGAACAAAGAATTACATGCTCACATATTGGAGATTGGACCAGCTTGAGATCATCGGGTACACCGACTCCGATTTTGCTGGATGTCAAGATAGTCTGAAGTCTACATCAGGCTATATCTACATGCTTGCTGGTGGTGCTATCTCTTGGAGAAGCATCAAGCAAACTCTTACGGCGACTTCCACCATGGAAGCGGAATTCATGGCATGTTATGAAGCATCCAATGAGGGATTATGGCTGCGAAATTTTGTTAGTGGACTGCGCATAGTAGACAGTATCAAAAGGCCACTCAGGCTATTATGCGACAATAGATCAGCAGTCCTTTATGCTAACAATAACAGTAGTTTGACGAAGGCAAAGCATATGGACGTTAAGTTTCGGGTTGTTAAAGAAAGAGTACAAAATGGACAATTGTGCATAGAGCACATCAGTACAAACTCCATTATTGCGGATCCGCTTACTAAGGGATTGCCACCCAAAGTACTTCATGAGCATATTGCTTGCATGGGTGTCAAATCAATTGAGGATTATGAGTTTTAGTGGGAGTTTGTGTTATACAATTATGTATTGTCCAGTACATTTGGTAATTCGGTCTTTAAGGTTTTATCTGCAGATATTCAGTCTTTTATGTACTCTTATGGTTTATGATTGATCTCAATAAAGTGAACCAGTTGGAAATAGACATTCAATTTCAGACCACACTTTATGTTATTTCCATGCTACACACCTATACTTGATCTATGTCGTTGGTTATATTGATATACATGATCAATGTTGGGTCTAGTTACGCAAGAGTAACTAAGATCTCTTAGATCCTATGTTGATATGATTGATGGACCGGATTGATCATGACGATTTTATTTTGATAGCAATATTGAGCTCATAAAGTTATAATGTAACATATAATACTAAGGTTTGTACATATGCATGAGTATATCGTCCAAGTGGGAGATTGTTAGATATATGGACTTATACTACATACATATGGACAATATGTGGATTAATTATATGTTATATGCTATCTTTTGGTTTGGCCTAAATTAGTGGTCTTTGGATATTATTATTAAGTAGGCCAATAAATTGTCATATAAAGTATAGAGTATATATATATAATTTATGTGTAGATACCAATAAAGAGTAACCTTAGTTAATGATGGGCTAACTAAGGTTACATGCATGTAACTAAGGTTACATGCTTATAAATGAGGGGGTTATGGTTCCCATTTGATGCAAGAACATATCTCTTCATTTTCCCATTTTTGCTAGAGAGAAAATCTTTGTCTTGCACATCAAGTGGAAAATTCAACCCCGGACGATTTCCAAGCCGGATCAAGGAGCTTCCACCTATGGATTCACGTACGTTTCCGCTTATGTTATAGTTCCAAATAATTCGATATGAAGATTACAGTTTTATAGTCGGATTTATTCCAACAGGCTAGTGTCATGCGCCTCTCACTATACCGATCTCATTTGACCCCATTAATTCTCTGTTCTTGGAGCTCTGTATATAAAGTTTTAGGATAAATTAGGGATATTACTACAGAAACAGGGATATATATGATCATGAATTCAAGAAACAGCAGCAGAAATGTTTTTTTCATTGCACACAATTCTAATATGCTATCCTCATCCCCTTTGGTTAATTTGAGGAAATACGCATGTTCTGCACTATTTTATCACAAGAGAATAACGGATTTGTATTAATATGTTTGTGTTAATATGACTTTATTCATGCATGCAAAATGTACTAAACAAGTTTTGAGTTTATAAGAATTTTTTATGCTTGTGATTATACTTGGAATTGATGAAGTTCAATTCTTTCTACAAATTTGTTGACGCCGTGTTTTAAGGTAAATTGTAGTGAAAATGACACCCAAACATCCTATCAGGTTGGCTAGGGCAATTGAGTCCGAAACAGAAATAATAATTTTTTTGACTTGCAGTGTTTTTTTTAACGTTAAAAAAAGTTATATTTTTACTTATTTCGTAGTAAATTACTGCAAATTAGGTTAACAGAATTTTATTTGTTTTAACCTAATTCGCAAGTAAATTACTGCGAATTGATTAAAAAAAATTTAAAATACGATTCGCAGTAATTTACTGCAAATTTTCGTTAAACGAGGTGTCCATATTTCGCAGTAAATTATTACGATTTAGGCTAATTCGCAATAATTTACTGCGAAATAGCCATTTAAATATATCAGTCGTCTTTCTCATTCAACGAGTCCACCATTTTTATACAAAAAACCATTTTGGTCCCCCCCCCCCCCCCACCTATCCACCCCATGTCTTTATATATAAAAAAAATTGGCCCCACCAGGGCTAAATAACAAGGAGTGTAGGTCCCTTACACTGTTGGTTGATTTCGATTGCGTATTTCGGGTTCAAAATTTTGAAATCCAAAAATTTACATCGAGGTATTTCTATTTACTTTATGGCAGAAGTCGTATATTTATGCATATTAGTATTGTTTAGTAGTTTACATGTGAATTTATATTATGTTTGTGTCCTTTAATATACCCGAATTAATTTATTTGATACCCGAATTTATGTATTATATTTGAATTATAAACCTGAAAACATGTTATTTTCTGTTATAAATATAGAGCTTTGTAGTGTAGTAAAATATAGTGACTTTTAGCATAGTAAAATATAGTGACTTGTAGCGTAGTAAAATATTGCCTTTTAGCAAAATAAAATATAGCCATTTAGCATAGTAAAAATATAGAGCTTTTTAGAGTCTTGTACCATAGTAAAATATAGAGCCTTGTAGCGTAGTAAGGATAACTCGGTGCTACGAGACCTATAAAATGAAGCTTTGAACCCATAAATTATTATTCTATGCAAATCAGAAATTTATAATTAGCTCAGAAAATTGTAAAAATGTTAAAATTGAGAATTATAATAATTAACGATAACTTGGTGCTACCGGGCCAAAAAATAAAATCTCAACGCATACATAATTATTATTTCCAATTAAAAAAAATGAAGTCTGCAACCCATATATAATTATTCTCTCCAATAATCATTATAATTTTTAATTTAAATCTGTAAGGTAAGAAAAATCTAAAAATGTTGAACCCATACATAATTTGGTGATACCGGACTGTTTAAATCATGTCTGGAGCACCTAGAAAATTATTTTCTCCAATATTAATTATAATTAATTGTTTAATTTATTAAAGTAACACAACCAATTGTTTTATCCGAATAATTTTATTTAATTGCGTTTGAACAGCAATTTTACTTATATAGTACATCACAACCACAAACATTGACAACCAAAAATAAAAATAAACAGTAGAAATAACGAAATAAGTTGACAAAGGAAACATGAAGATTGACTAACGAAAACACTTAACATATCTTTCTTTAGGAACGACCGGGTAGTATTCTCTCCTTCATCAAAAACAGCTTCTTTTAGATCTTCTTTTTCTCTTTTCCCGCCTCCTCTATTTCGCCTTCAATTCTTTAATTTCTTGCTTGGATTGGCGCTCTCTATCTCACTGTCCCGTACACACTCCATGAAGATAGTACAACTTGTCTCTGTAGTATTCCTGGTCACATGGTTTATCAATCCATACCTTAAAGTTGCATATAGGTACGTCCTTATGCCTATAAAACTTGTTCAAACAACCCCAATAGCGTCGGCCAGCTTCTTCCCAATCACTATACATCATAGTCTTAGCTCCACACTCGCAATTCGGGGCACGAAGGAGGCGTTGAAACATTTCTTGTAGGAAACTTTTGGTATATTGAAAAGCTCGATGATAGGTTATTGTTAAGTGTTGAAAATAACTTGAAGGCGCTTTTAATATATAGGGAATAAGTCCCAACAATACATAGTATTATACTACAAATTCCATGCACATTTTTCAGGAAAAAATTGCTTTTTTCTACATGGGTTTGAACCTTTTCAAAATGACATGACAACTCAACAATACGTAATATTATACTATGAATTCCATGGATATTTTTTGGGAAAAAACAGCTTTTTTCTACATGGGTTTGAACATTTTCAAAATGACATGACAACTCAACAATACATAGTATTATACTACGAATTACATGCATATTTTTCGAGTAAAAAATAGCTTGTTCCATATGGATTTGAACCTTTTCAAAATGACTTGATAACTCAACAATATGTAATATATACTACGAATTACATGCATATTTTTCGAGTAAAAAATAGCTTTTTCCACATGGATTTGAACCTTTTCAAAATGACTTGACAACTCAACAATACGTAGTATTATACTACGAATTACATGCATATTTTTCGAGTAAAAAAATAGATTTTTCCAAATGGATTTGAACATTTTCAAAATGACTTGACAACTCAATAATACGTAGTATTATACTACGAATTACATGTATATTTTTTGAGTATAAAACAGCTTCAAATTTTAACACTAATGTTCTTTGAAAACAATAATAAGGTGATTAGTAGAACAATATTTTTATTTAAACGGGTTAATCAAAATACAAACACTACAAACATAAACACCGAAACAGTATAACTAGTACAAACACTAAGAAAGGCAAACACAAAGAGCAAACTACTACGCTTATCAGGTAAAAGCTACTGCTTAATCAAGATCCGCTCTCGACGACATTCTCCAAACACTCGAGTTGGTATTCCAGCCCCTTTTTATCTTCTTCTACCTCATTCAATTTGGCTTTCAACGCCACAATTTGTTCGTTGCATTGGCGCTCTCTTTCAACTTGCCTAGTACACCTACAATGAAGTTTATAAATTTCTTCTTTGTAAAACTTGATTCTACACTCTTCATCAAACCGTACATCAAATTCACACGTGGGCTTGTCTGGTTGCTCGTCACGCTTGTTCGTACAACCCCAGTAGCGGCGTCCACCTTCTGGCCACCATTCGTACAAGCGACATGGTTCTCCACAGTAGCACCTTGGGACATAAACGAGTTGTGCAGACATTTCGTAAAGAGAAGTTTTGCTTATTGTTAAGTGCAAAAAAACAAGTAGCGCGCAACCATCATTTATAGTCAAGATTTCATACAACACGCAGTAATATACTGCGAATTAGTTTAAAATAGCCTTTTACCGTAATAAAATATTGAGCCTTTTATCGTAGTAAAAATCAAGAATGGAGCCCATACATAATTCCATTATTAATCCTAATTTTTAATTTAATTATATTTAATATATTTAATTTATTAAACTAACACAACCAATTAATTTTGTTTAAATTATATTAGACGTCATGGCCTTTCCTCCGCCTGCGCATCCCAGACCTGTGGAGGATCAGTTATTAGTGCTACAGGGCGATCATAGGTCCTCCTATGTGAGAGGGATAGCTGTCAGAGCAGGATCTCCAGCCTAGGAGACCTGATGATCTTTGGGAGTTTATTGTCAGCCATCCTTTACACGAGCGTGTAGCACACATCCTTCAGGATTCAGGATTATATCCCATTTTTTATTTAGGGCGGATGCAGCTAGATTGGTCGCTCATCACGGCCTTGATAGAGCGGTCGCGACCGGTGACGCATACATTTCATTTCCCACAGGCGAGGCTACTATCACCTTAGAGGATGTCCAGGTCTTATACGGACTACGTAGAGACGAACGCGCCTTGGCACTGCCCCACTACATTAGATGAGCGTCACGTGCACAGTTGGCAGAGCTGATGGGGCAATGGAATGGACTTAGACCTGAGGGTCGGCAGGGGGTGTTCACGGTGCTTTATCAGCCATCAGAGATCATACGGCGGATTTGCACCCCGATATTACCCTAGATGGAGGATCTCTGTATAGCTCGGTACACACGTTGTGCTTTGCTCTTGCTCTTCAGGTGTGTATTATTCCTAGACACTTCAGGAAGTAAAGTGAGCATGCGCTTCATTCATCATATAGTAGTGCTGGGTCAGGTATCCCAGTGCAGCTGGGGTGCTTGTGTGCTTGCGTACCTATATAGGAGCATGTGTCGGGGGAGCATGGGTCCAGTAGTTGATATTTGCGTTTTTCTCCCCCTCTTATAGGTGACCAAATTTCCGAATATTTTGTTCTTTACTTCAAATTCGATATCTCTAAATGACACATAAATATTACATCAACATTTTATATTAGGTTTGGGCCTGGCAACGGATCATGCCGTTGCAGCCACCTACACCAGCACTTCCGCCCGGTCAGCATTATCTATTTCTCCCTCTAGTTATTAGACGGATTGCGCGGCCTTGGCTATACCGAGGGACTGAGGCTCACCATAATCTCCCCTTCTCAGGGATGTCTTGGATATGTTGGTGGACGAACAGGTAAATATATACCTACAGTAGTTTTTTCCGAACTGAGTTGATTTTGCGTCCTAACATTTATGTTATTATTTGGCAGTTTATTTGGATTCCATACAGTGAAGAATTGCTTGCTGAGCTACCAGCTTGTTGCTCAGTCGACCGGCTTATTTGGAGCACCTCCGCCATGATGATATTCTGGGATTACGTTGAGTATCATGCCACGGAGCGTGTCCTTTGACAGTTTGCCCGGCCCCAGACTATACTGAGGGAGCCTGTATGGGTTGCCACTCACTATCAGCGCGATAATCGTGGCAACATGGAGGGGCAGTACGTGGAGTGGCTACAACAGCAATTAGCCGGTTAGGACGAGAGAGCTGAGCGTATTCCGCCACCACCTACGATTTTACAGGAGGGCACTATTCATCTGTATCCTGAGTGGTACCGCCATCACACCCGAGTGATGATCGGGAACCCTGTGCATGTTCTTGGCGATCTTTACAGACCGTATGCCGGGAGGCACGGGGCACTGGCATATTTTTTTGGCTTGTTGATATGTTATAATATGGATATAGCATCATTTAATTACTACATTAAATGTTTCACGGGCTATTGGTCATCATCGTTTCTACCAGTTGGGACAGCAGATGCAGCAGCGTACCGACATCCCTGAATTGGTTGACTTTGGCCGGCAAATAGAACAGATGGCTCGATTGACACTATTGCATGCGAGAGATGCCGAGAGGATGGACCACGAGGCTTAGTATGCAGTGCCAGAGACGTACCAGCGGGGTAGGCTGGTCCTACGAGGCAGGGGTGCCCCACAAGGGAAGGGTGCCCTACGAGCTAGGGGTACCAGACGGGTCACGGGGGGCGACGGGGTGGTCAGCAAGGTGGCGGTGAGGTACCTAGAGAGGTCCATGACGAAACCCTTGGGCTTGAGGGGCTTGGAGATAATCAGCAGGGTTATATGCCTCACGCAGATGAGACTTCTAGTAGCATGTCTGCGTTTAGCCTTCAGATATCTTTGCCAGTATCGCAGGTCACCCCGACAGGAGCGTTGTCGATCATGGGTACATTTTACATGGATGTAGATCAGTACTTCGCATGCCCACCTTCCGCTGCTGACAATCGCCCGATCCATGACATGGATGGCGGGCGCAGGTTAAGTTATCCCCCATCCCCGGCGGTTCCGGTGCATCTATCACAGACGACGATATATTTTTATTGCTTTAGAATTTCAGTTTGTTTTCTTTTCCTTAATATGGCATCAATGATTAATTTTTAATTTTATTATGAAGTCTTCGTCCCAGCCCATCTTCAAGGCAGGTACAGTAGCTGATGAGCACATCACGAATGCATATACCCAGGAGTCCGAGGAGACTACGATGAGTAAATAATTTATTACTTAACACATATATCAAACTAATATTATTTTCATATGCTAATTTATTAGTTGTTCTGTAGGATGTTGACGGCCCTACGATCTATTCTTCCGATCCTGCCACTTGCACAGTCGATGCGGCTGCACATCCTCCGATAAAGAGGCAGTTATATGAAGATGATCCGGATAGTGTACCCGACTGACGGGGGATGCGACTCAGGCCAACGGCGACAATAAAGCACACTGGCTGCGGGAGACATTGATTTTTCTTGTTTGTAATCTATGTAAATAATGAATTATGTAAATACTGTTAATAATAATATGAGAGCAATTTAGGGTTCTTTGAGACATTTCTTCAGTTACTTCTTGGTTTGTTGAAAAGCAAGATTAAAGGTTGTTGTTAAGTGTTGAAAATAACAAAAATCCGCTCTTTATTTATAGGCAATATGTTGAAACAATACGCAGTAATATACGACGATTTACGTGCACGTTATTTTAGAAAAAAATTATTTTTTTCACATGGTTTTCCTCCTTTCAATAACGATATGACAGCTCAACAATGCGCAGTAATATACGACGATTTACATGCACGTTATTTAAGGAAAAAGATGCTTTTTTCACATGGTTTTCCTTCTTTCAAGAAAGACATGACAGCTCAACGATACGCAGTAATATTCAACGATTTACATGCACCTTATTTAAGGAAAAACCTGCCTTTTTCACATGGTTTTCCTCCTTTCAAGAACGACATGACAGCTCAACAATAAGCAGTAATATTGGCATTTATAATAGCATTTCAACAACATTTTTATTGGAAAAGAGGAAACACAAACACAAACACGATAAATGTAAAGATACAAACAGAACAACTGATAAAAACACCATACAAGTTAAACATAAACTTAAAGTACTACGCTTATCACGTAGAAGACACTACTTAATCACGATCCGCTTCCTACAATTCTCTCCAACCACTAGAGTTGGTCTTCCAGCCTTTTTTTCTCTTCTTCTACCTCATTGAGTTTGGCCTTCAACTCATCAATTTGTTGGTTGGTTTTGCGCTCGTGTATCGCTTGCCTCGTACAAGCACAATGAAAATCATATATGCGCTCTTTGTAATACTTTTGTCTACACTCTTCATCAAATTATACATCAAATTCACACGTGGTCTTGAATGGTTGCTCGTCAAACTTCTTTGTACAACCCAGTAGTGGCGTCCACCATCTGGCCGTGGTTTGAACAGACTGCATTTTTCTCCGCAGTAGCACCTTGGGACATAAACGGGTTGTTCATACATTTTGTAAAGAGAAAATTTGCTGATTGTTAACTGGAAAAAACAAGTAGCGTGCAACCGTTATTTATAGTCAATATTTCATACAATATACTGCAATTTACGTATTTAATTATTAAAAAAAGTTGCTTTTTCCACATGCGGTTTTAAGCTTTTTCAAGAACACATGACAACGCAATAATACGTAGTATTTAATTGCAAATTACATATTTAGATTTTCACATGCTTTTCCAACACAAAAAAGTTTAATACTTGAATAACCATATCAAAATATAACGTTAAAAAATTGGATGAAATTTAGAATATTCTTTTATTTCATTAAATTGAAACTAACGCAAGTACAAACTTTAATAAAAACAAAAAAATTAAAATACTAGGGGTTTCCATGATAGTTGGGTACGTTAGACGAACTTGCACCGGGATTACCACCGTCTTGCACACTAGCTGAAGGACATTTACGACGATCGTGTCCTGTTTGCGAGCATATGCCACATTTATGCACGTAAACTGTGTCACCAACATCCATTTAGTTTTGTATGCACGTTCTCTATTTCACATTCAACTTGCGAAAATAGTCCTTGTACATACCATCTTAAAAGGTTCTGGCGGCCAATAATGCTCAGCGCCTAATGGCTGCAACTTTCCACTATACGTGTCTACATATGTAGCAAAATTGTATTGCCTATCAATATAGTTTGTTGCCCCATATCCAACTTGCTGAAAGCACTTCAATGCATGTGTGCACGACATGTGGTAGATGGTCCATTTTCCACATGAACACAACCTTCTATTTTCATTCACCGTATGTAGATTATTCCCACGGTGTTCGCTGATGGATGTCTTAACTTCAAAAACACCCCGTTCGTGATCGTACTGAAGAAATGAATGCCACTATGCTCGCCTCCTCAACCTTTCAAATATTCTCATGGGTATTGGCATAAATTCAACACCCCGGTCCATCAATGCTGAGGCAACTGCATGCCTTTCAACAAAGCTCTCTGCGTTCTTTTTAATTGTCATGCGAACCATGGCAGTGAAAGGCAGTCCATGGGCATATTTCAACAAGCCGTTGAATGACTCCGACACATTTGTAGTCAAGGCACCATCATCTGCCGCCATCAGCATGCAATGTCCACATGTGAAGCTCATGCCCCATCAACCAATTCGAATCGATTTATTGATAAATAAAATCGATTATTTGTTATCAAAATCTAAAAAAATCAAAATATTATTGAAACGATAATGATAAGCATATGTACAAATCGATAATCGATAAGTAATTATTGATAATGTTTAAAATCGAATCGATAAATCGAATGCACACCCCTAGACTGTAGACACTTGTAAAATGAATAATTACCTATTTAAGTAGATTAATATATCATACAGAATGTATATATATTCCGCTACTATTTTGAAATCGGCTATACAATATCATTTTCCCTTATATATACCCTTTCCTTTACCCTAAGTCCCTTACCATATTATTTCCTCTGCAACATTTAAGGAATGATCATATTTAAAGATCAAGGGAATGAAGTTCAAATTAATAGATTAAAGATCAAGGGAATGAAGCTCAAATTAATAGAAAATAAAATTAGTCGTGATGATGTATTTTGTCTTGTTTTGTTTTTTTATTCCGTTGGAATGTTTGTGGCATACATTTGATCCCTTACATTAGTTTTGTTGCATGTGCTTGTTGACACAATTTTTATGATATAAATGGTGTTCGTTTTATATTAGCTTCTTTTGTCCATATAATTAGGCGCGTTTATAGCGATATACTTTCCGTGGAATTCCACAAATTTTCTTATTGGTGTAATCGATAACCGAATTGATAAGCCCCCAAAATTGATAAATCGGAAAAATCGAAACCTTATTGAAACGATAACGATAAGCATAAGCACAAATCGACAATCGATAAATAATTATCGATAATGGTCAAAATCGAATCGATAAATCAAATTCACACTCCTAGGTATTGGCATAAATTCAACACCCCGGTCCATCAATGATGAGGCAGCTGCATGCCTTTCAACAAACCTCTCCGCGCTCTGTTTGAATGTCATGCGAACCATGGCAGTGACAGGCACTCCACGGGCAGATTTCAGCAAGCCATTGAATGGCTCCGACACATTTGTAGCCAAGGCACCCCATTGTCTGCCGCTATCATCATGCAATGTCCATATGTGAAGCTCATTCCCCATCAACCAAGTATAGGCTCTTAGTTCTATCTGCCGAATCGCTTCCATGAGCCTACTGAATTTGCATTGTTGGTGCTCAGTTGCAGCCATCCACATTAAGTCATGCAAGGTCTTGTCTGAAAATTACATCTTAAAATTGACCTTCGGGTGCCGCACACAGTAAAGGTGATATGCATATGATTCCTGCCATGCAGGCAAGTGATGCACAGAACTTAAAATACCACCATGCCGATAAGATATTAGACAAATACCTGAACGTTGTTTGACAACGTGCTCCTTTCAAGTGGTTTAAAAAAAGGGTCCACGTCTCTTTACTTTCGTTGGCACATATGGCAATGGCTGATGGAAATATTTGCTCGTTGGCATCTACAACAACTGCAATCAAAAGCTTAATATCATACTTTCCATAGACATGGGTACCGTCTATGGAAATAACAGGACGACAATGCACAAAACCATCAATTGCCGATTTAAATGACCACAAAACATAGTTGAAAATATATTCAGATCTGTCCGAACTCTGCTCACGCCTCCATTCAACAATAGTGCCGGGGTTAAAGTATTGCAATGCGGCCATGTACCTAGGCAGATTTGAAAAAGAATTATCCCAGTCGCCATAAATAAGTTCAAAGGCACGTTTGCCGAGATACGCCTTTATTTAGTTATAGTACAACCATACTCCTTATGGACGGCTGTGATACACTCTTTAATCTTGAACCTAATGGACACGTCCAAATATGGAGCAAGACAAGAGAAATCAAGTCGACATCCAAGTTAAAGTGATTCTCATTGTATGTGTCCATTTCGCATCTGTGCTCGCTAATAAATTTACCCACTTTCTATAAACCTGATTTCTTCTTGGTGGCACGCAATATCTAGTGACAACCCACAAAAAAAACTACGGCATACAGCCTTCAATTTATCCATAGTTGACTGAACTACAGTCATCTCACGACACACGTTTATCCTGTAGATTTTTACAGTCCTAATTAGGCGAGCTTTATCGGGGAAATATATGCCCTTAGTCAAAACAGATGGCCTGGATTCATCCCACATTTGTGATCAAAACTTATCATCTTCTTTTTGTGAGGAAATCCACGTTCGGCATGCTTTGAAAATTATCAAGGTAGGGGATATTCCTCTCATGAAATGGCACGTGGAACTCGTATACTCTAGGTCGCACTGGAGGTAGAGGAACATGCTCCCTCGCTGGTTGAGGTTCAACATTCACTTCCTCCTCCTCATCACCAGCCTCAAAAGGGAAGGGTGTGTCATCCCCATACTCATCCGCATTATTCTCGTAGTCACTATCATCTTCCTGACTCTGCGCATCAGCCAAATCACGAGTGAATACGTCGTCTATGGGAAGTTGTGTTAGGTCAGGAGCTTCAAGAAGCTGGTTTTCACTGCACAAAAAGAACAACAAAATAAGTTACCTAATACTCCGGAAAAATATTTTAGGTATAGCTATATCACTTTACTTACAAGTCGTATTGTCTTGAAAATTCTTGTTGGTGATGACTCCCGGATGAACCATCGTGATCCAACACTCCAGAACTAAGAATATTCCAACTAGGGGTCCGCTCATAACTCGTAAAATTCATATCCGGACGGTACCCCTATGAAAAATATGACCGTTAATACTAATCAAATTCAAATATAAAATAAACAACGCAAAACCATAGCAAAATTGAAGTTTACCAGTCCTCTCGTTGACTATATAAAGTCGTTAAATTATTTTGTGTCTGCTCATTTGCCGGTGGTGACAAGTTTAAGTCAATGCAAGCTCTTTCTTCACCAATCTGTCCAGCAAAAATTGCTCCTAAATAACCACCCGATGACTGGGGGCTATCCATGCTACGCACGCCCTCTTCCACCTTAATGTACATTTACAGTAACTTTATTAAGATAAATTCCTTGTATTCCTCTGGAATCCGCAAAAAATCTCTAAGAGTATCATCATCATCGATGTTAAACTCCGAATAATAAGCAAACTCCTGCGGAGTCATTGAATACGGAAATCTACCGGTTACTTTAAAGTTAGCTGAACGCCTCCTCTCACATATTTTTTTACGTAACAACGATACCAATGTATCGTACTCCATATTAAGCGGTAATTTAACGTGACACTGCGGAGGTGAACTGTACCTCACAGAGTTATTCTCCAGCACAACCTCACCACCCCAATATAGAGAAACCCTTATTTTTTCACTTCGGACATTGTAAAAAAAGTTGATAAGAAGAAGAGAGAAGTTTATTGAATGAATGTTCATGAGAATCAAACGCCTATAAATAAGGCAAGTCCGAGCTCGGGACATAGAATTTTTCAAATGAATTCGCAATAAAATACTGTATTTTATAATTTTGAATTATTATTGTTGTGTTAGTTAAAATAATTATGTGGGGCCCAAAAAATAGGGACAATTCGCAGTAAATTACTGGGAATTGGTAATTCGCAATAATTTAATGCGAATTGTTCGTTTTTTGGCCTGGAAGAGGTAATTAATAAAAATAAAAATATAATGAAATTTGCAGTAAATTACTGCGAATTGTATTTAAAAAAATTAATCATCGTAGTAATTTACTGTAAAATAGGTAAAAATATAATTTTTTTTTTAACATTAAAAAAATACTTTTGATCCAAAAAATTATCATTTCGATTATGGGTCAAGTACAAATGCCGTTTCATCTACAACCTAATAGTGAGGACAACACGTCAAAGATCAGAGAGGGTACCGCAGTGCATTGTCTGTCCCAGACCAGATCTAGAGATGAGATATTTCACTATCATCTTCAGTAGAAAGATATCATAAATTAAACGACTTTATAAGATGCTGTCTATTTTATTTTATTTTTTTTTTGGTTATTGTTGTTTAAGATAGAGTAGGTTCAACGGCAGAGGTATAATTTTATATACGAGTTTCGCCGAATTTAATAATTTTTGTTTAAACAATATATTTATAATAAGAAATCCATTAAATATGTACATAACATATTTAATTTGAAACTCAGTTATTAGCACATGAAGTGGTCAGTTCCACCCCTGAATATGTTGGAGTCCTTAATCATCGACGAAGCAAGAGCCTTAAACGTATATTTACCGTACTCTTTGACAAAAGAAGTTGAATACTCTCTACGTTTCAATTCATGTGAACTTATTTCCTTTTTAGTTCGTGCAAAAATGACTTTTTTTCCTATTTGGAAACAATTTACCTTTATGGAATGATTTATAGCCACACAAAATATATGTGTTTCGTTTTACACCACAAGTTCAAAAGTTTTCTCTTTTCTTAAAATTCGTACCCAATCAAACATATTCATATAAACTAAAACCGAAGGAGTATAAATAGCTTCATCTAGTTGTCCTAACACAAAGCTCCTCACATATATTCGCTCAAATACTTGAAAGACCAAAATGTACTTCTCCGTCTACCGTACTAAAATATATATAGCTATGGTCTCGATGTGTCTGGTTACATGTGTGCATCCCAATCCTATGCCATATGCAAATGCTTCTTATAGGAGTGACTTTTTTCTCTAGTTCTTTCTAGAGGCGGCTTAATACCGTTCGGAGCCTAAAGCTAAATTGTAATTAGGGGCCGTAAGTTCTGTTAAAAAAATTATATATTTTTTATTGAAAGATTATTTTTCTAGCTTTTTGAGAGGCAAAGTTATTAATAATCTTTTATACTCTATTTTCTCTAACAATTCTTTCCCAATTTATAAAATGGCTAATCCATTTAATCTCTCTTGTGACATAGTTGATCTTAGATAAGATTTTATCAATTTTAATTTTGAAAAATTTCTTTCCGAGAGGCAACTATTACAGGAACTGTAACATTATTCTATAAGCAATATAAGCATTTGAAAAACTTCTACTTGTATTATATTCCTCAATACTTTTAATTCGGAAAATAAGTCTAGACCGTCAATATCAGAATGACTATTAGGTTTTAAATACATTTCAAGGTTAAGGCTGTATTTTCTCAAATTCTCATCATCTAATGACTTTAATTTTTTACCACTAAACAAAAAATCAAAAATAAGTTCACACGCTTCGAATTGTTAAAATTTATTTTGAAGCGAAAGAATGACTTGGTCTACTATATATAAAAGGTAATCTACTCTAAAAGATTCTTCAAGAGACTTTGTGGTTTCGTTATTAACATTCCCATCAAATTACTTTCTTCTATAGATTACACATTTTTTTACGAAATTCGGATTCTATATTCATCTCAGATGCAATTTCCTTAGCAGAAATCATAGTAGTTGTGAATGCTTCTTCTCTATATTTTTGAAATAAGAAATAAGGCCTCGTATTTGATGTATGGCTACATCAATATGCATATCTTTTGATTGCAAACTTTTACTAACTGAATTAACAGCAAACAACAAATCATGCCAAATGGTCATACCCAATAAAAACTCAAAATTTTGAAGCTCCTATGTCGCTAAACAATTAGCTTCACTTTTAATTGTTGGATCCTCACTAGCTTCTGCTAATTTCAATAAAACATCTCTTATTTGTGGAGTTTGAAATATTATTGCTTTGATACTTTGAATACGACTTTCCGAACGTGTTTGTGACAATAATTTAAGAGTTAGGTTGGGTATACTATCTTTTAAAGCTTTTTGTCGCTTAGTAGAAGAAGAAAAAAATGAATATATTCGGTGTACCACTCCAAAGAATGATATAGCTTTTATACAAGAATTATCCATATCACAAAGTACCAAATTTAAATTGTGACAACAACATAGTGTATAAAATGATCTAGGATTATATCGAGAAATTATTTTTGCACTCCGTGGTGATTACCCTTCATATTGGATTAGTTATCATATCATTGTCCTCTTACATTACAATATCAAGTTCAATATTTTCTATCTCATTTATAATAACTTCAAAGAGACATTTTCCACGTGTATCATCCACTTTTAAAAATTTTGAAAAGTATTCAGTAATTTTTATTAGAGTTGCAGAAATATCAATACTCCGCAATATAAAAGACAATTGTTTTTGATGACTTATATCTGGAGTGCAATCAAGTATGATTGAAAAATACTTTGTTTTTTTTATTTTTTGAATAATTTTATTTCTAATTTCATTTGCTAAAAAATGTATCAGTTCATTTTGTATATTATGTTCAAAGTAATGACTATAAATTTTATCGTGCTTAATTTGTCGAACATGTTCTTGCGTGATTCGATCAAATTCCACAACCATTTTAATTAGACTCAAAAAATTTCCATTGTTTTCTTGGTATATTTTTTTATTTTTCCCCTAAATGCTAAATTATTTTTTCCAAGTGTGTTCATCACAACAATTATTCTTGTCAATATATTTTTCCGGCGCTCTCTATCTCTACTAGTTCTTCTTGAACATCTTTATCTATTATTTTATTTTTGTGCAATCTTATTTTTAAATCAATCCGTGCACTCATTTAATAATATTCTCATTCATAGTTTCATGAGCTTTGAGTTTAGTACAAAGATTTCTCCAATCTCTAGTTCCTTCACTGGCTAATTTACTACTACAAGCACTAGAAGTTGTAGTAAATAACTTGCAACAAAAAATAAAATACTTTATCCAAGTCTTTGGAATAAATTAATCATCTCCTTTTATGTCTTTCCCCGTTTACCAACTTTTGGATATAATGTATAGTATAAAAATATCTTAGGAATTTATCCATGGGAAAATCTATTTATGTAATTCTAGCTGGTGTTTTTTATACTAATAGATTTCTCAACTTTGTATGTATATCAGTGCATTGACTAGAATCATATATGTTATTAGAAGTGTAAGTATTCAATTCATTTAAAATTTCTTGATTTTTTCGAATAATCTATGTCAGATTTCTCACTAGCTTCTTCTTTTTCTTGGATTCTATTATCATCCAACTAAACTAGATTTAACTTGTTCATTCAAATATCATTCTCTTATATTTTCTAGTTTAGAATTTTTATTACTTGATAAAAATTTGTCAAGTATTCCTTTTTGCGATTGTATTAAAGTTTTAATTGTTCTCTTTTTTTGAAATTTTGCATAACCGGATTCATATTTTCTAGTAGACATATTTATACTCTAGTAAATAACAAAAATTACAATACATCTTTGAAGTAAAAAAATAATAAATGCTAGAATTTAGATTATAAAAAATAGCAAAAGATTAGAACAATAGAACCTGATTCAATTGATAAGTTGATCTCCAAATAACTTTTTAATGCTTTTGTGTTTGAAAACGTGGGAAGAAATACATAATTTTGTATATTCAGTCCTCTTCAATCGGAAAAATATACAATACTTTTCGACCGGCTCTTGCCATAAAAGTTGATTTCTAAACAGAATAAAAATTTCAACTCTAAATTATAATAAGCTGTCACGAACCTAGTTCACCAATCATGAACCTGTCATGACGGCACATAGTCTTCGCGACTAGGTAAGTCTAACACATTGCAAAAATTTAACTACCTTTACGAAAATAATGAATAGATACCGAATAACATAAGAAAATGTATAGGGTACCGCCTGGCACATACACTTCAACTCAAAATACTGTAACAACCTCCAAGACTCGAAAACCCTGGGCAACACAGGCTAAGAGTAAAACATAACATACGGCTCTAATATCCGGAAATGTCTACAACAACTGAATACATGAAACGGAACTGCTAACTACAAGGTAGAGTAGAAGGAGTCTCTTTGAATCTGCGTACGCGGCAGATGCAAACCTCAAGTCTCAAAATATGGCTCCAATATCACTGATAGTACGCCTGGCCGGATGCATCTGGGTCTGCACAATAAAAGTGTGCAGAAGAGTACCATGAGTATACCACAACGGTACTCAGTAAGTGCCAAGCCTAACCGCGGTTGGGTAGTGACGAGGATGGTCGAGGCCCCTACTAATATAAACATAAGAATAAATATGAAATGAATAGACACTAGAAAATACAATAAATCTCGAGTATCCAGCAACATAATAAGTAGAACGGAAATAGGCTACAACTACAACTATAATCTACGAATACAAAAACAATCACTACAGGCTATTTACCATCGGGGATCTCCTGGTATCCGGAGGATCTCCTAGTATTCTCATCATATACACAAGGGATCTCTAAGTATCACGAGAATCTCCTAATATCCTCCATTAAATCACGAGTGATCTCCAAGAATCTTGAGGATCTCCTAGTATCCTCCAATTTATCAATCCTGTGTTGGGGAACTCTTGGTATCCCGCACTTCCAAATCTCGGAACAAAATACGAACAGGGGAAGCTCCCGGGGTGCCATACCGTAGTCCCAATAGTAAACACATCACAACAAATCAATATCTAACAGAAAGAGCTAAGTGCAGACAACAAGTAAAATCTAGATTCTAGCATGTTTCATAAAAAGGCAGATATTACAACTTAGTCAAATAGAGCAAATAAGTTATTAACATATCTTTCCTAAGCCTAAACAAGTCAAATTTGCATTTTTAACTGTTAAATACGCGAAGAAACACAGTCTAAATAAGTCAAGTAAGGTGAATTTTCAACAATTAGCACAAGTACATGCCCGTCACCTTGCGCACAAGGCATTTAAACATCACTAAAGATATCCTAAGGGGAGAGGTCCCCCACACAAGGTTAGACAAGCCACTTACCTCGAACCGGTACAAAAATCGCTAAGAAACAATGCCCTTGCCAGAAGTATCTGACTCTGAGTGGCCCAAATCTATTCAAACCAATTACATATTGTAAATAACATCACAAGTAACTAATTCCACTATTAAAAATTAAAGCTAAAGCGCGACAATAGGTAAAATAACCAAAATTCCCCTCAGACCAACATCTCAGAATCGAATAATTTTCCCATTTTCAGAAATCTCGTACTCTCACGAGTATGACCATATAAAAATCTCCCAAATCGGAGGTCAAATGCCCCTTTAAATCCTCACAATTCGGTCTAAAAACTTTACCCCAAATTTTCATTCAAAATCCGAAATTGAAGGTTGAAATCACGATTAGATTAGTGGGTTTTAGTCATAGAGGAATAAGGAATCATTACCCAATAGTTGCCTCTGAAAAGCCCACGAAATATCTCCCAAAACCGAGCTCTCTAGCTTGAGTTTTTCTAAAAATGGAAGAAGGGTTTGTTTTGAAATGTTTATATCTGCCCAAGGATTTTCTTCAGTGCGATCGCATAAGTGGAGATGCGATCGCGTAGAGTAAGGTGTAAAGCCCCAGAAAATTGGCCTATGCGAACGCAGAAGGGCAATGCAATCGCGAAGAGGGGAAAGGCAGAGCAATGCGATCGCAGACACATATTGTGGTCGCATTGAAGGAAATAGGGACACCTCAAGAATGCACTATGCGATCGCGAGAGAGAAGATGCAATCGCAGAGAAGGATTTTTTGCAGCAGATCTGAAGGAAATTCTGCAACTTTTTTTAACACGAAATGCCCCGTTGGGCATCAGAAACACACCCGAGGCCCCCGGGACATAAACCAAACCTACGAGCATATCCCATAACATCAATCAAACTTGTAACAATCCTTAAGACACCTAAAACAATGCCAAAAACTCAAATTAATCAATGATTTGAACTGAAAACTTCAAAACTTAACCAAACTCGCTTTCGATTCAAAACCTAACCAAAACACGTCCGATTGACATGAAATTTTGCACGCACGTCCCAAATGACATGATGGTGCTACAGAAACTTACGAAATCCCGGTTCGACCCTCGAATAAAAAATTCACTATCAGACCGGAAACTTCAAAATTCTAACTTTCGCTATTTCTAGCCTAAATGAGCTACGAACATCCAAAATACATTCTGAACACGCTCCCAACCCCAAAATCACCTAACGGAGCTAACAGAAGCATCGGATTTCCAATCCAAGGTCATCTTCAAACTATTCTGATTATGGACCATTTTCCAACACTTAAGCTCTCATTTAGGGACTAAGTGTCCTAAAACTTCCGAATTCTATTACCGAAGGTTCCAGCAAACCAAAATAGAATAAATGAACTTAAGGGAAGCAGTTAATGGGGGAACGGGGCATAAATTTCAAAGACGACCGGCCAGGTCGTCACATCCACCTACACATAAACATTCGTTCGTCATCGAACGAGCATAGAGAACATACCTGAAGTAGCAAAAAGATGAGGGTATCGGCTGCGCATATACCGCTCAGTCTCCTTAGTTACCTCCTAAGCCGGCTGACCCCGCCACTGAACTTTTACTGAAGCTATATACTTTGACCTGAGCTTTTGGACCTTCCTGTCTAATATTGCCTCTGGCTCCTCAACATAGGACAAGTCATTGTCCAACTGGACTGAAGTGAATTCCAACATGTGAGACGAGTTACCGTGATACCTCCGAAGCATCGAAATCTCAAATGCGACAATGAACCTCAGGCTCAACCTCGGGTCAGGCGAGACCCAAAGAAAAACCCGCTCACCAACCATAAAGGAAACATCACTAACATTCTGGTCCGCATAACTCTTCTGTCTGGACTGGGTCATACGGAGTCTATCCTGAATCACCTTAACCGTCTAAACCGCATCCTGAACCAAATCAATGCCCAATAGCCTGGCCTCACTTGGCTCAAAACAACCCATCGGGGATCTGCACTTCCTACCATATATGGCCTCATACGGCGCCATCTTAATACTGGACTGATAACTGTTGCTGTATGCAAACTGAGCCAATGGCAAGAGTTGGTCCCAAGACGCTCTAAACTCAATCACGCACATACGAAGCATATCCTCAAGAATCTGAATAGTGCGTTCGGACTGTCCGTCCGTCTGAGGGTGAAATGTTGTACTCATAGGAACCTGGGTACCCAACTCGTGCTGGACGACTCTCCAGATTCGTGATGTAAACACTAAACCCCTATCTGAGATGATAGAAAATGGAATGCCATGCAGACGGACAATCACCCTAATATAAATCCTTGCTAACCGCTCCGCTGAGTAAGAAGTACACACTGGAATGAAATGAGTGGACATGGTCAGCCGATCCATAACATCCTTAATGGAATCAAATTTGCTCGCCGTCAGAGGGGGATTATTCACAAAATCTATCGTGATCTTCTCCCATTTCCACTCCAAAATCTCCATCTGCTTGAGTAACCCTTTCGGTATCTCGTGTTCAGCCTTTACTTGCTGACAGTTGAGGTATCTAGCTACGAACTCTACTATGTCCTTCTTCATCCGCCTCCACCACCAATGCTGCCTCAGATCCTGATACATCTTCGCGATACCTAGATGGATGGAGTACCGTAAGCTATGGGCCTCGGTCAATATCAACTCCAGAATACCATCGACATCGGGTACATAGATCCGACCCTGCATCTTCAATACCCTGTCATCTCCAATAGTCACATCCCTAGCATCGCCATACTGAACTGTGTCCCTGAGGACAAGCAAATAAGGGTCATCATACTGTCGCTCCCTGATGCGATCAAACAATGAAGACTAAGAAACCACATAGGCTAGAACCCGAGTGGGCTCCGAAAGGTCCAATCTGATGAACTCACTGGCTAAAGCCTAAACATCCATCGCCATAGGTCTCTCTAAAGCTGGTAAATATGAAAAACTCCCCAAACTTTCCGCCCAGCGACTCAAGGCTTCGGCTACAACAGTGTCCTTTCCCGGGTGATAAAGAATAGTGATATCATAATCCTTCAGTAGCTCCAACCATCTCCACTGGTGCAAACTCAGATCCTTCTGCTTGAACAAGTGTTGTAAACTTCGATGATCCGTATAAATCTCACAAGGCACGCCGTACAAATAATGATGCTAAATCTTTAAGGCGTGAACAATAGAAGCTAACTCAAGGTCATGGACAGGATAGTTCATTTCATGCACCTTCAATTGTCTGGACGCGTTGGCAATCGCCCTACCGTCCTGCATCAATACCACTCAAATTCCAACTCACGAGACATCACAATAAACCATATAGGACCCCGAAACAGTAGGCAGAATCATAATAGGGGCTGAAGTCAAGCCTTCTTGAGCTTTTGGAATCTTACCTCACACTCGTCTAGCCACTGAAATGGAGCACCCTTCTAGGTCAATCTATTCATAGGGGTTGCAGTTGATGAGAACCCTTCCACAAAATGACGGTAATACCTCGCCATGCCAAGGAAACTACGGATCTCTGTAGCTGAGGAGGGCATGGGCCAACTCTGCATTGACTTAAGCTTCTTCGGATCTACCCAAATGCCCTCACTCGATACCATGTGACCTAGGAACGCCACATAACTCAACCAAAAATCACATTTTCAAAACTTTGCATATAATTTATTTTCCCTCAGGGTCTGAAACACTGTCCTCAGTTGCTGATCATGATCTTCTTGGCTCCGGGAGTATACAAGAATATCATCTATGAAAACAATGACAAACGAGTCGAGATAGGGCCTGAATACACTGTGCATCAAATGCATGAAAGTTACCGGGCGTTGGTCAGCCCAAATGACATGACAAGGAACTCGTAATGACCATACCGAGTCCTGAAAGCAGTCTTCGGGATATCTGGATCCCCAATCTTTAGCTGGTGATAACCTGAGCGCAAATCAATCTTAGAAAATGCATGTGCACCTTGAAGCTAGTCAAATAGATCATCAATACGAGTCAAAGGATATCGATTCTTCACTGTAACTTTGTTCAACTGACGATAATTGATACACATGCGCATAGAACCATCTTTTTTCTTTACGAACAAGATAGGAGCACCTCACGGTGAAACACTAGGTTGAATAAAACCCTTATCTAGCCATTCCTGTAATTGATCCTTCAACTCCTTCAACTTAGGAGGAGCCATACAGTAAGAAGGAATAGATATAGGCTGAGTGCTAGGCAACAAATCAATACCGAAATCAATGTCCAGATCGGGTGGCATGCCCGGAAGATCAGCTGGAAACACATCGGGGAAATCCCGTACTACTAGAACAGAGTCAACATAAGGGGTATCAGCACTGACATCTCTCACATAAGCTAAATACGCGGTGCACCCCTTCTCAACCATACTCTGAGACTTAAGAAAAGATATAACTCTACTGCGAGTGTGATCAAAAGAACCACTCCAATCAATACGTGGAATACCTAGCATAGCCAACGTCACGGCCTTAGCGTCATAATCAAGAATAGCATACTGGGGTGACGACCAGTCCATGCCCAAGATAATATCGGAATCAACTATATCAAGTAATAAAAGATCTGCCCTGGTATCAAAACTACGAATAGTAATCAAACATGACCGATATATGTGGTCCACAATAAGGGAATCTACCACGGGAGTAGAAACATAAACAGGAGAGCTCAAGGTCTCTCGGGCTGTACCCAAAATACGGAGCAAAATAAGATGACATATAAGAATAAGTAAAGCGTGGCTTGAATAGAACTGATGCCTCTCTATGACTAACCAATATGCTACCTGTGATAACGGAATCGGAGGCGACAGCCTCGGCACGATCAGGAATGGCATAAAATTTGGCCCGACCCCTCCCTCGAGGGTGACCTCTATCTCCCCGATCCCTGCCCCTAGCTGGCTGGGCAGGTGGGGTGGCAGTTGGAGCTGGAACAATGGCCTGAGAATCCCGTTGGGTACGCTGCTGCTGAGACTGCTGTGGAGGTGCACTCCTCCCAATCCTAGGGCAATCCCTCACCACATGAAGGGTATCCCCGCACTCATAACAAGCTCTGGGAGGGTGTGGTGGTTGTGGCTGACTGGGCCTACCCCTGCTAGACTGGCCTCTAGAACTACCCCGCGTAAAAGGTGCACTGGAAACTGGAGGTTCATAATAAGGCTCCCGAGATCTGGGAGGAGCTGGAGTACTGCTGGGTGAAGGAAGAGCTGAGGGAACTTGGTGACCCGTATAGCCCCTACCATGACGTCCTGCTCCTGAAGTACGGGTACCAGAGAAATGACTTGACTCTCGAGACCTCTTGGCCTCTCTCTTCTTTCTCTCTCAAGCATGCATACCCTCTATCCTCCTGGCTATGCTCACTACCTGCTGATAGGATATATCCATCTCCAACTCTTGCGCCATGCCAGACCTGATGGAAGGAATAAGATCCTCGATAAACTGGCAAACCCTCTCACGAACAGTAGACACCAAAGCAGGCGCATGCGTGGCCAACCTAGTATAACCGATGGCATACTCAGAGATAGTCATAGGGCCATGGCGCAAATGCTCAAACTCCGTGCGCCATGCATCTCGGAGGCTCTGGGGAACAAACTCCCTCCGAAACATATATGAAAACTGAGTCCAAGTTAGGGAGGCAGCCTCATCCGCACTGTCTAAGCTCAAAAGTGCGCCACCAATCATAGGCGGCTCCTCGAAGCTCGAAAGCTGCGAAAGAAACCCCGCTCGAGGAAGTAATACCCATGGTGAAAAAGATGCAGTGACAATCCTCCAAAACCTCAAAGCATCATCTGTAGATTGTCCGCTGAAAATAGGAGGGTCGTACTTCTTGAACCACTCCAATCTACGCTGCTCATCCTCCGAAGCGGGTTCCCCACCCTCGGGTTGAAACGGTACTACACTCTGGGCAGGGATAATATCTGGAATCTGTCCCATATGCACCCTCTGCTCTGGAGTGTGGACTGAAGGAGTCTGGGCTCCTCCCCTGGCCTGGGATGTGGCTGCAGGAAGGTGAAGCAACCCTGCCTGTAACAGCGTGGTATATATGCTCATAAACTGCGCCAATGCCTCCTGAACAGCTGGAGTAGTGGTGGTTGTGTGTGTGTGAGGTGCTTGAGTCCAGATTGGATCCGCTGGTGGTATCTCGGCGGCTGCTCGCGCAGGTGATCTGGATGAACCCCGCGCGTGTCCATGACCCCTGCCCCGGCCCATGCCTCTAGTAGCTATAGAAGGGGGTTCGGGTTCTTGATCATCGTGGGTCGTGTGTGTCCTCACCCTCTGTGAGAGAATAGAATACATATGTTTAGAATCGACGCCAAAAATATAGATTGACAAAGAATTCAAAAAAGTGAAGATTTTTCCTAAACAGTTACATAGCCTTCCATAGATAAGCATAGACGTCTCCACACCTATCAGCGAGAATCTAAATAACTGACTTGTGTCCCGTGAATCCTATGAACCTAGAGCTCTGGTACCAACTTATCACGACCCTAGTTCACCAGTCGGGAACCTGTCATGACGATACCTAGTCGTCACGACTAGGTAAGCCTAACACATTGCGGAAATTTAACAACCTTTTACGAAAACAACGAACAGATACTGAATAACATAAGAAAATGTATAGGGTGCCGCCTGGCACATACACTTCAACTCAAATACTGTAACAACCTCTAAGACCCGAAAACCTACGGGAAACACAGGCTAAGAATAAAACATATACGACTCTAATATCCGGAAATGTCAACAACAACTGAATACATGAAATGGAACTGCTAACTAAAAGGTAGAGTAGAAGGAGACGATTCGGATCTGCGGATGCGGCAGATGCATACCTCAAGTCTCCGAGTATGGCTCTGATATCAGTGATAGTACGCCTGGCCGGATGCACCTAGGTCTACACAACAAAAGTGTGCAGAAAAGTAGCATGAGTACACCACCGCGGTACTCAGTAAGTGCCAAGCCTAACCTTAGTTGAGTAGTGACGAGGAAGGTCAAGGCCCTGCTGAGATAAACATAAGAATAAATATGAAATGAATAGACAGTAGGAAATACAATAATCTCGAGTATCCAGCAAAATAAGAAGTAGAACGGAAATAGGCTACAACTACAGCTACAATCTACGAATACAAGAACAATCACTACATGTTATATACCATCGGGGATCTCCTAGTATCCGGAGGATCTCCTGGTTTCCTCATCATATACACAAGGGATCTCCAATTATCCCGAGGATCTCCTAGTATCCTCCATTTAATCACTAGGGATCTCCAAGTATCCCAAAGATCTCCTAGTATCCTCTAATTTATTAATCCTATGTCCGTGATCTCTTGGTATCCCACACTTCTAAATCTCGGAACAAAATATGAACACGGGGGAGCTCCCGGGATACCGTCCCATAGTCCCAATAGTAAACACATCACAACAAATCAATATTTAACAAAAAGAGCTAAGTGAAGACAACCAGTAAAATCTAGAGTCTAGCATGCTTCACAAAGAGGCAGCTACCGCAATTTAGTCAAATAGAGCAAATAAGTAACTAACATGTTTTTTCCTAAGCCAAAACAAGTGAAATTTGCATTTTTAACAGTTAAATACGTGAAGAAACACAGTCTAAATAAGTCAAGTAAGGTGAATTTTCAACAATTAGCATAAATACACGCTCGTCACCTCGCGCACAAGGCATTTCAACATCAGTAAAGATATCCTAAGGGGAGAGGTCCCCCACACAAGGTTAGACAAGCCACTGACCTCGAATCGATACAAAAATCACTAAGAAATAATGCCCTTGCCACGAGTATCCGACTCCGAGAGGCCCAAATCTATTGAAACAAATTACATATTGTAAATAACATCGCAAGTAACTAGTTCCACTATTAAAATTAAAGCTAAAGCACGGAAAGAGGTAAAATAACAAAAATACCCCTCAGGACAACGTCTCGGAATCGAATAATTTTCACATTTTCAGAAACCTCGTACTCTCACGAGTCTAACCATAAAAAAATCTCCCAAATCGGAGGTCAGATGTCCCTTCAAATCCTCACAATTAGGTCTAAGAACTTTACCCTAAATTTTTATTCAAAATCCAAAATTAAAGGTTGAAATCATGATTAGATTAGTTTGTTTTAGTCATAGAGAAGTTAGGAATGTTAACCAATAGTTTCCTCTGAAAAACCCTCGAAAAATCCCCTAAAACCGAGTTCTCTAGCTTGAATTTTTTGTAAAAATGGAAGAAGGGTTCATTTTGAAATGTTTATATCTGCCCAAGGATTTTCTTCAGAGCGATCGCATAAGTGGAGATGCGATCGCGTAGAGTAAGGTGTGAAGCCCCAGAAAATTAGCCTATGCGAACACAGAAGGGCAATGCGATCGCGAAGAGGGGAAAAGAAGAGCTATGCGATCGCAGACAGAATATTGTGATCGCATCGAAGGACCCTCTATTTATAGGGAGAGGGTGACTTAGTCGCCAAGTAATAAAACCCTAGAATCTCTCTAAATATAGACATTCACCATAAATAGAATTATATTTCTAACATCCCCTTGAATGTCCTTTCAGTAGATAATGTGCCTCGTTAAAACCTTAACTAAATAAAATATAGTGGGAAAAAATTCTAGAGAAGGAAAAAGAGTACACATATCTAACAATACGCCTTTTGGTTGTCTCGTTAAAAACCATGCAAGGAAAACCCAGTGGGACAAAACCTTGTAAGAGAAAGAGTGCAACGCGCATTAACTCCCCCTGATGAGAGCATCAATTCACATCTTTAAGCATTTGCATTCCAATCTTGTGCACCATCTTCAGAAGATCTTTGGTAGAGATTTGATAAACAAATCATCCATATTAACTTGAATGAATATATTGCACCTTGAAATCTTCATAAAATGCCGTTGAATGGACTTTTCTATATTTCAATAGAGATTCTCGTTATTGTATTATCATGCTTATAGTTATAGCTAGATACATATGAGCATAAATTATACTGAGGAATTGGTACTTCAAGATCAAGAATTGTAGATGCTTCAAACAACTTAAATCCTTCATGGATTGTCATATATGTTAAGTCATATAAGCCATATAATAGACTTTAGATTCATATCAAGTTTTCATGTCATGCTAGACATATAAGATATCGAAAATTGATTGCACGTATTATTGACTTTATACTTTCAAGTATTTGAACTACATGTCCAAAACTACATGTCTTTCATGTTAAACCAATTATATTTTAATTGTGTAGCGTCTATTTGGCCAATCTTTTTTGTTTCTATCTCGACATCCTTAAGATCCCCATTTATACTTTGCATTATGATAGATGTCGTCGACGAACATTTTATATCGGTTCCAATATTTTTTTCATAAAGACATAACATAGAGATCTCTTCATTCATATATCCAGGTACCTAGATCTCTCATGAGATTTTATGAAGTGTTACGTCATGTGGTCTTATAGATCACTTTCCTCCTTATTATGATCACTTTGATCATCTGCTTATCTTCTTTATCAAGAAGTTTATTTGAAACCGATTTGTCTATACGCTTTAACCATACCATAGACTTTGTCCTTCCAGGATTTAATATGAGCATTTGCAATGAGAGTATAGTTACTTTCTTGGGGTCAGCAAATGCGTATGGCATGCTTTGGAATATATTGCAAATGAATTATTTTTTTATGAACTTCAAGTTCATATTATGATATTCGAGAATCTATATATGCAAATGATAATCCATTCGACGTAACATTTTCTTAATTGTTTATCATATCTTCCCCTCATATTAGAAAAGCTAACTTGTTTTCTCAACTTTGAGAATCCATCTTTGTGCATTATGGTGTTAATGAAAATATATACTACACATCAATAATAATAAGATGAAATTAATTGGTTTCTGACCCCGAACCACTTGTGATAGGAGAAAATAATATACTCTCGTATATAACGTATATCAAACTGATATACAAAACTTTGTTCTCATAAACAATTATTTAGCTATTAAGTGAAGACACTCAATAAAATATTTTGCTAAACCAACTGTGATGTAAACCAACTTATCAAGATGAACTTCTTGAATAGAAAATTTGAAAATTATGCTCTAAATTAAATTCTTGAGCAACTTACCTCGCAACCAGCAGGTTGCGAGTTAATAATAATCGTGCATGTAACCATCTCATAGATGCATCTTATTTGGCATACATGGCAGTGAATGGGCCAATATTCACCTTTGATATTTCCAGCATTCATGGGATTCAATCTCAATTTTAGTTGGTCTGCTAATTAATGAGAAAAAGTAATATAAGAGAATTCGTAATGAACTTTCTAGTTCTTTAATATTTACCCATGTGAATTTATATTATTTTTGCACATCATATTTTAATTGATATGGCTAAATCGATTATGCCAACTGAATAAATTATCAATATTGATAAACTTCAAATTTACACCATGACGTGTGCAATTATAAATAAACTCCAAGTTTATTATGATATGAGTTTTTATATCAGTAAACATCCACTTTATTGTGGTATTTTTTTATTTGTATTGTACAAACTGGAGAATAAAGCGGGTATTTCACATACATATTACTCCGCTACAAGTTGTTGTATTAGAAGATATTAAATCTTTCATTTATTTATAATCTTAATATAATCAACCGATTTCGCGTGTACTTTGGAAACTGAATAAGTTTCTTTGAGACATACTGCAACACAATACCTTATTGGTAATCAATTGTGTTTCTCCAAAAGAGTGCTAATTGGCTCTTCCAGAGCTCTCAATTAATTTTGTACTACCAAATATTCATAAACATCCATATGGTCATATATCTCTTTCAAGGAGAAAGTTATACCAATATGTTCATGGTCAAAATTATATGCAAGATATGTTTCTTGCATTATTGTAGTCCTTCAATAGTAACATTGCCAAAATATTTTGGTGTACAATGACCATTCACGCCATAATAATGAAATTATTTTCTTATATCATCTCAAACCTTCTTCTAGAGGTGAGTGTGGTATATTCACCACCACTAGCACGTTCATATTCTTCCAAGAATGAATATGTCTTCATAAATCAGATGTTGTCACATTCCCATCATGAATGGACCATAATCATCTATATGTGATATATAAAATCTCATGTCAAATCGATGACAAACATTACCTTCACAGAGTGAAGGATTATTTTGAGAATCCTTATTATTCTCATTACTCAATGATGACGATTATAATTTATTCGTCTATTGTCATGTCACATCCCCTGATAAAGTCATGGTAGTAATTTTGTCTTCTTTCATACTTATCACATACTGCTATCACATTCTCTAAAGGGAATAAGAATGGAGCAAATTTAATGGGACGGGTTTTCAATTCTTTGCCTTGATCATGGCAAGGCATAGAAATTTTACCACTTGGGATGGTTATAATTTCTTTCAATCTCCATTAGAGTTGCAATCAAAATTTATCGTCTTTGCTTGTATTTAAAATTAAATTATAGAATGACAAGAATTTGAAAGAGAAAAGTAAAGTACTTGCTTTAAATCCAGAATTTAATTACAAAGGAAGATCATAGAACGTTTGACGATCATTATTCTCAATCCCAAAGCTTCTACTCAATTGGTTAGAGTCTCGTATTGATAACGTGTCTGAAACAATAAAAGAGTATTGCAGAGCAAAATAAAGAGAGGGAGGGAATTGTTATTGATTTTGGGATGAATTACAATGGAATAAAACCCTCTATTTATAAGGAGATGGTAACTTAGCCACAAAGTAGTAAAACCCTAGAATTTCTCTAAATATAGACATTCACCATAAATAGAATTTTATTTATAACGAGATTAAAATAATAAAATATTCGTTTTAGATGGTTTGATTACGTGTTACGTAAGCCTCAAGATATTCCAGCTCGATTTGATCTTTAAACTTTAAACCCTATTTGCGGACATAAACAGCGGTAGGGGTTTCCAATTAGTAAATGGATGCGTTTACACAATGTAAAAGGGACATTAAGAATTAAATAAATGACATGTGATCATTGATTTGCCATAATATTGTCTGGCAAAAACAGCAGTAACCTTCATCTCGTGATAGTACGAAATCCTAGAGATAGAATCCTGCACTTACTTTAAGTAATATATATTTTATACTATAGATAATAGAAGCTGCAAGTTGAGAAAAAAAATATATCAGCGTCTTCTTGGCTTTTTCTTCCACAAAAGATCTAGTCCGTGACTCCACCATTATTTTCAAGAAAATTTAATTGGATGATTCATTGTATTGAGAACTTGAAATGTTATCTAATTTTTATTGGTCAATGCATAAGTTTGCTCTGCAAGGGGGGAGTTGAAGCGACGCTAATGGTGTATCTTTGTGACCTATGAGTTACTAGTTTCAGCTATGGAGTTAGTCTGTGATGCTTATATCCGAATAGGCTACTTACATTATATTCTTTGGAACGCAATCTTTTTCCGTATCATGCTGCAAAGCGGGATACTTTATGCGTTGGATTACCCTTTTTATGGAATAAATTGTTCGAATCCTCTAAAAATTTCCAATAAATTATTACTATATGATTATGTGAAAGTTAAACATTTCTACAATAATAGTTTGAAGGATTCGAGCAACATAGGCCAAGACCATTCATATCTCTGGTCCCTGCCTTTATTTATTAAACATTAAGTGGATTTCATAATATTGAGCTACAACAGCGATATGACTCAGATTTCGTGTTGTTTCAAGAAAGGAGGCTATGAATTATGATTTGAAGTGTTAATTTCTTACACTCATTTTTGGCAGAGCTGCTATAAACAGAAGATTCATTCAATTGCCAACAATCACGTACCATAACTTAACTTTTTGACGATCTATAGTTCCAAAAATAAAATAGGAAAATAATGTAGCACTAACATTTTCCTAGGAAACGTATAAATTAGTAGCACAAAGAAATAAAAACAGATAAAAGCGATCATCACAAAAGCAATTATTACTAAAAAAGAGTAAAGTGAGAGAAATAGAGAGAAAGTGTCGGTAGAGAGAGAAATAGAGAATCCGGCAACGGAAAGCAAGCTGCTCACCGCCGCCGGCCACCAACACAACCACCCCTACAAAATTACTCCCGCACACTATCTATGGCTCGGATCGTAACTCCAGAAAGTGGAATCCCACAGAAATTGACTCCAATCCCACTGCTACAATGGTTCCCGGAATGGGCAGTGCCCCGACGGTGATGCAGCCCGTATCGGAGAAGGAGGAATCAAAAAGGCCTTTAAAGGAACCAGATATGACAACAACAACAACAACAACAACAGCGAGGAAGCTCAATTTCTCAGTTGAATCGCAGAAGCAAACTTTTGCTGAAGTTGTTCAAGGTAATCGAACCCCAAACAAAGGCATGCAACTCAAATACTACCCTCCGATGCTGAAGGATGGAGTGAAAATCGCACAACTAAACCCCAAGGAGATAGACACATAGAACCAAAAATGGAAAACTGCTGCAATCGGATATGTAATAGGAGGTAACCCATCGTTTAAAGAAATGCTCAAATATGTATATGGAGTTTGGAATACTGTTACAACACCGACAGTACTGTTACATGATGATGGTTATCTCATTTTTAAATTCGATTGTATGGAGGAAAAAAAATTGATAATGCAAACTGGTCCTCACACCTTCAAAGGTACGCCTCTGATTTTAAAGGATTGGGATCCAAATTTTCAACTCCGGAATGAGTCAATGCGAATTGTACCAATCTGGATTAACTTCCCAGGTTTACCGATCCAATGTTTGGCAGAGGAGAACCTAAGTAGAATAGCTAGTTTAGTTGGTAATCCTTTATGCACTGATAGGCTTACTGCTGATTGTGAAAGGATTTTTTATGCTAGAATCCTAGTGGAATTGGATATAACACAACCCCTACCTGATGAAGCGTCTATTGAAATACCTGATGGGAGAAGCTGGATGCAAACAGTGGAATTTGAATGGAAACCTATATTCAGCCAAGACTGCAATTCATTTGGGCACAAACCAGGAGAATGTCAGAAGGAGGGAAAAAAAAGCGAAAAAGCCACAGGAGCAGAGAAAAGGGATCAAACATAACACAAAAAAGCAATGGCAACCAAAGTCTGCAAGGAAGGAGACTATAGTACACCAACAACATGAGGAGCAAACAGTTCAACCTGAAGAGGAAATCAATAAATAGTCGAGGCAAACAGGTAGTAACTATCCAAGGAGCTGCTGAGAATACTGCTCAAGGGGTGATCAAATATACTGAATTGAATGCCAAGCCTATTTCTACTGCAATGACTCTTAAGGAACCAGAACAAAGGATCAAACAGCAGTGACATAATGGAACAAAAACAGGTAAAGGGGAAGCTCAAGCAACCAATACCATCCATGATCATTGTCTCCTGGAACATTAGATGAGTGAATAAGTCCCAAAAACAGAGAGAGCTAAAAAAGTTCTTGAGGTCTAACAAAGTTGATATTGTAGCTTGCCTAGAAACTAGAGTAAAACAACCACATTCACAGACAATATACAAGAAGCTTGGGGATGACTGGAACATTGCAAATAACTATGCTTGTGCACCAAATGGGAGGATATGGATAATATGAAAATGGTCAAATGTCCATGTTGTACCTTTACAAACCACTGACAAAATGATCCGCTGCTGGGTGACAGACAAGAATTCCACTTTCTCTAGCTATATCACATTTGTTAATGGATTGCATTCCACACAGCAAAGGGCATCTCTATGGGATACCCTGAAAACTGTCAACTACAATGGTCCATGGCTTATAATAGGTGATTTCAACAGTGTGTTAGGAGTGGAAGACATGCTTAATGGGCAACCAGTACACAACTCAGAAATGACTGATTTCCAAAACTGCATTGATGATATAGGAGTGGGACAGATTACCAAGAGAGGGAACAGATACTCCTGAAGCAATAAAAGAGACACTGAAAACAGAATCTACAGTCACATTGACTGGGCTTTTGGTAACCCTGACTGGTTCAATACCTATACTGGAGTGGAAGCAGTATATATTCTGCCAGGATGCTCAGATCATACACCCATAATGCTGAACACTGGAGTTGTTAAAACCATAATGAACATGCCATATAGACTACTCACAACTGTTATGCAGCAACAGGAGTACAGAGAAACAGTTCAACAAATCTGGAGCCAACAGCACAAAGGTTTCACTATGTATTCTGTCTGGAACAAACTGCAACAGCTGCAACAAACTACCAGACATATTCATAAGGAACACAACTCTGTGGAGCAGAAACTGCAACAAATAAGAGAAGAGCTGAATGTTACACAGAGCAGATTGAATGAAGACCATTTCAACAGGCAGGAGATCCAAAAAGAGAAACAGTTACTGCAGATTATTGAAAAATGGGAAGCTATCCAAGAACAAATAATGAGGCAGAAATCAAGAGCCAATTGGATCCAACTGGGGGATCACAATAAAAAATATTTCCATGCCTACATGAAAGCCAGACAAGCAAGAAACAAAGTGAGTTGTATCCTTACTAAAGACCACATGAAAATCACTGATCCACAGCAGATACAACAGCACTTCACCCAATTCTTCCAAGAGTTACTAGGTACAGCAGCAACACAGTTGCCAGGCATTGACATCACAGTGGCCAGAGATGGACCTTGCCTCACTCTGCACCAACAACAGCAACTAGTGTCTCCAGTAACAGAACAGGACATACACCAGATTGTGCAGAAGCTCCCTCAAGACAAGACTCCACGTATTGATGGCTATCCTGCTGAATTCTGTAAAGAATTTTGGCCTATTGTGGGGGGGAAGTTACCCAGGCAGTGCAACAGTTCTTCCAAAGTGGAAAACTGTTGAAACAGATTAACTGCACAATTGTCACTTTGATCCCAAAAGTGCAAAATCCCAGCTATGTCAAAGAATATCGACCCATTGCCTGCTGTTCAACTCTTTATAAAATCATATCTAAGATACTAACAAACAGGCTGAAACTGGTTGTCGATTATTTAGTTGGTCAATCCCAATCGGCTTTCATAGAGGGAAGAAACATATTGGATAATATTATTATGGCACATGAGTTAATCAAAGGCTATAATCGCAAGACAATATCCCCTAGATGCCTGATAGAAGTTGACATTAGGAAGGCCTACGACTCTGTTGAATGGGACTTTCTCAAGGCAGTACTACTTGAATTTGGAATTCCTTATGAAATAGTAGTATTAATAATGAAATGTGTCTCCACCATCAGTTGCTCCCTTTTGATAAATGGAGGACTCACCAAGAGATTTGACGCAAGGAAAGGGCTAAGGCAGGGGGACCCAATGTCCCCCTACTTGTTTGTGCTAGCCATGGAATACCTAACCAGATCCTTAAGAAAGCTACAAAGAAACCCAAATTTTAGCTTCCACCCCAAATGCTCCAAACTACAAACCACACACATATGCTTTGCAGACGACCTTTTGCTATGTTGTCGGGCTGATGAGACTTCCATGAAGCTTCTGATGAATGAATTTGAACAGTTCTCTAAGGTCTTAGGCCTCCAAGTCAATATGGATAAAAGCTCCTTATATATAGCTGGTGTATCAACTAACTTCAAGGATAAAATATGCTCTGAACTCCAACTCACAAAGGGCACCCTGCCGTTCAAATATCTAGGAGTCCCCTTATCCACAAAAAAGGTCACAATATCACAATGTATGCCCCTAGTAGAGAAGATAGTGGGCAAAATCAGAAGTTGGACATCAAAACTCCTCTCTTATGCTGGCAGAATCCAACTTATCAAAAGTGTCCTCTTTGAAATGCAAATCTATTGGGCCCAGGTTTTCCTTATTCCAAAAAAAATTATAAAACTGGTAAATGGAATATGCAGGAATTACCTTTGGACTGGTAGTCATGAAACGAGCCATAGGAATCCAATTGCATGGGAAACACTGTGTAAACCAATGGCGGCAGGAGAACTGAACATTATATCCTATGAAAGATGGAATAAAGCGGCTCTATCAAAACTCTTCTAGGCCTTAATGGCAAAAAAAGACAAACTCTGGATCAAATGGATACATTATCTCTACATAAAGAAAAAATATATTGATACCATGGAAATTCCTAAACAAGCTAGCTGGCTCGTTGCGAAATTGTTTGGCGCAAGAGAATGGTGGGCAACTGATGGTACAGAACTGCAAACATGTACAAATAATGGGAAATTTAGCATCAGAAAGGTATACATTCAGACCACTCCTCAATATCCCAAGGTTACATGGAAAAAATTATTAATGGTCACTAGCATGCTCCCCAAACAGAAATACATCTTATGGATGGCGTTGCATAGACGCTTGGCGACGGTTGACAGATTAGCTAAATGGGGAATTCACACTAATCAATCATGCAGTTTGTGTGAAAGAGATACTGAAGAAACTCACAACCATTTATTCTTTGAATGCATATACTCCAAAACATTGTGGCAAGCTATGTTACAATGGTTGAAATATCAAAGAGCGACAGGCACATGGGAAACAGAAATTCAATGGTTGACAGTTAATGTAAACAGCAGAAATCCCAGAAAAATCATCCTAGGTGTGGTGTTTTCAGCGGTAGTATACAACATATGGATGGAAAGGAACAACATAAGGTTTCAACAGACAACCAGAGTCGTCAAAGACCGAGCAAAGGAGATTACAATTCAAGTTCACTTCACTGGCATAAAGCTACCTAAATGGTCACCCATGTTACAGAACATAAATAGCTATCCTTTATGTGAGTTTCCACAATTGTAGCAATTTATGTAATAAGGCATTAATTTTAACAACAACAGTTGTAGATCCAAGAAATATAATGTAAAAGAACAGATAATGTAAATTTGCCATATAGTTAAAACAAAATCAAAATTTCTTCTAAAACAACAGATAAAAGCCAAGAAATATTTAATAGTTGTTTCCAAGGGCCGACTTTGTCGGCAGTATCATCTTTTAACTAAGACCATTATGAAACCTAAGTAAATTACTATTTCTGATTCAAATATTAGTGATTTTGACAAATTTAATGTACTTTAGAATATGTGACGTTTACAATAGTTAAAACTAATTTCTGCAAATCTACCCTTCTAATTTGAGTGTTTAGTGAGACATTTGAAGAGAAAAGATAATTAATTTAGACAAAATACGTCTAAATACTCTTACATATGTTATAAGGCAATTAGATGTCCTTTTTAAATGTTTATTTTAAAATTTATGCTCCCTCCGTCCAATCTGTTTAATACAGATCGAATTTCAAGAATTAATTTTCTCAATTTTACTGCAAAATTTGGATATGCATAAAATCTTTCTTTTTGAAATAAAATTCACATATTTACATAACTATATAATTAATAATTAAAAATATTTAAAAATTAGTATAATAAAAATTCGCCTGGCTCTTAAAATCCGACCTATATCAAACAAATTGGGACAATTGAAAAAGCTTGTTTAGAGAGGTCTCATGAACAAAAATGATATGCCTACATCACAACTAATGGTGTTTATTGTTCGGTTTGGATTTTTTTTTCTTAAAAAGAAATTAAATCAAAAATAAGTCGAATTTTAAATATTAGAACCAAACCAAACCAATTAAGTTGGTTTTTTCTTGATTCGATTTATGTCGGTTTTTTATTTTTTCGGTTATTTATTATTATTTTTTAAAATATAAAACATACACTAACAAACACATATTTCGGCGACCACATATTCAACGTAACACTACCAAATCAATTGTTATTTGAGAAATCTATTATTTACAAGGATATATTAATGATAATTGAATCAAATAGAGATATATTTAAGGAGTTAATTAGAAATATATTATTTTTAACATGAAATAGATTCTTACAGTTAACAAAAGAAAACTACCAATCAAACTAGAATGTAAAGATAAAGACTTGTACTAAAAGTGTAAACGAATAACATTTACTATAAAAATTTTGAAACTTTGTATAAAAGTATACATACACACGCGCGCGCACAAACATATATTCGGTTTAATAAAAATTTTAAAATTTTAAAAATTCTCATATATTAGGTTTGGTTTTTTTTGTTTATTAAAACAAAAATCAAACCAAATTTGAACGGTTATTAAATTTCAAAATTAAAACTAATTCAAACCAAAAAGTATCTTTTTTGGTCATTTTGGTTTGGTTTTCGGGTTGGTTCAGGTTTCCGAATTTTTATGAACACCCCTAATTTCACACCTATAGTCATTTCTTAGATCTTGGATGACTGTGAGATATTTTGTGCATCATATTATCTTTTATAAATAATACACGGGGCATTTACATATGTACCCGCTTTTTTGATCACCTTTTAACTTATACCCGCTTTGCCAAAAAAAATACAAGCATGCCCACTTTTTGCATAACTTCAGACATACGGGCCTGAAGCAGCAAAAATTTATGTCTAAAGTTTAAACATTAGAATGTTTTACCTGAATGTAGTAAAACTTCAGATATTTTGCATGAAGTTTGGTCTGACTTGCAAAGACAATCACGCAAAAATCAGTTCATAGTACAAATGGAAAACTTCAGTTCGATAAAACTACATCATATTTTGGCTGGAGTTTTGTTTGTAATTGCTGACTTTCAGCATTCTAGTAGCTGAAACTTTGTTCTGCATTTGCTAAACTTCAGCATGTTTTAGCTAAAGCTTTTTTTTATATTTACTGAACTTCAGCATATTTTAGTTGAAAATTTGTTCTGTTTGTGATGAACTTCAGCATTCTAGGGCTGAAATTTTTTTTTGTATTTACTGAACTTCAGTATTCTTAAAGCTGAAGTTCTAAACAATAATGAATTTAATAAATAATGATTAGCAGTGATCGATGTTGCTCATTTTAAAGATTAAAGAATGAAAAGTATCTTCGACATGAAAACAAGTTACTACAGATAAACTAGAATCAAAAACCAATGTGCTTGTAAAGCTAAAATATATATGAGGTCAAATTATTGTGAATAAGATCAAACTGAACATAATGGAACAAGCAGATATATATGAATCATCATGCTAGAACATATAATAATATCTCAAGCTCATTTAGAAAACGAAGGAGGAAGAGGAAGAGAAGAGGCTGAAATTTTTTAAACAGTGTGTACAAATTAAAAAAATTAAAAAGTAAATATAGATTAAGGGGTTTTGACACAGTTACCTACAAAAACAAAACTATTTACCCTTGTCTACCCATTTGTTTTTCCTACCCATAAACTTGTTGGAAGAGGATTGCTATTAATATTTGGAGGGAGGCTTTTAGGCTAAGGGAATTTTGGAAGAGTAGAAAGATTTTGGAGAAGAGAAACTTTTATTACTCAAACTTGTTTTTGATTTTTTTTGGCTTAATACAACATGGGCAATCCTACACCTATTTATACTTGGCCACTACCTCAATCAATGGCCAAGATTTATCCAACACAACTTTAATCTAATGGCTACAAATCACCTTCTACACAATTCTACAAAAATATCCACTCTCTAGATCACTCCATACTTATCTATATCATTCTATTATTCTAAAGATATTTCTAGAGCACATTTCTAGAACATGGGCCAAATGGGCTCACATTCTAGAAAATAGGCGAATTGGGCTCTTTATTTTTCATAATTTCTTAAGCCCAAATAATTATTACAAAATCAAGTTTATTTTAGTTTTATTTTCAACACCCCCCCCCCCTTAAACTTGATTTGTCATTCCAAGCAAACTTCTTAACTTGATGAAGTCCTCTTGCTTGAGTGGCTTGGTGAAGATATCCGCAACTTGGTCTTTGGACTTCACGTACTCTACGTGTACATCCTTTCTTATGATGCACTCTCTTATGTAGTGATAGCGTGTGTCAATATGCTTGCTTCGATCATGGAACACCAGATTTTTTGCCAACGCCAACGTCGACTTATTATCCACGCAAATTGTAGTTGGATCTTCATGTGGCCATCCGAGCTCCTTTAGCAAACTTCGCATCCAAATTGCATGACATACACAGGAGGTAGCGGCAACGTACTCAGCCTCACATGTGGATAGAGTGACAATTGGTTGTTTCTTGGACATCCAAGTGAAGGCGGTGTCTCCCATGAAGAACACGAAGCCCGTGGTACTTTTTCTATCATCAATGTCTCCGGCCCAATCGCTATCACTATAACCAACAAGCTTATAATCATTAGAAGTTGAATAGAACAAGCCAAAGTTGATTGTACCTTTGAGGTAGCGAAGAATTCTTCTTGCAGCCTTCAAGTGTGTAGTAGTTGGATTCTCCATGTAGCGACTTATGAGGCCGGTGGCGTAGAGAATTTCGGGTCTCGTGCAAGTCAAATATCGTAAGCTCCCAACTAAGCTCTTGAACATCATCGTGTCCACTTTCTCAGCTTCATCATGCTTCGACAACTTGATCCCGCACTCCACCGGTGTGTTGACTGGGTTGCAATCATCCATCTTGAACTTCTTTAGGAACTCCTTCGCATAGCCCTCCTGTGAGATGAAAATTCCATCCTCAAGTTGTTTGACTTCAATGCCAAGATAGTAAGTCATAAACCCAATGTCGGTCATCTCGAACTCTTTAGCCATCGCTTGCTATAACTCATCGATCATCCTTTGGCTATTTCTTGCAAAGATTAAATCATCCACGTACAAGCAAACGATCAAGATATCTCCATCTTTCATCTTGGCATAGAGCGCATCCTCATGTGGGCATTTGGCGAAGTCATTTTCTTGCAAGTACTTGTCGATCCTACTGTTCCATCCCTTGGTGCTTGCTTTAGTCCATATAACGCCTTCTTCAATCTTAAGACTTTGTCTTCCTGCGTCTTCACCTCATAGCCCATAGGTTGTCGGATGTAAACTTCTTCCTCAAGGACTCCATTCAAGAATGCCGACTTTACATCCATTTGGTGTATCTTCCATTTATTTTGAGCTGCTAGAGAAATGATTAGTCTTAAAGTTTCTAAATGGGCTACAGGGGCAAATACCTCGTCATAGTCGATGCCGGCTCTTTGACTGTATCCTTTTGCAGCAAGCCTCGCCTTGTATCTTTCGATTTCTCCCTTACAGTTTTTCTTTGCCTTGTACACCCACTTGACGCCGATCGCCTTTTGCCCTTTTGGAAGTGAAGTCAGCTCCCAGGTGTCGTTCTTTTTGATGGACTGGATCTCCTCATCCATTGCATCTCGCCATTTCTTACTTTGTACGGCTTCTTCAAAGGTAACTGGTTCACAATCAGCAAATAGACAAAGAAGAGTAAGGTTCTCTAACCTTTCAGTGTCTTCATAAATGTCTTCTAAACTCCTTGCGCGTTCCTCGCTCCTTTCATTCAGAAACGATGGTGGCGAGTCATCTTGAACTGCTGTTGGCGAGGTAGGTGGAGTAGTTAGCTATCGCTGGGCATCCTCTGCTGTAGATCTTTGTTCTTCTTCTTCGGTTGGAATAATGGAATTAAAGTCCTCGTGAGAACCAAGATTCCATTCTCCTTCTTCATCAAACTCCACGTCCCGACTTATCACAAGCTTGTTAGTATCTGGATTATATAATTTGTAGCCTTTGGAGTTGGATTCATACCCGATAAAGATGAACGCCTTACTTTTTTCATCGAGCTTGCTCCGTGTCTCGTCAGGTACATGTGCGTATGCTTTGCTTCCAAAGACTCTTAGATGGGAGATTCCTGGCTTCCTTCCACTCCAAGCTTCTTGTGGTGTCTTTCCCCACACACTCCTTGTTGGTGATCGGTTGAGTAGATAGACTGCACACGCTACTACTTCGGCCCAGAATTGCTTTGGTAGCTTCTTGCTCTTTAGCATACTTCGCGCCATGTCTAGAATTGTACGGTTCTTCCTTTCCGCCACTCCATTTTGTTGGGGGGACCTTGGTACCGTTAGTGGACGCCTTATTCCATGCTCCTCGCAAAAATTCTGAAACTTTCTAGAAGTGAACTCGCCTCCACGATCGGATCTCATGGCCTTTATGTGTAGTCCACTTTCTTTCTCCACTGCCGCTTTGAATTTCTTGAATACTTCAAATGCCTCCGATTTTTTCTTCAAGAAATACACCCATGTCTTTCTAGAAAAATCATCAATAAATAGAAGGAAATAGTTGCTTTTACCAAGGGAGCTTGGCTTGATAGGACCACATATGTCGGTATGTATGAGCTCCAATGGCTTTTGGGCTCTCGAGCTTGACTCCTTTGGAAAACTCTTCCGAAATTGCTTTCCGAGTAGGCATCCTTCGCACAATTGATCGGGATGGCTAACGTATGGTAGTCCTCGTACCATGTCCTTTTTGGATAGTAGCTCCAAGCCTCCAAAATTCAAGTGCCCAAATCGAAGATGCCAAAGCCAAGATACATCTTTGTAGCAAGCTTTAAGACACTTTGCAACATCATTTTGAATGTTCAACAAGAACATTCTATTTTTGGACATAGGCACCTTAGTGATTAAATTATTTTTATTATCTCTTATGGAAAGACTATGATCTTTCATGTGAATGTCATAGCGCTTCTCTAAGAGTTGCCCCAAACTCAATATATTATTTTTCATGTTGGGCACATAGTAGACATTTGAGATAAATTGGTGATTTCCATTCTTCAAGCGGATTAGGATGTTACCTTTGCCTTTCACTGGTATTTTGGATTCATCACCAAAAGAAACATTACCACTCACCGATTCGTCGAGCTCCACGAACATGCTCCTTTTTCCACACATATGGTTGCTCGCCCCGGTGTCAAGGTACCAAGTGTTGTCTTGTCTCCCTTATTCTCCTTTGTATGCTAGAAGTAGGGTCAGGTCTCTTTGGCCCTTATCCTCCACAAGGTTGGCGGTCTCTTCGACTTTGGTTTGAGACCCTCTACGTTGTGAAGCATAGTGTCCATATTTTTTATAAGAATAACATTTGATTTGAGATTTATCGTACCTTGCACCTTGGTTGCCTCTCCCACGACTTGGGTATTCTATTCTTTCTTTATTGTTGTTGAAATCTCCTCGTCCACGTCCATAGCCTCGACCTTGTCTACGACCACGGCCTCTTCCATATTGACCTCGTCCATTTCCGATATTTTCTTCCTTATCTTTTATTTGCATCTTGAATAATTTCTCCACTATATCTTGTTTTTTCTTATGCTTTTCTTCATATGCTTGTAAGGATCCCATTAATTGATCAATTGACATCTCCTCCAAATTTTTAGTTTCTTCAATTGTTATGACAATATGCTCGAATTTGGAAGTTAATAACCGGAGTATCTTCTCAATAATTCTAACATCTTCCGATTTTTTACCATTTCTTTCATTTAATTTGAAACCACCAAAACTCTTGAAAAATAGTCGGAAATGGACTCCCCTTATTTCATATGTAAAGACTCAAATTCTTCTCTTAATGTTTGGAGACGTACCTTCTTTACTTGCTCGGCACCTTTGCAAGACGTTTGGAGTTTCTCCCACGCTTCCTTAGCAGTGGTTGCACTTGAGATCTTCTCGAACCCATCATCATCCAATGCTTGGTAGATGAGGTAGAGAGCTTTCTTGTCTCTCTTTCTTGAATCCTTCAAACCATCCTTTTAAGTTTGGGATAATGTAGATTCATCTCGGGGCTCATTGTAGCCTTTCTCTACAATATCACAAACATCATGTGCACCTAGGAGAGCCTTCATCTTGATACTCCAATTATCATAGTTGCTCTTGTTGAGCATAGGAACTTGGAAGGATGCAACATCATTTGCCATGGTTTTAGAAATTTTTGGTTAGAATCTTGTGGCTCTGATACCACTTTGTTGGAAGAGGATTGCTATTAATATTTGGAGGGAGGCTTTTAGGCTAAGGGAATTTTGGAAGAGTAGAAAGATTTTGGAGAAGAGAAACTTTTATTACTCAAACTTGTTTTTGATTTTTTTGGCTTAATACAAAATGAGCAATCCTACATCTATTTATACTTGGCCACTTCCTCAATCAATGGCCAAGATTTATCCAACACAACTTTAATCTAATGGCTACAAATCACCTTCTACACAATTCTACAAAAATATCCACTCCCTAGATCACTCCATACTTATCTATATCATTCTACTATTCTAAAGATATTTCTAGAGCACATTTCTAGAACATGGGCCAAATGGGCTTACATTCTAGAAAATAGGCTAATTGGGCTCTTTATTTTTCATAATTTCTTAAGCCCAAATAATTATTACAAAATCAAGTTTATTTTAATTTTATTTTCAACAAAACTAATTACATTTCTCTATCCATAGTAGGTTTTGTGGGGAAGTTTTTCTTTATTCTTCAATTCCTTTTTTATTTCTATGCTTCTTTCTTTTCTTCTTTCTTTTCTCCTTTTCTTTTTTCTCGCTTTTTTCTTATTTTTTTTTCTTTTTTTCCTATTCTAATTTCATTTAACTTCTTTTGTTTTTATATTCTTTTTTTTTCATAATCTATTTTTTTTTTATTATTCTTTTTCTTATATTGTTACTAAAGAAAAATCAAATTGTATACCGATTAAATATAGCTAATATAACCAAAAAAATATTAACTAACATTTGATACCAGTATAGTATATAGTTATACCAACAAGGTATACAATTGTACGCAAAGAGTTAAAAAAAGTTTAATTCAATTATTAAACTGAAATAATACCAGTTGTAAATAAAAATTTTAAAAAATTCTAAAAAGGATCTAATTGTAAGAGTATACCGTTACATTATATAGCATACTATAATTTATTTATTTTTTTTTTTTGTATTTTTTATTTTTCGCTCACGCTAGTTAAAAGATTAAAATAAATTAAACAAAAAAGCAAGTGAATTTACCGATAATAAATATACTATTATAGTATATTGTATACTATTATAATATATTGTTAGAATATCTTGCATATTATTACAGTATACCATAACAATATATTTGTACACTATAATGGTATACGGTTATAGTATAATTATATACTCCTATAGTATATTAGTATACTGTAGCGGTATATTGTTAGGAAACACTGTTCTTCTTCGATTATTACTGTAGTTGTGTTCTTTTTCGATTTTCAACTGAAAATTCGATCTCAATCACCTCAAATAAGTTCCAAGTCTCGACCAAACTGACTCAACATTTAGTTACAGTTGTCAATCGATATTTTAATCACGCAAGTCAAAATCTAATCAAATAATTGCAAACTTGACAAATGCAATTTATGATTTTCAAGTTTCAAGGTCTTTCAATGGTTGATCTAATTTTTCTTACAATAAAGCACTATAAACGTATCAAAAGATGGAGCTTCTAACATATTTTAATAAGATTTATTATTATATTGGAGTATAATCTCTTACTTTATATACAATTGATAAATATAGTTATGCTAGATAATTATATGAAAACCGCCTTGATAGAGATAATTAGATTTATAATTATGCATATATACGTAAAAAATTGTTAATATTTATGTATTATTAGATCTTAAATGATCAAATATTTCATCAAAAAAGTCCTCTGATGTACCAAATACTTACTATAGTGAAAATTAGCTTTTATATTTATGTAGTTTAACCAAATGTTATGTTACTCATATTTAGCTGTAGATTTTCATTCCATGTTCACTAAATTTACTCATAATATGGAAAGAACAATTTATGGAAGTAATTATATTTGATGTAGGTACAACAAATTCAAGAGAAAAAAGAAATGGGAAACCGGGTAATAAGTTTGGTATGGATAAGTAGGAATGTAATTAAATCTTAAATGGACAAACACTGGTAATTAATTTGAGTCAAATAGGTATTATGTAGTTTCCTCTAGATTAATAAGGTGCCGTGCAAACATAATAGACTGATAGGATATACGTGCCATATGGGAGGAGCCACTTTTTAAAAGGTAGAGAGTTTGGAATGTAGTGTCCAGTCTCTCCCTAGCTCATCACGGACTGAACAGCAAAAGTAAGTGCCAAATTTGTTTGAATCTGCAATTCATTTCCTTTCTCCGATTCACATATTGTCACTTGGACCAAAAGTTTGAAATTTGAGGCCAAAAAGTCGCAGCTTCCTTTGGAACCTTATGGCTATTTAATTGAGACAGAAATTAAAGCTTACTATATTATCCAATTGTGATATTAAAAGAGTACTATTAGTATTTACTCCCAAGTCAATTGCACCACGATAAAATTGTGATAGAGTGGTAAGTACTTATTTATTTTTAACTAGAAGTATTTGGTTTGAATTCTGAGTATAAAGTCGTCTTTGTTAGGGAGCGCTTTACCCCAACGTAGAATTTCTTGGCATTAGTCGAACCGCAATACAAGTACCGGAAACTGAGGAAACCAAAAAAAGATTTGGTCGGCCTATCTTTTGTTTATCCCTCTGAACAGCTAGCTGCCGAATGCATAAATACGGTGATAGTGATTTAAGAATTTTAACGATTTTAGTGAACTTTTAATCTACAAGAGTATGAAAATTTATAAATTGGACTTAGCCGTGTTAACAAACTTACAGAAGATCTTTGGAAAAAGTTAAACAATTATAAGGAAAAGTTATTTAATTTAATCTACTTTGTACAGCGGTAGGTTACCTTCTTAAAACTTATAAATCTTTGTCAATTCTTTTTCTACAACTATTTTCATCGATTTCCATAAATAAAAAGTAAAATCTGTGACCAAGATAAACTGTGAAAAATCTTATGGGATGACATTCTTAAAATACTTCCTATGATTGCCTAAACACTTTCTAAATTCTAACTAACAGTATTTTAGTTAAATTTATTCACCTAACCAGATCAACTTGGAGGTAAAATGGTTAAAAGAGAAAGGGAAGAGGAGATTAAAAGCCAATGGACTTATTAATAGTATCTTCTTCATAAAATGCTTGTGTTAAAGCTAGATAGTTCCGTGGTGAATATATTTGTTTACATTTTTATTGGTATATAAAGCATAAACTGTCAAACACTTGTAGAGCTGGCTTTCATAAGCACTTTCTTTTATGGTTTAACCATTCGTTAGCCGAAATTTACTAATCCGATTAATTTGAATATGCGTCATGTAGGATGCGTTAAAGGCGAACTACTCCCTAAAAGTTTCTCAATTCCTATAACTCAAACTAGAAAAATAGAGGAATCGCATTCAGCTCACCACACTCGTGAATGGATTTGTAAACACTTTTTAACTAACACTAGTTCTTTGATTTACTCACCTAACCCTAGCACCTTGTTGGTGAAAATGTTTTACAAAAAATAGATAAAGGGAAAATCCAAACCACTTGGTAAAATAGTAGTAGTATCTTCTCTATAAGAAAGGCAGTGCTAAAGGAAGTGCCATAGTGTACCATTCTTTTGGTAGCATTTGGCAACATTTCCTCTCCTTACCAATAATGGAGAAGTTCAATGTAGCTCGAGTTTTATTGTTCCTTCTCCAACTTGGAACTTTGTTCATCGCCCATGCATGTCCTTACTGCCCTTATCCTCCTTCCACCCCAAAACACCCAAAGTTGCCTCCCAAACATCCATCTCCTAGGGTAAAACCACCTTCTACCCCCCACCACCCCAAACAACCTCCTCATGTAAAACCACCTTCCACCCCCACCCACCCTAAACATCCCCCACATGTAAAACCACCTTCAACCCCTAAGACCCCTAAACACCCTACACCAAAACCATGCCCTCCACCCCTACCTCCACATGTCAAGCCACCTCATGTAAAACCTCCATATGTCCCAAAACCACCAGTAGTACATCCACCTCCCACTGTCAGTCCACCTTATGTGCCTAAACCACCATCACCAACACCACCTGTTGTTTCACCCCCAGTCACTCCAAAACCACCAGCACCAACACCACCGGTTGTTTCACCACCATTCATTCCAAAACCACCAGTTGTTTCACCACCTTTCACTCCAAAACCACCAGCTCCAACACCCCCAGTCGTGTCACCACCTTTTGTACCCAACCCTCCAGTGGTAATACCACCACCCTACGTGCCAAATCCTCCAGTTGTTACACCGCCAACAGTGAAACCATCTCCACCACCACCTTCACCGTGCCCTCCGCCGCCCCCGACAATAGTACCATCACCACCTGCACAGCAGACTTGCCCCATTGATGCTCTTAAGTTGGGTGCTTGTGTGGACGTGTTGGGGGGATTGATCCACATTGGTATCGGCGGCAGTGCTAAACAGACATGCTGTCCACTTCTTATGGGACTTGTGGATTTGGATGCAGCCATTTGTCTTTGCACCACCATTAGGCTCAAGCTCTTAAGTATAAACATCATTCTTCCTATTGCTCTTCAAGTTCTTGTTGATGATTGTGGCAAGTATCCACCTAAAGATTTCAAGTGTCCTTCATCCTAAATCAAGGTTGTCTTTTTGTTTTCCCCTTCAATTTTGTACGATTTGGAACTTCATGTACTACTTCAACATTAAAGTTAGATCATAACATTATGCAATATGATGCAGGATGCTGCTATAATTAATAGGAAAGGCTCATTAACTTGAGTGGGACATTTGATTAATTCTGTTGCATTTTCATATATAGTTGAAGATACATTCTGCGAATGCAAGGGTGTGAGATTGCAATTTCCATTTTATCATGGCGAATAAATTGAAGGAAAAAGAAAAAGAGTGACAAATGAACTCCTCCAATGGAGATAAGCTTTTGACGAGTTATTTACCTTTCATTAATGTACGGAATGTTGTATTTTCATTGTTTTGATAAGGAAATGCTTTTTAAAGTGCTGTATATTGTATTGCCGATTTGAAATTATGAACATGCATGAGGTAATAAGAACTCACTTAATTCATCCTGCAAGTCATGCCATACAATTATAGAACATGACGTCCTTCCGGGAACATAACCAATAAAATTGGAACGATGTAGAAAAAATTAGTAACTCCTAGCTAGGCACACACAAAGAAAAGTATAGGCCATGAAGAGGGTGGAAAACGGGCGGGTTAAGTCGGATATGAGTGAGTCGAAATGTGTAATTCAAAAAAACAGATAAATTATCTAACTCGACTCATATTTAATACGGATGAAAGAAACAGGTTATCCAATGGATAATATGGATATCCATATTATCCATGGCTTCTTGAGTACGATCAGTTCTAGGAGAATTCTAGTCTCTCAAACTTGAGGAACCCCAATTTGAGGCTTTGCAAATGTAAAAGTTAAACTTATTAGCTATCCATTGATTATCCATTTTCTAATTGTATATAATATTCATATTCGACCCATTTTATAAAAATTATTATTCAACCCATTTTTTAATGGATAATATGAATTGATAATTATTTTCTTTTAACCATTTTGTCACGTCTAGATATGACCACGACAATGGAACACCTTAATCTCGTGTGTGAACAAATTCTTTGAATTGAAAGAGTACACTACCCCGTTCACAAAATATTCTTTTGGAATGTATGGTTCCCAGAGGCGGACTTACGTTGTAGCCTCCACAAAAACTATATATATATATAACCGTTAAATATTTTATTTGTGCCCCAAGCACAAAAAAACTGACGGAAGAAGTGGTTGCTGTGGAAACTTTAAATCCCTCCTTTGCTAGAAGATATGGGTTCTCGAAACCATCTTCAGAGCAATTTTTCTTAGTTCGAAACCCTTCTTTTCTTGTCCCTTTTATCTTAATTTTTTGAATGAATACAACGTAATTTATACTTAATAGCAAATAGCTTTACTTTTTACTTTTATCTTGCTTTAATTCAGTTATAGCTTAGTACTAATATATAATAGTCAATATTAATTAATTTTATATTTTTTCAAATTCCTACACTAAAATTAAAAGCCTCAATTTTAAATTATCACTCCACAAATAGAAAAATACGAATTCTTCTGCAACAACCTTCTTCAACAATCACTTTAACTCCGACTTGGCAATAAAAACTAAGAGTTTGAGACTCTTCTTCAGTTTTTTGACTATTAGCATACCCTTAATCTTGATTTCTCTAGTAAATTTCTGATAATTTAAAGTTTGAATGCTCTTTTGATAGCTGACCTCTTTTTTATTAAAAAATTAAAAATGTTGAAGTGTGAAGCATGCTTAATCAAATATCCTCCCTTCACATAATACCCATTTTGTGAAGAACTCTCTCTCTCTCTTTGGTTTTTTCTTTTTCTTTAAAACTTCTTATTGTTTATACTTAGATGATAAGTCATCATAAATATTAAATTTTTAAATAGTTGCATGCCGAATTTTATCGCTAGTGATTAGCATACAATGATGCCCCTGTCATGCTCAAATCCTGGGTCCGCCTTTGATAATTCCCAATACGAAGTGTGTGTAGGTTACTGTTTATTCTAGGACATGAATTCAATTATTATCAAATGGAGTTAACTACGAGGTTATAATTACTTTTAACCAATTTGATTTTGTAATATCTTATAACATTTGCAATTTTGCATACAACTTAAACTCGGCACAATAATTGCCTTCTCATTTTCTTTACTTTTTGTGACGGTACCCGTCACAGATGGAGAGAGAAATCAAAATCGAAGTAGTACGTACCATGTAGCATGTTTAACCAAAAAATAGATATAATAACTCGATCGGACGTTTTACTTTCTAGAATCATGTTCTCTTAAATAATACTTCTGGAACGTAATTTTACTATTTTATGACTTACGAGGATGGTTAGTTCGAAATTTGGAAGGGTTCGGGTTGAAATCGAAACACTTGGTACCTTGAAGTTGGCTTAATCCGTAATATTTTTACTGAACGACCACGGAATTGAGATTTGACAATTTAAATATGCTCGTATGATGATTTTGGACTTGGGTGTGCGTTCGGATCAGGTTTTGGATGATCCGGGAGCGTTTTGGCGCCTAATAGTGAAAGTTGATTCTTGAAGGTTTTAGAAGTTCTTTAAATTTGGTTTGGAGCGGGTTTTTGTGATATCAAGGTCCAAACGGAATTTATGATCAGGAATAGTTCTGTAATATCATTTAACAGTTGCACGCAAAATATGATGTCATTCCGAGTAGATTAAGTATGTTTCGGCACATTAGAAGTAAATTGAGGAACTTGAAGTTCTTAAGTTTGATTCAAATGATTTTGGGGTGTGATTCTTAGTTATTATCACGACTCCAGTTCGCCCTCCGTGAACTATCATGACGGCACCTAGTCTCTACGACTAGGTATACCTAACAAATTGCAGAAACAGAAAATAACAAAATAAAACTAGACATAAACTACAGAAATAACATAATGAAGCGTTTGAGATGCCGCTCGGCATATACAATACAAACTCTCGAACTGAACAAAATTTCTCAAAATTCATAATCACATAAAATCACAAGCTTTTGAATGTCTACAAGTATCTAACTCCAGAATATCTAAATAAAAGAAAATACAGAAGGGCTAATAATTTAAGAGAGAATAAAAAGGGACTCCTTGGTCTGCGGACGCAGCAGATATACCTCAAAGCCTCTGAAAAATCGTCTGGCATCAAGAGTGGCACTCAGTAAGCGCCAAGCCTAACCTTGGTTGGGTAGGGACGAGGAAAGTCAGGGTCCTACTGAGGCTAAATGAAATAAGGTATAACAGTATAGAATAAGGCAACATAAATAAGTGCAATACTAAGAAGTAACACATTGAACAACAACAGCTACCCTAGAGACAGAATAATCATATAAGGAATACAACTCCAAACAGAGATAACAACCATGGATCTCTCAGGATACCGTCCGGTAGTCCCAAATATAAAAATCCAGTGGATCTCCCGGGTGTCGTCCTGTAGTCCAACTCATAATGCGCAGGGATCTCCCAAAATACTGATTTGTAGTCCCAAATGTAAATACTCAGTACTGGGAGAATCTACCGGGTGTAATCCCATAGTTCCAATATAAAAGTGTAGGGGATCTCCCGGAATACCGATTCGTAGTCCCAAAGTAAACACACATCAACCACACGAAGAGTACACAATTCAATTCAAATTCCCTACCAAGGTAAAATATGTATTTCTAGCCTAGCACGCTGTACATAATCCAAATAAGGCAGTTTGAGCAAGTAAAGTCATTAAGTCAATTAGACATGCTTCCCTAAGCTAACAGCAGGCTTAAATTACAAGTAGTATAAACAGGAAGGAAACACGATTATAGTTACTTAATAAAAATTGGATTTTCAACAATTAGTACAAGTACGAAATCGTCACCTCACGTACAAGGCATTTCAAATATCAATAATATCAAATCCTAAGGGGAGGTTCGACCACAAAAGGTTAGGCAAGCCACTTATGTCACGACCCTAGTTCACCAATTGTGAACCTGTCATGACGGCACCTAGTATTCACGACTAGGTAAGCCTAACACCTTGCAGAATTTAACAGTTTGAAGTAGAACAGTAAACAAACAGTAATTAGAATAAGAAATGTATAACGGTGCCGCTTGGCACATACACTGAGTACACAACTTCTAAAAATAACATCCCAAAACCCGGAATCTCACGGGCAACACAGGCTATGAGAATATAAGTATAGCTCTAATATATGGAGTGTCTAGTACAATGGATAAAAACAGGAAACGGTACTACTAACTACAGGATAGAATGGATGGAGATTCTCCGGTCTCCGGACGCAGCAGATATACCCCAAGTCCCCGATGGCAAGCTCCAAACTCACTGATGATAGCCTGGCCGGATGCATCTGGATCTGCACAACAAAGGTGTGCAGAAGAGTAGCATGAGTACACCACAACGGTACTCAGTAAATGCCAAGCCTAACCTCGGTTGGGTAGTGACGAGGAAGGTCGAGGCCCTACTGAGACATATATAAGAACAAATATGAAATGAATAGATAGTAGGAAATACAATAAATCTCGAGTATCTAGCAAAAAGAATAAGTAAAACGTAACAAGCTATAAATACAAATCTATAAATACAAGAACGATCACTACAGACTATTTATCATGGGGGATCTCCTAGTATCCCGAGGATCTCTTGGTATCCTCATTATATACACAAGGGATATCCAATTATCCCGAGGATATCCTGGTATCCTCCATTTAATCACGAGGGATCTTCAAGTATCCCGAGGATCTCCTAGTATCCTCCAATTTATCAATCCTATGCCGGAGATTTCCTAGTATCTCGTACTTCCAATCTCAGAACATAATACATACAGGGAACTCCCGGGATGCCGTCTCGTAGAACCATTCGTAACACATCACAACAATTGAATATTTAATAGAGAGAAGCTAAGTACAAGCAACATGTAAAAATCTAGAGTGTAGCATGCTCGAAAAAAGATAAATATTTTAATTTAGTCAAATAGAGAAAATAATTTACTAACATGCTTTTCCTAAGCTAAACCAAGTGAAATTGTATTTTTAACAGCTAAATACGTGAAGAAACACAATCTAAATATGCCAAGTAAGGTGAATTTTCAACAACTAGCACAAGTACACGCCCGTCATCTCGTGCACTAGGCATTTTAAACAACAGTGAAGATATCCTAAGGGGAAAGGTCCCCCACACAAAGTTAGACAAGCCACTTACCTCGAACCAGTAAAAAATTGCTAAGAAAAAATGCCCTTGCCACGAGTATCCAACTCCGAGTGGCCTAAATCTATTCAAACCAATTAGATAATGTAAATAACATCGCAAGTAATTAATTTTACTATTAAAATTAAAGCTAAGGCACGAAAATAGGTAAATGACCAAAATGACACTCAGGCCAACATCTCGGAATCGAATAATTTTTATATTTTTAGAAACCTCGTACTCTCACAAGTCTAACCATATAAAATTTCCCAAATCGGAAGTCAAATGCGCCTTCAAATCCTCACAATTAGGTCTAAGAACTTTACCCCAATTTTCGTCCAAAAATCCTAAATTAAAGGTTAAAATCACGATTAGATTAGTGGATTTTAGTCATATAGGAGTAAGGAATCATTACCCAATAGTTGCTTCTGAAAAACCCTCGAAAATCTCCCAAACTTGAGCTCTCTAGCTTATGTTTTTTTAAAAATGGAAGAAGGGTTCGTTTGAAATGTTAATATCTGCCCTTGGATTTTCTTCAGTGCGATCGCATAAGTGGAGATGCGATCGCATAGAGTAAAGTGTGAAGCCCCGGAAAATTGGCCTATGGGAACGCAGGAGGGGCCCTGCGATCGCAGAGAAGGAAGAAATCATGCTACGCAATCGCGACCTGGGCCACGCGATCGCATAGGAGAAATTTTGGCCTGAGACACCGGCTCAGTTAACTCAATGCGAATACGGAAGGGCAATGCGATCGTGAAGAGGAGAAAGGCCGAGTATGCGATCGCAGACAGTACATTGCGATCGCGTTGAAGGAAATTGGGCCCCGTCAAGAATGCACTATGCGATCGCGAGAGTGAGGATGCGATCGCAGAGAAGGATTTTCTGTAGCAGATCTGAAGGAACATCTACGACTTTTTACAACATGAAAATGCCCCGTTGGGCATCCGAAACATACCTGAGGCCCCCGAAACCTCAACCAAACCTACGAACCATACATCATTTAATCTTGTACCAATCCTTAAACCTCTTAAAACAATGCTGGAAACTCAAATAAATCAAAGATTTGAACTTAATAACTTCAAAACTTAACTAAACTAGCTTTCGATTCAAAACCTAAATAAAACACGTCTGATTGACCTGAAATTTTGCACGCACGTCCAAAATGACACGACAATGCTACAGCAACTTCTGGAACACGTTTCGACCCTCGGATCAAAAATTCACTATCGGACCGGAAACTTCAAAATTCTAACTTTTGATTTTTCTAGCCTAAATGAGCTACGGACATCCAACATACATTCTGAACACGCTCCCACCCCGAAATCATCTAACGGAGCTAACGAAACCATCGGATTTCCATTCTGAGGTCGTCTTCAAACTATTCTAATTACGGACCTTTTTCCAACACTTAAGCTCTCATTTAGGGACTAAATGTCCCAAAATACTCCGAATTCTATTACAGAACACCCCGAAAAACCAAAATAGCATAAATGAACTTAGGGGAAGCAGTTAATAGGGGAACGGAGCATAAATTCCAAAGACGACTGGCCGGGTCATCACATCTTCCTACACTTAAACATTCATTCATCCTCGTACGAGCATAGAGAACATACCTGAAGCAGCAAAAAGATGAGGGTATCAGCTGAGCGTATCCCGCTCGGTCTCCCAAGTCATCTCCTTTGACCTGAGCTTCCGGACTTGCCTGTCTAATATTGCCACTGGCTCATCAACATAGGACAAGTCATTGTCCAACTGGACTAAAGTGAACTCCAACACGTGAGACAAGGTCACCGTGATGCCTCTGAAGCATCGAGACATGGAATACCGGATGAACCCCGGCCAAACTGGGAGGTAAGGCAAGCTCATAAGCAACCTTTCCAATCTGCTTCAAAATGTCAAATGGAGAACTGAACCTCGGGCTCAACTTCCCTTTCTTTCCAAACCTCATGACCCTTTTTATAGGCGAGACCCGAAGCAAAATGTGCTCACCAACCATAAAGGAAAAATCACGAACCTTCCGGTCCACGTAACTCTTCTATCTGGACTGGTCCATACGGATTCTATCCTGAATCACCTTAGCCTTCTTGAGCAGTTCCTGAACCAAATCAATGCCCAATAACCTGGCCTTACCCGGCTCGAACCAACCCAACGAGGATCTGCATCTCTTACCATATAGGGCCTCATACGGCGCCACCTGAATACTGGACTGATAACTGTTGTTGTACGCAAACTCAGCCAATGGCAAGAACTGATCCCAATATCCTCTAAACTCAATCACGCACGCACCGAGCATATCCTCAAGAATCTAAATAGTGTGCTCGGACTGTCCGTCCGTCTGAGGGTGAAACGTTGTACTCATAGTCACCCGGGTACACAACTCATGCTGGACGGCCCTCCAGAACCGTGATGTAAACACTGAACCCTGTCTGAGAGGTTAGAAACTGGAATGCCGTGCAGATGGACAATCTCCCTGATATGATAACCGCTCTGCTGAGTAAGAAGTACAAACTAGAATGAAATGAGCAGACTTAGTCAGACAATCCATAACAACACAAATTGAATCAAATTTCCTCGCCGTCAGAGGGAGACCAGTCACAAAATCCATAGTAATCTTCTCCCATTTCCACTCCGGAATCTCTATCTGTTGGAGTGACCCTCCCGGTCTCTAGTGCTCAGCCTTTACGTGCTGACAGTTGAGGCATCTAGCTACAAACTCTGCTATGTCCTTCTTCATCCGCCTCCACCAGTGATGTTGCCTCAAATCCTGATACATCTTCGCGGCACCCGGATGGATGGAGTACAGCAAGCTATGGGCCTCAGTCAATATCAACTCCCAAATATCATCAACATCGAGCACACAGATCCGCCTATGCGTCCTCAATACCTCGTCATCTCCAATAGTCACATCCTTAGCATCACCATGCTAAACTGGGTCCTTGAGGACAAGAAAATGAGGGTCATCATATTGCCTCTCCCTGATACGATCAAACAATGAAGACAGAGAAACCACACATGCTAGAACCCGACTGGGCTCCGAAAGGTCCAATCTCACGAACTCACTGGCTAAAGCCTGAACATCCATCGCCATAGGCCTCTCTAAAGCTGCCAAACTCCCCAAACTCTTCGCCCGGTTACTCAATGCATCAGCTACCACATAAGCCTTGCCCGGGTGATATACAATAATGATATCATAATCCTCCAATAGCTCTAACCATCTCCTCTAGCGCAAGTTCAGATCCTTATACTTGAGCAAGTGTTGTAAACTCCGATGATCCATGTAAATCTCACAAGGCACGCCGTACAAATAATGACACCAGATCTTCAAGGCATGAACAAGAGCAGCTAACTCAAGGCCATGGACAGGATAGTTCTTTTCATGTACCTTCAAGTGTCTGGACGCGTAGGCAATCACCCTACCATCCTGCATCAACACCGCTCCAAGTCCAACTCGTGAGGCATCACAATAAACCGTATAGGACCCCGAATCAGTAGGCAAAATCAGAATAGGGGATGAAGTCAAAGCCGTTTTGAGCTTTTGGAAGCTCGCCTCACACTCGTCTGACCACTGAAAAGGAGCACCCTTCTGGGTCAATCTAGTCATAGGGGCTGTAATCGATGAGAACCCCTCCACAAAACGACGGTAATACCCCACCAAGCCAAGGAAACTACGGATCTCAGTAGCTGAGGAGGGCCTGGGCCAACTTTGCACGGCCTCCACCTTCTTTGGATCTACCCGAATGCCCTCACTCGATACCACGTGGCCTAGGAACGCCACAGAACTCAACCAAAACTCACACTTTGAGAACATTGCATATAATTTCTTTTCCCTCAGGGTTTGAAGCACTATCCTCGGGTGTTGCTCATGATCTTCCCAACTCTGCGAGTATACACAAATATCATCTATGAAACAATGACAAACGAGTCGAGATAGGGCCTGAATACAATGTGCATCAAATGTATAAAAGTTAAAAGTTGTTGGGGCGTTGGTCAACCCAAATGACATGATAAGGAACTCGTAATGACCATACCAAGTTCTAAAAGCAGTCTTCGGGATATCCGGCTCCCGAATCTTTAGCAGGTGATAGCCTGAGGGCAAATCAATCTTAGAAAACACATGTGCGCCCTAAAGATGGTAAATTAAATCATCAATATGAGGCAAAGGATATTGGTTCTTCACTGTTACTTTGTTCAAATGACGTTAATCGATACACATGCGTATAGAACCATCCTTTTTTTATTTAGGAACAAGACAGGAGCACCCCATGGTGAAACACTAGGTCGAATAAAACCCTTATCAAGCAATTCTTATAACTAATCCTTCAACTCCTTCAACTGAGGAGGAGCCATACGGTAAGGAGGAATAGATATAGTTGAGTGACCGGCAACAAATAAATACCAAAATCAATGCCCCGATCGGACGGCATGCCCGAAAGATCAGCTGGGAACACATCGGGGAAATCCCATACTACGGGGATAGAGTCAACAGAAGGGGTATCGGCACTGACATCTCTCACATAAGCTAAATACCCGGCGCATCCCTTCTCAATCATACGCGTAGCTTTAAGAAAAGATATAACTCTGCTGGGAGTGTGACCAAAAGTACCACTCCACTCAATACGTGGAATACCTGGCATAGACAGTGTGACGGTCTTAGCGTGACAATCAAGAATAGCAAACTGGGGCGACAACCAGTCCATGCCCAAGATAATATCAAAATCAACCATATCAAGTAATAAAAGATCTGCCCTGCTCAAAACCAAGAAATAACCAAACATGACCGATATACGCGGTCCACGCAAGGGAATCTTCCACTGGAGTAGAAATATAAATAGGAAGGCTCAAGGTCTCTCGGTCTATACCCAAATGCGGAGCAAAATAAGATGACATATAAGAATAAGTAGAGCCTGGATCGAGTAGAACTGCTGCCTCTCTGTGACTAACCAATATAATACCTCTGATAACATAATCAGAGGTGATAGCCTCAGCACGATCAGGAATGGCATAAAATCTGGCCCGGCCCTCTTTCGAGGTCGACCTCTATCTCCCCGATCCCCACCCCTAACTAGCTGGGCAGGTGGGGTGGCAGCTGGATCTGGAACAATGGCCTGAGAATCCTACTGGGTACACTGCTGATGAGACTGTTGTGGAGGTGCACTCCTCCCAAGTCTAGGGAAATCCCTCACCACATGGTGGGTATCCCCACACTCATAACAAGCTCTGGGATGGCGCGGTGTCTGTGACTGACTGGGACCACCCCTACTAGATTGACCTCTAGAGGTACCACCCGTAGGAGGCGCACTAGAAACCGGAGGTTCATAATAAGGCTCCTGAGATCTGGGAGCAGCTGGAGTACTGCTTGGTGAAGGAAGAACTGAGTGAACTGGGCCACCCGTATAGCCCCTACCATGACGGTCTACTCCTGAAGTACGGGTACCAGAGAAATGACCCGACTCTCGAGACCTCTTGGCCTCTCTCTCCTCTCGCTATCTGGCATGTATACCCTCTATCCTCCTGGATATGCTCACTACCTGCTGATAGGGTATATCCATCTCCAACTCTCGTGCTATGCCAGACCTGATGGAAGGAATAAGACCCTCGATAAACCTACGAATCCTCTCACAAACAGTAGCCACAAAAGCAGGCGCATGCCTGACCAACCTAGTATAGCAGATGGCATACTCAGAGACAGTTATAGGGCCCTAGCGCAAATGCTCAAACTCCGCGCGCCATACATCTAGGAGGCTCTGGGGAACAAACTCCCTTTGAAACATATCTGAAAACTAAGTCCAAGTCAAGGAGGCAGCGTTGTTCGGACTGTCTAACTCAAAGGTGCGCCACAAGTCATAGGCGGCTCCCCGAAGCTGGAAAGCTGCGAAAGAAACCCTGCTCGAGGCAGTAATACCCATGGTGTAAAAGATGTTAGAAACTACGCTTTACGCTAGAGGGGGGGTGAATAGCGTATTAATAGAATTTAGCGTTTTCTTGCGGAATTTAAACTTTGCAGGAAGTAAAATAAATGCAGAAAAATAAACTTACACAAAGATGTATACTGGTTGGCCACCAACGTGGTTAGTCCAGTCCTCGAGAGACTCTCTCGAGATTTTTCACTATCTTGTTAAGCTTAAGGGTGCTCAACAAACCGTTACACACTTGAGGACACAAGCCTCAAACAGTTGCTCGGAGATCGCAATCTCAAAGACTTCACCCAAGGAAACGCAAGTTCCTTGAAACAAGAGAATCGCAATTCTCTTACAAGTATATCAAATACTTGGACACTCACTTAACTAAAGTACTCCTTATTGAGTAGATATGAGTAAAAGAATATGTTCAAGATCACAACAACTTTAAGCAATAATATGGCTCTCAAAAGCTTTATGAAATGAGTAGAAAATGAAGAACAATTGAATGAAAACTTATAGCAATGTAATGATCAGTTTTGTGTATGTTGTTCTTTTTAAAACACTGAAATGAAGCTGTATTTATAGTTGAAAAAGTTGGTTCAACCGTTGTCTAATTGCCAATTAAGAGTTGCTGAAATTACGCAGTGATAATCGATTATTAAGACCAAACAATCGATTATCTGCCAGTCAGTTTAAAAATCAATCCCAGATTTAACGCTTCACAATCGATTATACATAATCTATAATCGATTACTGGCAATATTCAAAATCAGATAATCGATTACACTAAGTTCATAATCGATTACTTCAGCAACGTTCTAAAAATCATTTCCAGATTTTAAGCAAAACATCGATTATATAAAATCAATAATCGATTACTTCAGCAACGTTCTAAAAATCATTTCCAGATTTTAAGCAAAACATCGATTATATAAAATCAATAATCGATTACTTCAGCAACGTTCTAAAAATCATTTCCAGATTTTAAGCAGAACATCGATTATCTAGAATCAATAATCGATACCTTATGGTATTTGAAAATCATTTGATAACGGCCAGTTTCAACAATCGATTGTCCTTTGCAACAATCGATTACTTGTTATTTTCTGAAAATCATAAAACTTACTGTCTCAGTGATAATCGATTATCTAAAGACATAATCGATTACTTAATTAAATTTAAAATCACTGGAAGACATCAACTCAACACAATCGATCACCATTAGTTCATAATCGATTATTTTGAGTATTGAAAAACTTTACCTCAACAACAATCGATTGTCATTTGTTCACAATCGATTATCATGCAGATTTGGAAAAACCTGATGTTCACTGTCTTACTCACAATCGATTACCATTAATTCATAATCGATTGTCATGCAGTCTTGGCTCAGAAACAATCGATTATCATAAGTACATAATCGATTATTTTAGCCCAGATTTTTTAGGCATGTTTAGAAAACATTTTGTCTAATGTAAATATGCATGATTTAAAATCTTTTTGACACAGAATTAAATATGCATGATTTTGGAAAATAGTTTTATGAGAGAGGCCATACTATGAGTCAAGTTATAGGATCGAGATTACAATTTAGAACAATTAAAAGCTATATCTTGAACTTCAATCTTATTCGCAACCATTGTGCGCTTGTACTTGAATTCCGTCATATATCAATTTTTGCTTCGTTTGTCATTCATCAAAACCTACAAAAGAGTACACGTTTAGTATATTGCATTGAGAACGTGTTTCTAACAAAAGATGCGGTGACAACCTTCAAAAAACCCAAAGCATCATCTGTAGATAGTCCGCTGAAAATAGGAGGGCCATACTTCTTGAACCGCTCCCATCTACGATGCTCATCCTCCGAAGCAGGTGCTCCATCCTCAGGCTGAACCGGTACTGCAAGCTGGACAGGGATAACATTTAGAATATGTCCCATATGCACCCTCTGCTCTTGAGTACGGGCTGCGGGAGTTTGGGCTCCTCTGATGGCCTGGGACGTGGCTGCAGGAAGGAGAAGCAACCCTACCTGTGACGGCGTGGTATACATGCTCATAAACTGTGCCAATGCCTCTAGAACAGTTTGAGTAGTGGTAGTTGTGGGCGTCTCGGGTGCCTGAGACCTGGAGGGATCCGCTGGTGGTACCTCAGCGGCTACTCGTGCAGGTGCTTTGGTTGCACCCCGCGTGCGTCCATGACGCCTGCCTCGGCCCCTACCTCTAGCGGCTGCAGGAGGGGTGCGAGTGCTTGATCGTCTCGGGTCGTGCATGTCCTCATCGTCTGTGAGAGAATAGAAGACAGAAGTTTAGAATCAATGTCAAAACATAGCACGACAAAGAATTCAGTGAAGTAAAGATTTTTTCCTAAACAGTTACATAGCCTCTCGTAGATAAGTACAGACGTCCCCGTACCGATCAGCGAGACTCTAATAAACCGGCCTGTGTCCCGTGACTCCTATGAACTTAGAGCTCTGATACCAACTTTCACGACCCTTGTTCACCAATTGTGAACCTGTCATGACGGTACCCAGTCTTCGCGACTAGGTAAACTTAACACTATACGAAATTTAGCAGTTCGAAGTAAACATAGTAAACAAACACTAATTAGAATAAGAAATGAATAACGGTGCCGCTTGGCACATACACTGAGTACATAACTTCTGAAAATAACATCCCAAAATCCGAAATCCTACGAGCAACACAGGTTATGAGAACATAAGTGTAGCTCTAATATATGGAGTGTCTAGTACAACGGAGAAAAACAAGAAATAATACTACTAAATACAGGATAAAATGGACGGAGACTCTCCGGTCTGTGGACACAGCCGATATACCTCAAGTCCCTGATGGCAAGCTCCGAACTCACTGATGATACACCTGGCCAGATGCACCTGGATCTGCACAATAAAGGTGTGCAGAAGAGTAGCATGAGTACACAACAGCGGTACTCAGTAAGTACCAAGCCTAACATTGGTTGGGCAGTGACGAGGAAGGTCGAGGCCCTACTGAGATAAACATAAGAATAAATATGAAATGAAAAGACAGTAGGAATACAGTAAAACTCGAGTATCTAGAAAAAATAATAAGTTAAACGGAACAAGCTACAAATACATATCTACAAATACAAGAACAATCACTACAGACTATTTATCATCGGGGATCTCGTGGTATCCCGAGGATCTCCTGGTATCCTCATCAGATACACAAGGGATCTCCAAGTATCCCGAGGATCTCCTGGTATCCTCCATTTAATCACGAGGGATCTCCAAGTATCTCGAGGATCTCCTAGCATCCTCCAATTTATCAATCCTGTACCGGAGATCTCTTAGTATCTCCCACTTCCAATCTCAGAACGTAATACGTTTAGGGAACTCCCAGGATGCTGTCCGGTAGACTCATTCGTAACACATCACAACAAATTCAATATTTAACATAGAGAAGCTAAGTACAAGCAACAGGAAAAAATCTAGAGTCTAGCATGCTCGTAAAAAGACAAATATTTCAATTTAGTCAAATAGAGCAAATAAGTTACTAACATGCTTTTCCTAAGATAAAATAAGTGAAATTGCATTTTTAACAGCTAAATACGTGAAGAAACACAGTCTAAATAAGCCAAGTAAGGTGAATTTTCAACAACTAGAACAAGAATACGCTCGTCACCTCATGCACAAGGCATTTTAAATAACGGTGAAGATATACTAAGGGGAGAGATCCCCCACACAAAGTTAGACAAGCCACTAACCTCGAACCGGTAAAAATCGCTAAGAAACAATGCCCTTGCCACGAGTATCCGACTCTGAGTGACCCAAATCTAGTCAAACCAATTACATAACGTAAATATCACTGCAAGTAATTAATTTTACTATTAAAAATAAAGCTAAGGCGCAAAAATAGGTAAAATGACCAAAATTCCCTTCCGGACAACGTTCAGAATCAAATAATTTTTACATTTTCAGAAACCTCGTACTCTCAGGAGTCTAACCATATAGAAACCTCCCAAATCGGAGGTCAAATGCCCCTTCAAATCCTCACAATTAGGTCTAAGAACTTTACCTCAATTTTCATCAAAAAATCCAAAAATAAAGGTTGAAATCACGATTAGATTAGTGCGTTTTAGTCATAGAGGTGTAAGGAATCATTACCCAATAGTTGCCTCTGAAGATCCCTCGAAAAATCTCCCAAAATCGAGCTCTCTAGCTTGAGTTTTTGTAAAAATGGAAGAAGGGTTTGTTTGAAATGTTTATTTCTGCCGAGGGATTTTCTTCAGTGCGATCGCATAAGTGGAGATGTGATCGCGTAGAGTAAAGTGTGAAGCCCCAAAAATTGGTCTATGCGAACGCAGGAGGGGCCCTGCGATAGTAGAGAAGAAATAAATCATCCTACGTGTAGACATGTGATTTTTTTCCTCCCTTAGATTTTATATATTTTAGCTTGTAAATATTTAGTTTTGGCCTAATATAGTTATTTTAACTAGTTTTGACTCTTTTCGTTATTTTATCACAAAAATAAAAAATAAAAAAATATTTTCCTTATTTAGCTTGTCAATATTTTTATCTAGTTATGTATAATTTGTTTACTAAATTCAAAAATACAAAAATAATTCTAGGAATGTTATCTTAATTTTAAAATGATTTTTCCATTTTTTATCCTTTAGTATGATATTTTGAAAATACAAAAAAATAGTTTTACTCGTAGTATTTAGTTTTATATTAATTTATTTTAATTTAGAGTAATTTTTATATTTTTATAGATTCATTGTACTATTTGATATTTTTTAGCCTAAGTTCAAACCCAAAGACATGGTCTAACCCAATTGGACCATGTCTTTGGGTTGGACCATGTCTTTGGGTTTGAACGTAGGCTAATAAAGGCCAAATAGTACAATGTATCTATAAAAATGTAAAAATTACTCTAAATTAAAATAAATTAATATAAAACTAAATACTACGAGTAAAATTATTTTTTTGTATTTTCAAAATATCGTACTAAAGGATAAAAAAATGGAAAAAATCATTTTAAAAATAAGATAACATTCCTAGAATTATTTTTGTATTTTTGAATTTAGTAAACAAATTAAACATAACTAGATAAAAATATTAACTAGCTAAATAAGGAAAATATTTTTGTAATTTTTATTTTTTGTGATAAAATAACGAAAAGAGTCAACACTAGTTAAAATAACTATATTAGGCCTGAACTAAATATTTACACGCTAAAATATATAAAATCTAGGGGAGGGTCAAAAATCACATGTCTACAACTGCCCCTCTTTGACTAGAAACGCGAAGAGTTTTCAGACAAAGAACGGCTAGATAGGTTTTTTGACCCGGCCCTTATTTGGGATAGGCTATAACTGAGAAAATGGAAATGTGACTGAGCCCTTGTATCTGAGCTTCCTACATATCCTTGGCTACAAAGGAATCAGGCCACGTGTAGTTCATAGGTGAGTGAGGTGATGGAGTATGCTGAGGTGGAGAGCCAGTCGAGGCATCGTTCCGCTGACGTTTCGATCCGCGGTGCCGTTATTACATCAAAATCAAAATTGAAAGACAAATTAAGCTTATCAACTACGAGTTACAAGATTCCTAACTATGAGCCTTCTCAAGCTTGATCTTGAGTCTTGGTTGGTGCTTCATGCGGACCCTAATCTGAATCTTGATGCTTGTTAGTCGCAGGTGTTGGTTCAATCTTCTTCACCTTTTGGATTAAGACCGGACATGTAGTGCTCATGACTTCAACCATTCTTCTTTTCTTTATTTTGGATTCAGACTCATTCTTTCTACCATCTCGAATCATGTACCTCGAGGTCAAACCTGCTAGGCACCTTGAACCATTTTCCCTTGAAACTTGAACTGTCTTCCTTTGAAACTGCTTTCCCTTGAGTTGTCTTCCGTCGACACTGCTTTCCCTTGAAAGTTGAGTTGTCTTCCCTTGCTCTCCAGATGAAATCCATTATTGCCGTTTTGAATTGCAAACTGAGATGTTTTCCCTTCTTCAAACTATTGAACTCGAATGTATTCCTCTATTATCCAAGCGGCCTCCTGACTTCACACGATAGACAAAACAAAGAAAAATTTCTGCCTCAGTTTGGAAAATTGGGCGCTTGTTACCACATATTATCAAAATTGAAAACGAAAACATGAATTGTGTTAAGAGTGAAATGTAACTTTAACATTTAAAGACTGAAATGTATTCCTCTGTTATGCAGGCGGGTCCCTGACCTCAAAACATGAAAATTTAAAGACTGAGATGTTTCAATACTTCAATTTTAAAGACTGAAATGTACTCCTCTGTTATCCAGGCGGGCTCCTGACCTCAGAACTTGAAAATTTAAAGACTAAGGTGCTTTAAAACTTCAATTTTAAAGACTGAAATGTATTCATCTGTTATCCAGGCGGGCTCCTGACCTCAAAACTTGAAAATTTAAATACTAAGATGTTTTAAAACTTCAAATATAAAGATTAAATGTATTTCAAACTTAAAATTTTAAAAATAATTTAGGTCAAAATTTCATCAGACTAAGATTTTCATCTTAGGTGAAAGATTCAACGGACTAAGATTCTTACCTTTTTATCTTAGGGGAAAAATTCATCAGACCAAGACATCTTGGGTGAAAGATTCAGCATACTAAGATTCTTACCTTTAATCTTAGGTGACAAATTCATCAGACCAAGATTTTCATTTTGGATGAAAGATTCAGCAGACTAAGATTTTGACTCCATGAGATAATTCATCAGACTAGGTCCATTTTTGTGTGATCTCAGGAGAAATATTCATCGGACTGAGATTTTGACTCTAGGAGATATTCATCAGACTAGGTCCATTTTTGTGTGATCTCAGAAGAAAGATTTGTCAGACTGAGATTTTGACTCTTGGAGATATTCATCAGACTAGGTCCATTTTTGAATTCAAACATTCCTTTCCTTCTTTTTCACATTGTGTCTTCCTTTCTTTCTCTCAAATTGTGCCTTCCTTTCTTTTTTCTTACTTCTGTCTTCCCCTTCTTTAGATTATGCCTTCCTTTCTTTTCGCAACGTCTGCCTTTCCTTTTACCAAATTATGCCTTCATCTTTTTTTTTCAACTTCTGTCTTTCTTCCCGAATTATGCATTCCTTTCTTGTCCCAACTTCTGTCTTTATCTTAGGTGAAAGATTCATCAAACTAAGATTTTTATCTTAGGTGAAAAATTCATCGGACTAAGATTTTCTTCCTTCATCTTAGGTGAAAGATTCATCAAACTAAGATTTTTATCTTCCGTAAAAAATTCAACAGACTAAGATCTTTATCGACTAACCACTATCCTTCGGAACTTGTTTTCTCTATCTTGATTTATATTCCTTCAAAACTGTCTCCCTAAAAACTGGTGATTCGTTCCTCCAAAAGTTACTTTTCTAAAAACTGGTGTTTCTTTCCTAAAAACTACTTCCCTCTCTAAGAAAAAACTTTTACTGACCTTCATGTTCTTCAGATGATACTCGACTTCAAGAAAATTTTCAACACGATAGAAAATTTTATGCACCAGTTTGATAATCCTCCTGTAGCATATATTTCAATAACATTTTCATGCCACTGTTTCAAATCAAAGAAAATTTTGTCAGTTTAAGTGTGGTGGTTGGTTGTGGTACTTTTGCTGGGAATGGCTTTCCCTTTTCCCTTTCTATGCTCTGCGTTGTCCGACCTTCTTGGCGACCCCTTATTCACAAACTTCCACATTTAACCCTTCATATCGGCTATGAACCCCAAAGCACGTTTGTTGCCCCTACAGTATGTTGTTCTTTCTTGACTTATCCAATGGCCTTGAAGTCTATTGCTCATTTGCTTGACCTTCGTCACACAAACATCTATCCCTCGTTCAAACCCAATACCCTTTATCCGTTGCATTGCTCATGAACTGACATCTACCAAAGTTTTTGTTTCCCCAGGATCCCCCAAAGCATGTTGATTATTACCTTTTGTCTTCTTGTTTTTCTTAGCTTGTGACCCCATTTTGTGTAACTGGAAAGTTGGTGGAAAATTTCGATGTCATTTTTCACTTGTTACGTCAAATAGACTCAGAAAGAGGAAGTGAGTAAAAACAGAGGAGCGGAGTGAAGGACAAAGGAAAAAGATGATTCCTAAAAAAACTACGAAATAAAGACCTATCAGATGAGGATACTAACTCCAATGACAATGACATGCACCTATAGTTGTTCTTTCAATCAAACTTGATGTTCAGCTCTTGTTGTACTTTTTAGCTATGAATCTGGGCTCCAATGCTCCGCTTATCCCATTTGATTTGCATTCCTTATTTGACTTGTAGTGACCAAGGGTTTTCACCAACAAAACTCTCTCATTTGTTCTTTCTCTCAACTTACCGTCGCCTTAAGGTGCATGTGAAGGTTTTCACCATATGAATCTCTCATATCTTATTTCTCTCATCTTTCATCGCCTTGCGTACCTGTGAGGGTTTTCATCAATCCGGCTCTCTGTTTTTCTTGCTTGGACCGGAGTGTTGCCCCTGACATGAATTACCTTACCTGCTTGACTTGGCATTTCCCAAAAACTGATCAGAAGGTCTTTCTTTGAACCGAAATGTGGGCTTTTGGATGGGGTTAGAAAGAAAGGGGTATAAAGGCTCAAAACAAATTCAAAATTGTTTAAAACTATTACTTTCAGAATCCGATTTTTTTCAACAATCACAATTTCTACCCCAGTTTCTTGCTTGGGGACTTTTGATTGATTTTATTTTGGTATGAACCTCAGAGAGGCTGCCTACGTACCCATTCGGGATCAATTCAAACGTAGTTCACGTCATAGAAACTACGTTGTTGTGATTTTCTTTCTCTTCTTTTCTTTCTGTTTTTCTTGCTTTTTCCTTTCTTTCCTTCATTTATTCTTTTCTTTCTTTTCTTTTTTTCTCTTTCTTTCTTTTCTTTTCTTTTCTTTTTTTTTTCTTCCTTTCTTTCCTTTCTTTATCCTTTTCTCTTCTTCTGTTTTTTCTTCTTTTTCATTTCTTTCCTTTTTTCCATTCTTTTTCCATTTGCTTATCTCCGGCGCATTTCTTTGATTGTGTCGTTGATTCCGAAAGAGGTGTATGAAAAAAATAAAAACGGCTCAAAAGGGGTGACAATGGAAAAATATATTTGGATAGCAGAATAAAATGTCTTCGTCATTTCAACTCTCAAAATATGCCAAGTACAAACAAGTACAATCAGAATTAAGAAACCATACACATCATCTCATGACTGCATTGGAATTAACGGCCATTTTCATACATTTTCCTTCTATATCTGTCAGATGTAATGTGTCATTGGGCCACACTCTCACTCTTATTGCCACGATCGACCCCCCCCCCCCCCCATTAATTTGGCCAACTTGTTTTTGCGGGGATTTGTATGTTTTACTTGCCCCCGTTTCACATGGTTCGGGCGTCATACAATCTCACAACGTCCAAATCTATTCTTATTTTCTTAAATGCCCTTATCATCTTCAAAATGGTTTTAAAGATCAGACCAAGAATGATGCGTGCATGTCATGTAACTAGAGCCAACAGGAAAAGAATTGTAGAAAGAAAAGAGAACTAAACAAAAATGACTAGCAATGGCATAAAGTAGAGAATTGTATTAAACAGACGGTGGAAGGGTTTAACAACAAAACAAGCAATACAAACTGAGGTATAATACTAAAAATAAACCTAGATAACACAACATAAGATATAACGACTAAAGGAACTAGGAACATAAAAGGATAGAAGGGTTTGAATCACAAGACAATATCTGGATTACAACCTTGAAAATAACCCGGACAACAGAAATGACAACAAAACAAACCACCATGACTTCTCTCCAGCTAGCCAAGAGATGAAGCATCTTTCCAATTTCCAAGCACGGCGTCTTAGCCACTGAGTTCCGTATCAACAATACTGAGGCCTTCAAATAACTTTTCCAAGGAAATCATATCTGCCATATGCGTCTCATTTTGCACAAGCGGTGGACTTTGGCTGGTGTCAGTTGCATCTAAATTTGGCACGATGATCTCACCTGCGTCAATAAGCTCCTGAATTACTTTCTTCAGCCTCCAACACTTTTCTGTGTCATGTCCCAGGGCATTTGAGCAATATGCGCACCTTTGGGAAAAATCCAACTTCTTTGATAGAGGGCTTGGTATTTTTATCTGAATATGCTTCAACACGCCCGAACTCTTTTGCCTCTGGAACAGATTGGCGTACAACTCTCCCAAGGGAGTGTAGGCTTTCCTTTTCTGCAACTTCTCATTCCTAAATGCCTGATTTGGCCAGAAACCTGATCTAGGGATGTAACATCGGGGCGGGTCACCTGGTGCACAAGGATATCCATGGGGCTTAGCAATAACAGTCACAGGACCTTGTTGCTGGTTGAAGGAATGACCTGGTAGTTGGACATATGAGCGGATGTTGTTTGGCGGATAGTACTGATGTGGCTTATATGGAATTTGGGGACATTCACGGGGTCGGTAGGGAGGCTGAAAGAAATCACCAAGATCGACCATCGGGCCCTGTTGTTGGCAAAGGGAGTGACCTAGTGGTTGGATACCAGACCGGCCATTGTCTGGAGGATAATTCTAAGGTAGCTTAGGTGAGGCTCGGAGACAGGTTTGGGATTGGAGTTGAGGCTGAAGACACTTGGCAGGAACGACCACTAGGATTTGTCTTTGGCGTGGCTCAACGATATTTTTTTATCAATGGAAGGAGTATCCTGAGAAACTTGTTCGTTCCATCTGACCCAAAATTCCCTGAAACTTTCCTTGGGTCTCTTTTCCATCTGAGATATGGAGGACTGGTTTGGGACAATGTCTTTGTTGTACTGAAAATGTCGCACAAAATCTTGAGCCATGTCGCCAACGTGTGTCGCCTCCCGACATCTTGACGATCATGTCATTCCAAGGATGCCCCAAGCAGGCTCTCACTAAAATGCGACATAAACAACTCATCTTCCTTACCGACATTCCTCGTTTTATTACAATAGTCCCTCAAATGGGCCACTAGGTCTCCCCACCTATCATACAAATTAAACTTCGGCATCTTAAACCCTTCCAGCTTTCTGGTCATCTCATCCTGCTCCACTATTTTAGCAAGCTTTAAAGTCTTACCTGGGAGACCCAAAATGAAGAGCGCGGTGGTAAGGACTCAAGGCCTTGACGATCGATTCTGGAGCATAATGTTGGGCATCAGGGACTAATGGCGGAAGATACCCACTGGCCCAAGCTCTGTGCATTCCGACTATCTGTCTTTTCAACCTCAAAAGCTCTTCTTTCAACTCAGATTCAGATTCAACAACTCCCCTAGACGGATCAGTAATACTTGTGTTCAACCCTTTGCCAGCCATGAATGCCTTGCGTTAGACCTTGTGTCGTATGGATGAGTAGCCAAAAACCAACCACCTCAACTTTCTTCACAATTCAAAACAAAACATGTTAGAATGGATTGAGTTGGTCCTCATTATTAACAATATCATTTCCATTTTTTATTCAATTTTCCTTTTCCAATTTTCATCATTTTTTTTCAATTTTTTTTTGTTGTGGTCGAATCTTATGGAGATTGCCTACGTATCATGACCCCGCATGAATTAGACCATACGTACTTCTTGCAAATAAAAGACAAACGATAATAAAATATTTTTTTGGAATTTTCCATTTTCATAATAAAAACAAAACTGACAAATTCCTTCCCCTACTTGCCAATTTCAACCAAGTGGCTTTTTTGCAAACATGGCCCTTTCCCAATTTTACATGAATTTTGAGGCTGGGCCGGGTTATTTTGACCAAAATCGAACGGTATTCACTTGACCACTGACTCTTTCTCTTGTTTTTCAGATTAAAACAAAAGACCTAGCTTTGGAAACACAACCTTTCAGCACCTCGGGGGCGAAGATTTTAGGGCAGCGTTAGCTAACCGGTCAAAAATCAAAATTGACCAAAATGGCCATTTTTGCTAAGTCAGCTTTCCGGCGTCCCTTTCGGGAACATTCGGCTATTTATAACAAAATGGCATTACTCGATTTATTTACGACTCTCCTTTTTTGCTTTTCAATATAAAATAACCCATATTGCAAACACGACCTTTTAACGCCTCGAGGACAAAAATTTAAGGCTGTGAGGGTCAAAAAACAAAACATGACCAAAGGTGGCTATTTATGCAAGGATAGCCTTCCGGCGTTCCGTTTGGGAACATTTGACTATTTTTGCAAAAACGGCATCACCCGACTTATTTGTAATTCATTTCTTTTTTTACTCTTCATTTTTTTCAAATTAAAATAAATGACTCAATATTGCAAACACGGTCTTTTGGCACCTCGAGGGCGAAGACTTTAAGGGTGTGAGGGTCAAAAAATCAAAACCTGACCAAAGGTGGCTATTTATGCAAGGTTAGCCTTCCGGCGTTCCTTTCGGGAACATTTGGCTACTTTCGACAAAAACAACGTCACCTGGTTTATTTATGACAATAATTAAAATTTTAACATTTTTTGGGCTATTTTTGAAATGGGGAGGTTGGACCCGATGAGGGCTGCCTACGTATCTCACGCCATGTGAGAATCAAACCATGCGTAGTTCGGGCAAATTAACTGACTAATTTTTGAAACGAGACTCTTTTCATTTTTATTTTTTGACATTTTTCAAATAAAATAAAATAAAATAAACTATTTTTAAAAACAGGACTTTTTCATTTTCATTTTTTCATGGCAAGACAAACTATTTTTCTTTTTTTATTTTTGAAAACAAGATAAAGTAACGACTCTTTTTTTCTTTTCCATTTCAAACAAATAATAAAACAACCTATTTTCCAAACTAAAATAAAGAATCCTTTCTTTTTTTTCGAAAACCAATTCTCCAAAAATAAAACAAAAACTCTTTTTTTCTATTTTTCTTTTGCTTTTTAGTAAAACAAACTAATAAAAATAAAACCTTTTTTATTCATTTTCTCAAAATTTTGGCAGAGTTTCGACGGTATTTGGGCATTGGGTTTTTCCTCTATTAACTCTACAACTGCTAATTCTCTCTTGTTTTTCCTCAAATTCCGACATTCCAAGATTCAAAACCGGTCAACATGCAGGTTCGAACAAATAAATGCACAAAACAAGTAGGATGCACTAGGATGGCCTTTTTCATTTCAGGTTGCTAGCCCTAGATGGACCCAACCCCTCTGTTGAGTCCCCTAAGTCAACTGCAGCATGATGCAATAAGCGTTCCTACTAGGGATCCGGCATGAAGTCAAGTTATTCTATGTTCAAAACTTGGGTCGGTGTTCTAGACAGTGTACCCGAGCAGACAACTCGAATCGAGGAGGGGGCAACTTACCGGTGACCCAGGGGGTCAGGCAGCTTAGTAACTTATCCGGTCTCTTTCTTATTTCAGGGTTTGACACTAACAGAATAGGGAGTCTCAACCAGTAAGCACATCCCCGAAGGTAGATAGAGAAGGGTATCGGCACAGTTTATATACAGTTCAGATAATATTAAAACGGTAATAATTAGCACATTAAGCATAAAGCATGTAGGAAAATCAGATATAACAAAATACAACAATTTATCTAAGCTCGAATTCTGAACCCTGAACAAAACGTTCTGGGTTCTTCTCCCCAGCAGAGTCGCCAGAGCTGTCACACCTCCTTTTTCCGCTATACATCCCCGCAAAAGGGGTGTAAAGGAGTTTTTCCACTTAAAGCACAATCGGAACAGGATTTTGTTATTAAATATTCAGAGTCACCACTTGGGAGATTTATGGCGTCTCAAGTCACCGATTTGAATCCCGAACCGAGAAAAATTATGACTCTGTTACAGTCTGCGAACCAAAAATCCAAGTAAGAAATTCTGTTAACCCGATAATGCCTAACACCTTCTCCCGGGATAACAGAATTCCTTACTCGGATTTCTGGTTCGCAGACTGTAATAGTCATAACTTTCCTCGGTTCGGTATTAAAATCGGTGACTTGGGACACCATAAATCTCCTAAGTGGCGACTCTGAATATTTAATAACCAAATCTCATTCTGGTTGTCCTTTAAGTGGAAAAACTCCTTTACGCCCCTTTTGCGGGGGTGTATTGCGACAAAAGGAGGTGTGACACTACGCGATCACAACCTGGGCCACGCGATCGCATAGGAGAAATTAGGGCCTGAGACAGGGCAATGCGATCGCGAAGAGGGGAAAGGCAGAGCTATGAAATCGCAGACAATAAATTGCGATCGCATTGAAGGAAATTGGGCCCCCTCAAGAATGCACTATTGGATCGCGAGAGTGAGGATGCGATCGTAGAGAAGGATTTTCTACAGCAGATCTGTAGGAAAATCTGCAACTTTTTACAACACAAAAATGCCCTGTTCGGAATCCGAAACACACCCGAGGCCCTCGAGACCTCAACCAAATCTACGAATATATCCCATAACATCATTCAAACTTGTACCAATCCTTAAACCATCTAAAACAACGCCGGAAACTCAAATAAATCAATGAGTTGAACTTAAAAACTTAACCTAACTCACTTTCGATTCAAAACCTAACCAAAACATGTCCGATTGACACGTCCCAAATGACATGAAGGTGCTACAGGAACTTCCGGAATCCCGTTCTGTCCCTCGGATCATAAATTCACTATCGGACCGGAAACTTCAAAATTCTAACTTTCGGCATTTCTAGCCAAAATGAGCTACGGACATCCAAAATATATTTCGAACATCCTCCCAACACTAAAATCACCTAACGGATCTAACGGAACCATCGGATTTCCATACGAGGTTGTCTTCACACTGTTCTGATTACGGACCATTTTCCAATACTTAAGCTCTCATTTAGGGACTAAGTGTCCCGAAATACTCTGAATTCTATTGCCGAACATTCTGGCAAACCAAAATAGCATAAATGAACTTAGAGGAAGCTGTTAATGGGGTAACGAGGAATAAATTCCAAAGACGACGCCGGGTCGTCACAACTTACCTCGAACCAGCTCAAAATCAAACTGAAACCACGCTCTTGCTACGGGTACTCGACTCCCATTGGTCCAAATCTATTCAATTCAATTGCATAACATAAATATAACTTCAAGTAACTAATGCCACAATTTAATTCTAAGCTAATACGTGAAATTAGGAAAAATGACCAAACAAATGCGGTCCCACGTCTTGGAATCCTCGCACTCTCACGCGTTCATATATATAGAAATTACTCCAATCCGACATCAAAATCTTGATCCAAACTCAAAACATAGGTCTAAGAACTTCTTCAAACTTTTCTCCAATTTTTCCACTCCAAATTCGAATTTAAAGGATGAATTTAAGCATAGATTCGTGAAAATTAGTCAAAACCGAGTGAGAATTACACACCCAAAACACCCAGGTGAAAATCTCTCATAAAATCGCCAATCTTGAGCTCCCAAATCAATTACTAAGGTTTTCAAACTAAACCCTCTTCTTATGAATAGTGAAACCACATCTGCGGCTCTGGAACTGCACCTGCAATCCCGCTTCTGTGAATACCATGTCGTACCTGCGACTTATCATTAAACCTAATTTTTGCTTCTGCGACTGCCTCTCCACACCTGCGGTCTCGCAGGTGCGTTCCCCTTCTCGCACATGCGGCTTCTGGAGCCTGGACTAATTTTCGCTTGTGCGAGCTAGCACATGCGGTCCCACACAGGGAGGTGTGGTTATGTCATCAAACTCAATATCTTCAGCTGCAAATTCCCAACTCCAAACTTCCCATTAACCATCTGAAATCATCCCGAGGCCCCCGGAACCTCAACCAAAAGCACGAACAAGTCGTATACCACTATTCAAACTTATACCAATCCTCAAAAAACATAAAACAACATCGAAATATCGAATTAACCATGCATTTAAGCGCATGAACTCCAAAAACTCTCAAATTACGCATTCGATAAAAAAGTATATCAAACCTCATCCGAAAGACCTGAAATTTTGCACACACGTCACATTCAACACTACGGAGTTACTCCAATTTTCGGAATCGCATTCTGGTTCTTAGATCAAAATCTCACTATCAAACCAGAAATATCGAATTTTGACTTTCGGCATTTCAAGCCTAAATTAGCTACGGACCTTCAAAACACAATCCGATCAGGCCCCTAAGCCCGAAATCACCCAACGGAGCTAATGAAACCAACAGAATTCCACTGCGAGGCCATCTTCACACTGATTAAACTACGGTCCAAATGATAAAACTAAAACTCTCATTTAGGAACTAAGTATCCTAATAACTCTCTGAAACTCCAAATAGACCCTCCCGTCAACTCATAGTAGTAGAAACAAACACAGTGAATGTAGTTAATAGGAAATCGGGGTGTTAATTCATAAATGACCTGCCGGGTCATTACATCCTCCTACACTTAAGCATTCGTTCATTCTCGAACGAGCATAGAGACATACCAAAAATCGCAAAAAGATAAGGGTAACGTCTACGCATATCCTCCTCAGTCTCCTAGGTCTCCTCCTTGACCAGCTGACCCCGCCGTTGAACCTTCACTAATGCAATGTTCTCTGACATCAGCTTTCGAACCTTCCCAACCAATATCGATACTGGCTCCTCAACATAGGATAGATCCTTGTCCACTTGGACTGAATTAAAGTCCAACATGTGAGACGGATCACTGTGATACCTTCGGAGCATTGAGACATGAAATACCGGGTGAAATCCTGCCAAGCTAGGAGGTAAGCCAAGCTCGTAAGCAACCTCCCAAACATGCCGCAATATCTCAAAATGACCAATAAACCTCGAAATCAACTTTGCTTTCTTCCCAAATATCATAACGCCCTTCATAGGTGAAACCCGAAGCTGAACCTGCTCTCTAACCATATAGGAAACATCACGAACCTTCTGATCCGCGGAACTCTTCTGTCTAGACTTGGCTATACAGAGTCTATCCTGAATCATCTTAACCTTCTCCGAAGCATCCTGAACCAAATCTGCGCCCAATAATCTAGCCTCACCCGGCTCAAACCAACCTACCGGGGATCTACACCGGCTATAATATAAGGCCTCATATGGTGCTATCTGAATGTTGGACTGATAGTTGTTGTAGGAAAACTCTGCTAATGGCAAGAACTGATCCTAAGCCCTTCCATACTCAATCATACAAGCACGGAAGTATCCTCAAGAATCTGAATAGTGCGCTCGAATTGACCGTCCTTCTGAGGGTGAAATGTTGTACTCAACTCCACCCGAGTACCCAACTCATGTTGTACAGCCCTCAAGAACCATGATGTGAACTGTGTACCTCTATCTGAAGTGATGGAAACTGAAATACCTTGCAGACGAAGAATCTCCTAAAATATATCTCTGCCGGACGCTCAAAAGAATAGGTAGTACATACAGGAATGAAGTGCGCGGACTTGGTCAGCTGATCCACTCCAGAATCTCTATCTGCTGAAGCAACCTACCCGATCTCTGGATGATACTTCACCTGCTGACAATTGAGGCACCAAGCTACATACCTAACTATATCTTTCTTCATCCTCCTCCACCAATAGTGTTGCTTCAAATCTTGGTACATTTTTGCAGCACCAGGATGAATGGAGTACCGTGAACTATGGGCCTCCTCTAAAATCAACTCTCGAAGACCATCAATATTGAGCACACATGTCCGACCTTGCATCCTCAATACCCTATCATCACCAATAGTCAAATCTCTGGCATCACCATGCAGAACCATATCCTCGAGGACAAGCAAATATGGGTCATCAAACTGACGCTCCCTGATACCATCAAATAATGAAGACCAAGAAACCATGCAAGCTAGAACCTGACTGGGCTATGAAAGATCCAACCTTCACAAACTAGCGAGCTAGGGCCTGAACATCTATCTCCATGGGCCTCTCCGCTGCTGGTAAATAAACGAAACTCCCCAAACTCTTTGCTTGGCGACTCAAAGCATCGGCCATCAAATTGGCCTTGCCCGGGTGATACAAAATAGTGATATCATAGTCCTTCGGCAGCCCTAACCACCTCCTTTGATGCAAATTAAGATCCTTCTGCGTAAATAGATGCTGCAAATTTCAGTGATCAGTATAAATCTCATAAGGCACATCGTACAAATAATGATGCTAGATCTTTAAGGCGTGAACTATGGCATCTAACTCAAGATCATAGACAAGATAATTCTTCTCATGTACTTTCAACAATCTGGATGTGTTAGGCAATCACCCTACCGTCCTGCATCAATACCACTCTAAGGCCAATCCTCGAGGCATCATAATAGACAGTATAAGACCCCGAACCTATAGGGAATCAAAAGTGGGTTTGTAGACAAAGCTATCTTGAACTTCTAAGAGCTCACCCCACACTCTTCCATCTACTAGAACGGAGCACCCTTCTGGGTCAGCCTGGTCATAGGGGGTGCAATGGATGAAACACCCTCAACAAAGTGATGGTAATAACCCGCCATGCCAAGAAAACTGCAAATCTCTGTAGCTGAGGACAGCCTGGGCTAACTCTGCATTGCTTCTACCTTCTTCGAATCCACCAAAGTACCCTCACTCGAAACCACATGGTCAAAGAATGCCACGAATCCAACCAAAACTCACATTTCGAGACCTTTGCATATAACTTCTTTTCCCTCAAAGTCTGAAGCACTGTCCTCAGGTGCTGCTCATGATCTTCCCAACTCCGAGAATACACCAGAATATCATCAATAAAAAAATGATGAACGAGTCAAGATATGGTTGGAACACACTGTGAATCAAATGCATAAAGGTTGTTGGGGCACTAGTCAACCTAAATGACATAACAAGGAACTCGTAATGACCATACCGAGTCCTGAAAACAGTCTTCAGGATATCTAGCTCCCGAATCTTCAACTGATGATAAATTGAACACAAGTCAATCTTAGAAAACACTAGTGCACGTTGTAGCTGGTCAAACAAATCATCAATACGAGGAAAATAATACTGGTTCATCACTGTAACTTTTTTCAACTAGCGATAATCAATGCACATATGCATAGAACCATCTTTTTTCTTCACAAACAAGATATGAGCATCCCAAGAAAATACGCTGGGCCTAATGAAACCCTTATCAAGCAATTTCTGTAACTCATCTTTCAAATTAGAAGGGGCCATGCGATACGAAAGAATAGAAATGGGATATTACCCGACAACTGATCAATGCCAATATCAAAATCTATATCGGGCACATGCTTGGAAAGTCAGGTAGAAACACATCCGAATAATCCCGTACTACTGGGACTGAATCAATTGTAGGGGTATCAATACTGACATCTCTCTCATAAGCTAGATACACGTCACACCCCTTCTCAACCATATGCTAAGCCTTAAGGAATGAAATAACTCTACAATAAGCCTCCACTCTACTCGCGGTAAACATGGCATAGCAAGCATCACAGTTTTGGCATGCAATCAAGAATAGCATAATGGGGTGACTACCAGTCCATGCACAAGATAACATCAAAATCTACCATGCTGAGAAATAATAAATTCGCTCGGGTCTCAAAACCACTAAAAGAAACCACACACGACCGATGAATGCAGTCCACAACAAGAGAATCTATCGCATGAGTAGATACATAAACAGGAGAACTCAAAGAATCCCGAGGTATACCCAAATGTGGGGAAAAATAAGAAGACACAGAACAATAGGTGGAACCTAGATTGAATAAAACCGATGCATCTCTATGACAAACCAGGACAATACTTGTGATGATAGAATCAGAGGTGATAACCTCGATACGGGAAAGAAGGGCAAAATATCTAGCCTGGCCTCACCCTCTAGGGCGACCTCTACCTTCCCGACCTCCACCTCTAGCTAGCTGAGCAGGTGGGCTTGCAACTGGAGCTGTAACCATAGCCTGAGAACTCTACGAGGCACGCTGTAGCTAATAAGTCTGTGGAGGTTCACCCCTCCTAAGTCTGGGGCAATCCCTCACCATATGGTGTGTGTCACAATACTCAAAACAAGCTATGGGAGGATGTTGTGATTGTGTCTGGCTCGGGCCAAATCTGCTGGATTGATCACTGAAAGAACCTTGCATCGAAGGTGCACTAGACAATGGAGGTACATAATAAGGCTCTTGAGGCCTAGGAGGAGCTGCAATACCACTAGCTGCTGGAAGAGCTGAATGAACGGGGTGACTCAATGAACCCCTACCATGACGAACTACAGTTAGAGCACGGTCACCAGAATAATGGCCCGACTTTCGAGACCTTTTTGCCTCCCTCTCCTCTCTATCCCTAGCATGCATACCCTCTATCATTCTAGCAATGCTCACCAGCTGCAGATAAGAAATATCCATCTCCAACTCACGAGTCATGCTAGACATGATGTTTGGAATAAGCCCCTCAATAAACCGGCAAACCCTCTCACAAACAGTAGAAACCAAGGCCTGTGCATGTCTAGCCAAGCTAGTGTAACGGACAGCATACTCCTAGACAATCATAGCACTCTAGCATAAATGCTCAAACTTTGTGCGCCATGCATCCCTGAGGTTCTGAGGAACATACTCTCTCAGGAATATATCTAAAAACTGAGTCCAAGTCAGGGAAGCTTCCTCATTCGGGCTGTCTAACTTATAGGTGCGCCACCACTCATAAGTGGCTCCTCGAAGCTGGAATGTAGCGAATAAAACCTCACTCGATCTTGATATTCATATTGTATAGAGAATACAATGGCACACATCTACACATACCAGAGCATCATCTAATGCTAGACCACTGAACACAGGAGGCTTGTATTTCTTGAACCTCTCAAGCCTCAGTTGCTCGTTCTCGGAAGTTGTTGCCCTATCCTCGGGCTGATTTGGGGCTACAAGTTGTACTGGAATAATCTCTAGGACCTGATCAAAATGCACACACTGCTCAAGAGTACGGACGGTAGGAGTCAATGCTCCTCTCCAGGCCTGAGGTGTAGCCGCAGCAAAGGGAAGCAACCCTGCCTGAGCCAGAGTGGTGTACATTCTCATGAACCGCGCAAGAGTCTCTTGGAGAGCTCGAGTAGTAGTATCAGTAGGTGTATTAGGTGCCTGGACTCTGGCTCGAACTTCTTGTGCAACGTTGGTGGCAGCTCGTGCGGGTGCTCTCGCAGCACCACATGCACGTCTTCGGCCTCTACCCCGGACCCGACCTCCGACGGCTCCAGTAGGAGGCGCAGGTGCTTCATCATCTCTAGTAGCACTTGTCCTCACCATCTATGAGAGAATAGAAGACATATGTTTAGAATGATGATATCTAAATCTCGCACGACAAGAAAATCAAATGAAGAGGAATTTTCCTAACAAATACATAGCTTCTCATAAATAAGTACATACGTCTCAGTACCGATCCGCGAGACTCTACTAAGCTGGTTTATGATTCATGACTCCCATGAACCTAGAGCTCCGACACCAACTTGTCATGACCCTAGTTCACCCTCCGTGAACTATCGTGATGGAAACTAGTCTCTACGACTAGATAAGCCTAACAAATCGCGAAAATAGAAAATGACAGAATAAAACTAGACATAAACTATAGAAATAGCATAATGAAGCGTTTCAGATGCCGCTCGGCATATACAATACAAACTCTCGAACTGAAGCAACATTTTCCAAAACCCGGAATCTCATGAAATCACAAGATTTTGAAGGTCTACAAGTAGCTAACTCCAGAATGTCTAAAAAAAAGAAAATACGGAAGGACAAATACTATAAGAGAGAATAGAAATGGACTCAAATCTCTAGAAAATCGCGTGGCCTCAAGGGTGGTAGGGCTGAGTCAAAGTACCTGGATATGGACATGAAAAACATGCGCAAAAAGGGCATGAGTACACCAGTGCGATACTCGGTAAGTGTCAAGCCTAACCTCGATCGGGTAGTGACGAGGAAAGTCAGGTCCCTACTGAGGTTAAATGAAATACATGGTATACCAGTGTAGAATAAGACAACATAAATAAGTGAAATAGTAAGAAGTTACACAAGAAAAAAAGAAAGACAATAGCTACCATAGAGACAGAATAATCATATAAGGAATACAGCTCAAGACAGAGATAACAACTGGGATCTCCCAGGATACCTTCCCGTAGTCCCAAATAGAATATCTAGTGGATCTTCCCGGTGTCGTCCCATAGTCCAACTCATAATGTGCAGGTACATCCCAAAATATCAATATGTATTCCCAAATGTAAATACTCAGTACTGGGGGAAACTACCAGGTGCAGTCTCATAGTTTCAATATAATAGTGCAGGGGGGTCTTCCGGAATACCGATCCGTAGTCCCAAAGTAAACACATAGCAACAACACAAAGAGTACATAATCCAATTCATATTCCATACCAAGATAAAACAGGTATTTCTAGCCTAGCATGTTGCACATATTCCAAATAAGGCTTTTTGAGTAAGTAAAGCAATTAAGTCAATTAGACGGGCTTCCCTAAGCTAACAACATGCTCAAATTACAAGTAGTATAAATAGGAAAGGAAACACGATTATAGCTACTTAATGAAAACTGGATTTTCAATAATTAGCACAAGTTCGCACTCATCACCTCACGTACAAGGCATTTCAAATATCAATAATATCAAATCCTAAGGGGAGTTTCCCCCACACAAGGTTGGGCAAGCCACTTACCTCGAACCAACTCAAAATCAATCAGAAACCATGCTCTTGCCATGATTAATTGACTCCAAATGGCTCAATTCTATTAAATTCAATTGCATAAGGGAAAAATAACTTCAAGTAACTGATTCCACTAATTAGTTGTAAGCTAATACGCGGAATTAGAAAAAATAACCAAAATGCACTCGGCCCACGTCTCATAATCGGGTAAAATTTATAAATTTGGAATCCTCACACTCTCACGAATGCATATATATAGAAATTACTCCAATCCGACATCAAAATGTTGATCCAAACTAAACAAATTAGGTCTAAGATTGTTTTCCAACTTTTCTCCAATTTTCAACCCCAAATTCGAATTTAAAGGATGAATTTAAGCATATATTCATGGAAATTAGTCAAAACTGAGTAAGAATTACTTACCCAAAACACCCAGGTAAAAATCTCTCAAAAACCGCCAATCTCGAGCTCCCAAATCAATTTCTAATGTTTTGAAACTAAACCCTCGATTCTACCTCTTTTCTGACTAGTGAAACTGCATCTGCGGCTTTGGGACCGCACATGTAGTCCCGCTTCTGGGTAGACCAAGTCGAACCTGCGAATTTTCATTCAACCCAATTTTTGCTTCTGCAACTGCCTCTACGCACATGCGATCTCGCAGGTGCGTTCCCCTTCTTGCACATGCGGCCTCTGGAGCCTGGATTAATTTCTGCATCTGCGGCCACTCAGCCACTTCTATGGCACCGCACCAGCTGTGCAGTTATGACAGGAAACGCAGCAGCTTCAGCTGCAAATTCCGAACTACAAACTTCTCGTTAACCATCCGAAATTATTTCAAGGACCCTGAGACCTCAACCAAAAGAGAGAACAAGCCATATACCACTATCCAAACTTAAACCAATCCTCAAAATACCTAAAACATCAAACTAACCAAGGCTTCAAGCCCAAGAACTCCAAAAACTCTCAAATTACGCTTTCGATCAAAACATCTATCAAACTTCATCCAAATGACCTGAAAGTTTGAAAACACGTCACATTTAACAGTACTGAGCTACTCCAACTTCCGGAATCCCATCCTAACCCTTAGACTAAAAACGCACTATCTAACTGAAAACTTCAAAAATTTAACTTTCGGCATTTCAAGCCTAAATAATCTAGGACCTCCAAAACACAATTTGAACATGCCCCAAAGCTCTAAATCACCTAACGGGATCAAGGAATTCCACGCTGAGGCCGTCTTCATACTGCTATGACTACGGTCCAAATTATAAAATTAAACTCTCATTGAGGGACTAAGTGTCCCAAAAACTCTCTAAAACTCCAAATAAATCCTCCCATCAACTAACTATAGCATAAACAAACACGGGGAATGCAGTTAACAGGGGATCAGAGTATTAGTTCTTAAAATTACCGGCTAGGTCGTTAAAGTTATAATGTTGTTTCAGGCTTCCAAAGAGTTCAAGTGAGCCCGTTTTATGATTCCAAACTTGTGGGTATGTTAGGGCTGTGCCCGGGGGTCCCGAGTGTCAATAGGATGAGGCTCAGACCAAGTTGTAAGTTTAGGACAGTAGGTGAAGCTCCCTAGTTCTATCATAAACGCACTTGTGCTTGGGCAGCCGCAGGTGCGAGCCACGGGTCACAGAAGTGAAGGGGGAGGACATCCCAAACACCGCAGATGGGGAAGTTTTGTCGCACCTACGCGCCACAAGTGTGAGGTTAATGGTCACAGGTGAGGAATTATACTCAGATTCAGTCCTTTGAGCTTGCAGATGTGGAGCTTGACCAGTAGGGAAAAATGCACACTTGCGATGGCTTTTCCTGGGTGTGGCCAAGGCACCACAGGTGCGAAATCGCTGGAGGCAGTGAGGTTCATTTAATATAGGACTTGAGTAATTTTTACACATTTCTCTCATTCTTTGGGTGATTTTTGGAGCTCCTTGAGAGGGGTTTTCACATAACTTTTGAGATAAGTAATTTCTACCTATTGTGAGTGACATACATAGTTTATGGGTAGATTAGAACATGTAAATTAGTGAAAATCATGGGTTTAGATGAAAACCAAGGTTTTTTATAAAATTGAGATTATACCACAAAAGCAAATATGGAACTTAGTAAAAATCGTATATTTATATTTATGGGTAACAACTTTATTCGGAAATTTCTCTAAATCCAGGCATGTGGTTCCGAAAGGTGAATTCCAGGAACATTACATTTAGGGTTGGGTAATCTCTTAAATAGTTAGAATAATAAATTTTGAACATAGATTGATTAGTTTTTACAATGTCTGAATAGTTTTGATTGTTTGGCATCGATTTGAGGGTTTGAGCATAATTTTGGACCGGAAAGTAGACCTTGAGATGAGATAAGTCTCTTTTCTAACCTTGTAAGAGGGAATTTACCCCATATGTGAACTAAATTAATATGTGTTGTTATTTGTGGGGGCTACGTACGTACGAAGTGTCGAGAGTCTGTACATAGCTACTATTCCAGCTATGTCCAAGTAGTTTAGGCTTACACCATGCTTTGTGGGCACTGTTATCTGATTTTATTTGTTAATCGTATCGAATGGAACTAAGTTCAAGATTTTAAGATTTTACGAGCTTCAGGTTGAATTTCCTTTATTTGAAAAGAATCGAGAAAGGTTATGATTTATTGATAAATTTATATTTGACCGCGTCACAAGTATATTTTGTGAGCAGGGTGATTCTTTCCATTGCTCTCAAGGGAGTGGACGTTCACCTCGGCAGGTTAATAGATGCATCTATGGTTTGTGCCATTTGACCCTTGGCAGTGCATAATTTATATTTATGTTGGATCGGGTGGTACGTCTTCAATAGAATTTGTGTGTAATAATAGGACTAGAAGTCCCTTTTATAGTTGATATTACTTCATTTATTTGAAAGATTAATTGTTTTAAATGAAGGAAATAATTGGGCTCTTAAATATGGTGAAAGGACTGTTTAGATATCTCTTATTATGAGTTTTATTGTCATCTCTATATATCATGTTTTAACTAAAATTTCACATTATCATATTGTTATCCGTCGTCATTATTTTTTCGAGGTTAGACTAGATACTAACTAGGCATATATTATTTATGTACTCACGCTACATTTTTGTACTTAATTGTACAGGATCTGAGGCAGGTGCATCTGGTTACCAGTCCGGCGCGCATATTATATTCCAATCTCGAGACTTCACGGTAAGCTGCCTTCCGAGTCGTTCTGCTGTAGCTGGAGTCTTTCTTATGTTATATTTTTCTGTCTATTTACTTTTTGAAGACTAGTTTTCTTTTATATATTCTACTAGAATTCCCACATACTTGTGACACCAGGTCTTAGCACACACGCTAGTGGACTCGTGATTTTGGATTTATTTTTATGATTATGATTTGCACTCATTTACTTTCGCCTAATTATTTTACATCTGTGAATTTCTAAATCTTTTAACTAATGAGGAAATGTTATCCACTTAGTAATTTATTTAAATAGAAAACCACTAGTTAGATCAGTGTTGGCTTTCCTAACCAAGGTGTTGGGCGCCATCATGGCCTATAATGAAATTGGGTCATGAAAATACATTTATCGGTCAAAGTCTAAATTTAGAAGAAAACGAACTAAGGATAACCAAGTTTTACTTCACTTTCCCAATGTTATTTAGGAAAAAGTAATAAGAATGGTAGAGAAAATACACTAAAAGAAACAAGGAATAAATTGATGTACATTTATAAAATCAAGGCTAAGAACTTCGATAAAGGAGAGAAGTAAAGAAAAAAATCTAATAGTGCTTGGAATATGTCTTTACAAATAATATTATCTGTCCTTATATGGGAGTTTACAATCATGATGGTTTACTCACATAATTGGGTTTATTATGGGCATTAATTGTATTGATTGCCGTGAATCTTAGATAGTTTTAACTGGCGTATTTATTACAATAAATTTCTCATAATGTTTTGATTCCCCTTCCTTATTTACTTCTGGTTCGTGTATCTTCCATTCTTTTGGTTCTTATTCATTCCATCATTTCCTTTTCTTTGATAGATGCCAGGTCCGGTTTCCTTATATGTACTGTCTCGTGGATTTTTTCTCTTGTGCCTTTATCTCTCAATTAATTCAATTAATTTAGAATGCCACTTGTTGTTGTATCGCCGCTCCATGCATCGTGCTTCGTCAACATACTAATATTTTGTGTGTAATGTCCTTTTTCCCACCAATACAGATAGTCCCCCTACTTTCTGAATATTCTCTACAAAATATTCGGGAAGTGGAAAGCTTTCATGGCGGGAATTCCCTGATGCCGTTCTTAGAATATAATCATGTCTCCTTCAGAACCGATGCAACGTACATCACATCTATTTAATGATCATGCCACATGGCCTCTAACGATTGATTCTACAATATCTTTGTGCTTTTTAGGGTTTTTCTTTGGCCGCATCAATCACAAAGTGACGTCTCTATTATGACACTTCATTATGACTAACTTTAACAATGATTATGTCTCTCTATAAATAATTTGTTCTTTGTTGATTTCTTGGAGTCTTTCTTTTTCCATATCCATCACCTTCTTCTTGCTTTACATTTTTTCTGCATCTTTCTTCTGTATTTCTTTGAATAATCATGTCTTCTCCAGATCCCTATAAGGTTGTGATTATTGATGAATTTGTTCCTTCCAATGCTCCCACTAGAAGTAGGAAGGGTGGTAGGCTTTGTAGTCTTGGTTCAATATCCAGCTGTGGTTCCTCCTCTCAGAGTAGTGCTACTAAACCTTCTTCCTCTAAGCCTGAGGCCTCTTTAACCTCTAGATCTTTTTCTCAAAATAGAGGCTCAACTAATCATGTACGCGAACCCACTGTTGTAGAGATTGTTCCTCAAGAATTTTCTTTTGCAACTGATCGTGAAACCATAAGAGACCAAGTTTCTTCTCTGGCCTCCCTTAATCCTGCTGACCATTACGCGAGTTTGATTATTAATGTTCTTATTTCCCATATTCGAAGAGAGTGTTATTGGAAACTAGATTTCCCAATTTTTGTTCCTGGTGCCAACCATAGAATTACTTCCTACCATGCAGGTTTTTCTTTTGTCTATACCTACCCCTTTACTTCAGGGTTCAAACCTCTCATTGATCCAGTGATCCTTGAATTTTACCGTTGTTTCAATATGTGCCTTGGCCTGATTGGCCCCATACTATGGAGGGCTATTGCATTCCTTCGTTATTTAGCAGAACTTGTCTTCATGCTTTTTACTTTTCGGCACTTGCTTCACATGTACTCTCCCAAGCTGTTTCGTGGGGGTGTTTTTACTCTTGTGGCTATAAGTAAGAGAGTTTTGGTTAATTCTGAAGACGATCAGACCATCGATGCTATGCTCATTTTATTGCTACTTCTACTAGCACATTAGTGGGCGAATAAAACATGCCTTTCCAGGAGAAATGGAACTTTGCACGTAAGCTTTTTCTCTTTCATTTTTTGAAATATCTCAAAATATTTAATTGTAATCTGATACCTAACTTTTCAGCATCCATTGAGGTTTTTGATGTAATTTCAAACTTCTGTGCTTTGGTAGAAAAGATATTGACAATTGCACCTAGGAGGAGAGGTACTGGAAATGCCTTTCTAAAAAATCCAGATGGAAAGTGGAGAGGCACGGTAATTTTTATCTTTACTATCCCTTCCTCTCTCTCTCTCTCTCTCTCTCCCTTGTTTACTTAAGAATTTCTCATCTTTCTCTTTTTTATTAGAGTTTCTAATTCGTGGCATTAGTCCCGCATTTGTTCCCCCAACTAGGCTTTTTGTGAGTCTTGCTCAAGAAAGAATTTTATGTGCTTCTTCTTCTAATAGAAATACTGATGGAACCCGTGGCTCTGAGGGTGAAGAAGAGACAGATGAGGGTTCTTTAGTGCGAATACCACGAGTTAGGAGACGCGTGGTTTATGATGAGAAGCTATTCCTTCTCATGATCCTCCAACAAGTTCAGTCCCTTTGAGACTCTTCCACAAGCCATAGAGTACTCCTTTAGTGGTTTCTCATGATGATATTGTTGATCCTCCCCCAGGTTTTGTTGATAGATTTTTTGCTCATGGCTTCGAGGGTGATGAATCTTCTAGGACTATTTCCGAGGATTTTCCTCTTGCTATCCTTCCAGCTTCAGTTTCCATTACCCTTCCCCATCCCTCTCACATGTCTTTACCTATTGCTTCTATTAATACCTAATTTTACCCTTATATTTTTCTCAAGTAGTTTATATAGTTTCAAAATACTATTTTGAATCATTATTTGGCTTACAAATCTGCACGAGCTTTTTCTATTATTTTTATAATTTTAAGAGCCTTTAAATTAATTTTTTTTGTATTTAAATTACGTAAATAATTATTAATTACTCCTTCAAATTATTTTATTATGACATAGTTACCTAAAATTATTATTGCACCGACAATACATGTTTCAAATATTTTTTCTTCATTTTATATAATTACATAGCATTTTTAATGCTATTTGCACAATTTTGTAGTAATAGCATATACTCATACATAATTGCTTTTTATTTATGTTGTTTGTATCAAAATAGAATTTTATATTTCATAGCACTAAATTATTTTTTTAATCATTTTATTGCATAAAAAATTATCACGACCCCAGTTCTCCCTCCGTGAATATGTCGTGACAGCACCTAGTCTCTACGACCAGGTAAGCCTAACAATGCAGAAAATAACTAACTTGCAAAATAAATAATTAAAACTGAAAAACTGGAAGAAAACAATATATAAAATGCCGCTCGGTGTATACAACTAAACATCACAGCACCCTCCAGTACCTTCCCAAAACTCATAAATTCACGAGAACACAACCCTCCAGTACCTTCCCAAAACTCATAAATTCACGAGAACACAAGCTAGAAGGAATACAGTAAAGTTCTTTAATCTCCAGAAATGTCTAAATCAATAGTACGAATGAAGAGCTAACATTACAAGATAAAGCAAAGAAGTAGAATCTTCGGTCTGCGGACGCAGCATATGTGCCTCGAAGTCTCCAAAAGACTCCCTGCCTCAAGGATGGTAAGCCTATGTAGAGGTACCTGGATCTGCATATGAAAAACATGCGCAGAAAGGGCATGAGTACACCACAGCGGTACTCAATAAGTGGCAAGCCTAACCTCAATCGGGTAGTGATGAGGAAAGGTCAGGGCCTTACTGAGGTTAAACATAATATAAAGTTTCAACAATATGAAATAGACAATATAATTGAGTACAGCAGTGAAAAAAGACAGGTTATACAAGACAACAATAAATATACAAGAACATAGTAAACACGAAAATAAGAACAACTCAATACCAATAGCAACTACGAGGATCTCCTAGGATACCGTCCTGCAGTCCCTATCATCAGATGTCCACTGGATCTCCCGGAATACTGTCCCTCGGTCTAATTATCAATGCGTGGGGATCTACTAGAACCCATGTCCGTAGTCACAAATTTAAATACCCAGTATTGGGCGAATCTACCGGGTGCATTACCTTAGTTCCACATAACTATGCAAGGAGATCTACCGGAAATCTAACCCGTAGTCCTAAAGTAAATAAACAAGAGAGAGCTACGAGAATCCCACATCCGTAGTCTCAATGTAAATGTAACAACAACAAAAAGCTATTTAGAAATCAAATTTCTCATCAGGGAAAACAAGTAATTCTAGCCTAATATATTTTGACGTAGTGCAATCAAAGCAATTTAAGTCAACTACACATGCTATTCTAGCTAACAACATGCTAAATTTATAAGCATTAGATGAGGATTCAGAGATGAAGCTAGAGATGAACAAGCACTTATAGACATCGGAGAATCAGATGATGAACAAGAGGTAAGTGTCATTCATCTCAAAGACAAGATTAAATTTTTGTCTAAATAAAGGTTGTCTGAAATATTGCTGGACTTCATCAATGAGTCTGAAATAATTAACAAAGAGAAGGAAGAGCTTTCTCGGGAGCGTGTGATCTTAAAAGCCAAGTGCAAAAATCTAGATCCAGGGCTAACAAGAGTGATATTAAAAATGATGAGTTGAAGAACCAGGTTCTTGAACTTGACACCAGTGTCCTAGAACTTATGTCTGAAAACAAAATTAAAATTAGGAATAGCTAAGAATAAAGCTTATCATACACATCTCACCTTAGAAGAAAACCTAGGAAAAATGAAGGATGAGTTGTACATGAAAGACGAGTGGATAAGAGTTTTAAAAGAAGACCCAGGGAAGGTAAAGCATAAACTAGATAGAACTTGCAAATGGAATAAGGCTTCTGATGCACTATCTTGACTACAAGAACATCACAGTAGAAACAACAGAGGACTTGGCTATGGGGTACAAGCACCTAAGTGGGACCCTAAAAACAAGTAACTCGCTCTTCCTGAAAATAAAATCTGCACACACTGTGGCAAGAATGGTCATTACAAAAATGAATGTAATGCAAAATAAAAGGCCAATCGAAAGAATAAAGCTTTTGTTCAAGAGAAAAATAGGTTGCCTAGGTTGGCTAAAAGGAATTTAATTTACCACATTGCCTATAGAAGGGACCCAAACTAGTTTGGGTTCGTAAGACTAACAACTGATTTCTTTTTGCAGGTCCAGGTGAAGGGAAGTAGCCAAAATGGTACATGGATAGTAACTGCTCAAAACATATGACTGGAAGAAAGAACCAGTTTCTTTCACTTGAGGACTTAAAAGGGGGTAATGTCTCATTTGGAAATGGGAAGAAAGGTAAGATTATTAAGGTTGGAAAGGTAGGTAAGATAGACTCACAGTCCATTGAGAATGTCTACTTAATAGATGAATTGAAATATAGCCTAATCAGTGTATCACAACTGTGTGACGGAGGTAACCTTGTAACATTTACCTCTAGAAAATGCTTTGTGATTAACCTTACCACTGACAAGATTGCTTTGCAGGGAAAAAGAGTTAATAATATTTACATTGTAGATTTGTCCACTCTTTCAGAAAATGAACTCACTTGCTTGAGTGTGTTGGACAATGATCCCCTCATGTGGCACAAAATACTTGGTCATGCAAGTCTGAATCAGCGACTTGAGGACTTCGAGATGAATCTTAGCACGTTCGAGGGCGAACATTGCTTTTAAGAGGGGGAGGATGTAACGCCGGAGCGGTCGTTTTGAAAAATTAAGCTCTGTTCAGTGGCATAAGGTCGGTAGCAGCTTCGGAATATGAGTATCGACTTGCGTGCATGATGGAGTTTGGTTTTTGGATGGTTTAGAGTCAATTCTAGAGAAGAAACCTTATTTTGGGAGTTAGAATAGTGAAAATTTGACTGGAATTGGACTTTTATGTAAACGACCCCGGAATGGGTCAGGGATTATCTCAATAGATTCGTATGGTGATTTTGGACTTAGGCGCGCATCCAGATTCAGATTGGGGGTTCGTAGAGTAAATTGAGGCATTTCGGCGAAAGTTAAAGTTGGAAATTGAATAAGTTTGACCCACAGTTGACTTTTGGGAAATCAGGGTCGGAATGTGATTTCGAAAGTTGTAACAGCTCCGTTATATTATTTTGGACTTGTCTGCAAAGTTTGGCATCATTCCGAGTTGAATCGGTAGGTTTCGGCATGTGACTCGTTATTTGAAGATTTGAAAATTCATTCGCTTGATTTTTGGTTTGATTCATCGTTTTGATGTTGTTTTCTTTTATTTGAAACTTTGAGCGAGTCTGTGTTAGGTTATATGACTTGTGTGTGTGAGATTAAACGGGGCCTCAGGGGTGTTCCGGATGGGCTACGGGTCATTTCCCCTTGCTTTTGGATTGATGTTGCTGCTTCTGTTACACCTTCAATGCGATCGCGATCAGGCTTCCGCGATCGCATAGAATTATCTTAGCCTTCTTCGTGCTCGCATTATGCATTCCACGTTTTCATAGACCAATTACTGGACTCCCATATTTCCTTCAATGCGTTCGCATTATACGCTCTGAGATTGCATAAGCCATCATCCCAACCCTCCGCGTTCTCATCCCTTTTTATGCAAACGCAGTGCAAAAAGTCTGGGGCCTCTCAAGCACCTCTATGAGATTGCAACACATACTCCGCGATCGCATAGAACAAATAATTGGTAGACAAATTTAATCCCAACTTCGAGGGTTTCACCATTATTTCACTTTTTTGACTTTTGGAGCTCGGTTCTTGGTAATGTTTGAACGGATATTCACCTAGGCAACTTGGGTAAGTGTTTATCACTTGATTTATACCAACTTCCATGAATCTCCTCTTAATTTCATCCTTTAATTTCAGTTTTTGAATGAAAAATGGCTAGAACTTCATAGACCAAATTGTGGGGTTTTGAGGGAGAGTTTGACCTCCGATTTGAGATATTTCTATATGGTTAGACCTGTGAGAGTACGAGGATTCTGAAAATGTAAAATTCATCTGGTTCCGAGACGTTTGCCCGAGGGGCATTTTGGTTATTTTACCTAATTTTGTGATTTAGCTTTTGATTAAATTGTATAATCAGTTGCTTGAGATATTATTTACAATTTGTGATTTAATTGAATAGATTTTGGCCATTTGGAGTCGAGTACTCGTGGCAAGAACGCGGTTGCTAGTTGATTTTAGCCGGTTTGAGGTAAGTATCTTGCCTAACCTTGTGTGGGGGACTTCCCCTTAGGATTTGAGTCTTCTCTGTTGATTGCATTCTGTGTACGCGAGGTGATGAGTGCGTGCTCGAATTTATTTGTGGTAAATTATCCCTTTTAAGCCCTTAGACTCTTGAAATCACTGAGTTTGAAGATGATATTGATTTAATTGAGTTCCATGTTATTAGTTTCACCTCTACATGTCTTACTTGGTATCGTTTTCTCTTCTTGATTTATTCTTGCTACTGAATTGACTTCTTACGTGTTTAACTGAAGACAGTCACCCTTCTATAGTCATATTATCCGCCCTAGCAACTCGCCTTTAATTGGAAATCATAAATGTTATATCTCATAAAATTAATCGTTCTTAATCGAAACGAAGATGGATATCATATAATTAGTTGATACTTCCTTAAATTGTAACTATTGATTTATGGCAACTTCCTTACTATTGGGTAATCCTTGATTGTATGTTCATCTGTGACCTTGTGCAAATATATTACATGTCCAACTGTTGTAGTATCGGTGTAGCTATTATGCGCTTATTATGTCTTGTTTTATCATTGAGTTTATGTTGTTTTCTTGGTGTTTCCGCGATGTTATCATTTTCTATTGTTGACTCCCTTGTCGGGATGTTGCTGTCTTCCATTTTCGACTCCCTTGCCGGGATATTTGCTATTCTATTGTTTGGGCTGTAAATTTATGTTGATTGTGTTGTATTGAGGATACCAGTGATCCTCGGGATATCAAGAGATCCCCAGTACATCTGTTGAGGATACCAAGAGATCCTTGGTATACCAAGAGATCCCTAGCATAAATATTGATAATACCAAGAGATCATCGGGATACCAAGAGATCCTCAGTACATCTATTGAGGATACTTAGAGATCCCTAGCATATATATTGAGGATACCAAGAGATCAAGGAAATACCAAGAGATCCCCAGTACATCTATTGAGGATACCAATAGATCCCTATCATATATATTGAGGATACCAAGAGATCCTCGGGATACCAAGAGATCCCCAATACATCTATTAAGGATACCAAGAGATCCTCGGGATATCAAGAGATTCCTAGCATATATATTGAGGATACAAAGAGATCCTCGGGATACCAAGAGATCCCCAGTACATCTATTGAGGATACCAAGAGATCCCTAGCACACATTTATGTTTGAGACTACCGGACGATATCCTGGAAGATCCCCGCTAAACTCATTGTGTCCTGAACTGATATTTTCATTGATTCTATCCAAGGTGTGAATAAATCGGGTGCTAGTCATTCCATTTCTTATACTTACTAGTTGGTAGGATTCCTGTTAGATACACTTGCACAAGCATACACGTAGTTGGACCCTCCTATTAGAGATGAATCCCTCCTAATTTGGCTAGGGGTGGGGATGTACCCTCATTTACCCATTTTTATATGTGATAGTGACCCTAGTTGACTAGTCAGTTGTCAACATGACTGTGTTATTGATAGGGAACAAGATGCCAAGTGTTAGACCTCGATGTTGGATTTTTATGAGTTGTGGCTGGTATGAGAATTTGTGGTGGAATTGTGGAAAGAGTTGGAAGACCTTATGTAAGAGCAATGCAGAATAATGAGTTAGTGACTTGTATGTCGTTGTTGTGCTGTGACTTAAGGATTTGAACTATAATGCCTACCGTCCTTTTATTATCATCATTTGTGTATTTCTCGTTGTTACTTATTGTCCGTTAGTCATATTGTGATTGTAGCTCCTTTTAGTCATTCATGTTGTCTTTTCATAATTATATATCGTTTCTATTATCCCTATGATTATACGATTTATTGACGGGTAGGTGTCTTGTTTGTCCCTCGTCACTACTCCATCGAGGTTAGTCTTGATACTTACTAGGAACTGCTGTGGTGTGCTCATGATACTCTTCTGCACACTTTTGTTGTGCAGATACATGCATCCTCATTAAGTTTTGTCAGCCTGGAGGGTGGTGTACAGCCGGAAACTTGAGGTATGCATATGCCGCGTTCGCAGAACCGAGGAGTCTCCTTCTACTCTACCTTTTAGTTAGCAGTTCCATTTCATGTATTCAGTTGTTGTAAACATTTCCGGTATTAGAGTTGTATGTTATGTTTTACTCTTAGCATGTGTCGCCTGAGGGTTTCCGGGTCTTGGACTTACAGTATTTTGAGTTGAAGTGTATGTGGCAGGAGACACTCTATATATTTTCTCATGATATTCAGAATTTATCTATTGTTTTCGTAAAGGTTTTTAAATTTCTGCAATATTTTAGGTTTACCTAGTCGCGAAGACTGGGTGCCGTCATGACAGGTTCACGATTGGTGAACTAGGGTCGTGACAGACTTGGTGATAGGGTTACCTAACATCAAGTTCAAGGAATACAAAGTTTGTGAGGCCTGTGCATGGGAAAGCAGGTAAGATTATTCTTTAAAAGCAAGAAAATTGTAAGCACGACCAGGACGTTGGAACTGATTCATTTGGATCTATGTGGTCCAATGAGAGCATTGAGTAGAGGTGGTAAGAAATATGTGATGGTACTTGTTGATGACTATTCTAGGTTTACTTGGGTACTATTCTTAACATCTAAGGATGAAGCAGGTACTATCTTAACATCAAAGGATGAATCATTTGACATGTTTACTGCCTTAGTTAGAAAAACTCATAAACAACTAGGTAATCAACTTGCATATGTCAGGTCTGATCATGGAACTGAATTTGAAAATGCTAAGTTTGAAGAATTTTGTGATGAGAATGGTATAGATCATAACTGTTCTACCCCTAGGACTCCTCTACAAAATGGAGTAGCTAAAAGGAAGAACGAGACTTTTGAAGATATGGCTAGGATTATGCTTCTTTCTAATAAACTGCCCCATAGCTTCTGGGCAGAGTTTGTCAACACTGCATGTTATATCATAAATAGATTCAGGACTAGACCTCTTATAGAGAAAAATCTCTATGAGTTTCTTAAAAGGAGAAAACCAAATATATTCCATCCTAGGGCATTTGGATGCAAGTTCTTTGTGTACAATAATGAAAGGACTTCCTAGGTAAGTTGATCCCAGAAATGATGAGGGGGTATTATTAGGATATTCTTCAAATAGCAAAGCATATAAAGTGTTCAATAAATAATGTTGTGTGTAGAACAAAGTGTACATGTAGTGTTTTATGAAACTAACATTCTTTCTGAGAGACAAGAACATGAAGATGAAGTTATAGGGCTAGTAAAAGATTTGAATGAAGTCTCAACTCAAGCTAAAGTAGCTCCAAAAGAAGGAACAGGTGATGGAACAGTTTCTTCCATCTAGAGCAGCCTAATAGGGGGAAATGATCAAAGAGTAACTGAAACCAATCCCCTAAAGGAACCTATTCATGACCATGCTCCTCAGCAACAGAACATGGGAGAAACATCAAACAGAAATCAGTTGGCTGTTAAACCTCACAGGTATCAAAGTTCTCATCCTATTTGAGAACATAATTACTGATCCAACCTCTGGAGTCAAAACTAGATCACAATAAAAGAATTAGTGTGCTTTTGATGCTTTACTATCTCTTATTGAACCTAAAAATGTTGTTGAGGCTTTGCAGGATGCAGACTGGGTAAATGCAATACAAAATGAACTTAATCAGTTAGAGAGAACTCAAGTTTGGAATCTAGTTCCAAGACCCAAGGACAAACCAGTGATTGGCACAAAATGGATCTTCATAAACAAGCTTGATGAAGATGGAAACGTTACAAGAAACAAGGCAAGACTGGTGGTTCAAGGTTACAGCAAAGAGAAAGGTATAGATTATGATGAGATTTTTGCTCCAGTTGCAAGACTGGAGGCAATAAGACTTCTTATAGCTTTTGCAGCACACATGAAATTCACTCTCCATCAGATGGATGTCAAGAGTGCCTTCCTAAATGGCTACCTAAAAGAAGAAGTGTTTGCTAAATAACCTCCAGGGTTTGAGAGCAAGGAATGTCCTGAACATATGTACAAATTAGATAAGGCTCTCTATGGACTCAAGCAGACTCCTAGAGCATGGTATGAACGATTGATCAAATTTCTGCTTGATCATGGCTACAAAAGAGGTAAAATTGACAATACATTATTCTTGAGGGAAAAGGATAAGGATCTTCTTGTGGTACAAATATATGTTAATGACATAATCTTTGGGGAAACCACTGACAAACTAAGTAAGGATTTTGCCAAATTAATGGGGAGTGAGTTTGAAATGAGTATGATGGATGAGCTTAACTTTTTCTTAGGCTTACAGATCAAACAAAGTCCAAATAAAACCATGATCCACCAGTAGAAATATGCAAAGGAGCTGATCAAAAAGTTTAAAATGGATGAATAAAGGAAATAGACACCCCCATTGAAACTCCCACTAAATTAGACATAGATTAACCTGGTTCATCGTTTGATCAGTAGTTGTATAGGGGTATGATTGGTTCACTTTTATATCTTACTGCCAGCAAACCTGATATCATTTTTAGTGTAGGGCTTTGTGGTCGCTTTCAGGCTAATTCAAAGGAATTTCAGTTGACTGTTGTCAAGAGGATACTAAGATATTTGAAAGTCATTACTGATATGTGTCTTTAGTACCCGAAAGGTAGTAATTTCAATCTAGTAGGGTATGTTGATGCTGATTATGCGGGCTCCCTTGTAAATAGGAAAAGCACCTCAGGTATGGCTCTTTTTCTTTATTCATGTCCTGTATCATGGGCCACTAAAAACAAAATTCAGTGGCCTTTTCCACTGTTGGGGCTGAATATGTTGTCCCTGCCTCTTGTTATGCTTAATTGATATAGATCAAATAGCAGCTAGTAGATTTTGGCATTGAAGTTGGTTGCATTCCTATCTTCTTTGAAAACACTAGTGCTATAAGTATGACAAAAAACTCTATTAATCATAAAAGGACTAACCACATAGATGTTAGACACCACTTTCTTAAGAAATAACTATGAGAAAAGATTTATCTCCATAAAATTTTGTACTGCTGATAAATAAATTGATGACATCTTGACTAAAGCATTGTGTAGAGAAAACTTTGAGAGGAACGAGTTGGAATTATGGGTGATTAAGATCACCTAATAGGACCAGCTCAGAATGCAAAATGAAAAAAATGGAAAAAAATGGAAAAAAGATAGAAAACAAAATTTGCTAGGAAATCTAAACTTGGGTAAATATCTTGATTAATGTTTACCCAGCTTCATACTGTAATTAGTATAGTCCTGTGACATGTGTTAATATGACTCACTGATCTCTTACAAAATTTTCTCTATTATGGCAAATTGAGGCATGTTCAAGAGATTTCTAAATGAAGAACCTAGTTATCAGTATGGTTCATCTGAAAGCTAAGGTATGTTTTATATACCCTGTACAATTAGAACTACAAATATTTAAATCATAAGCAGAAGTCTTACAATTTTTCAATTCCCTAGGAAATTCTATCTGTTAGCTTTGAACCAGTTTTGTTAGCCTTAGAACTCTAAACCACAAAAAATTGCCTAAAATCTAGGGAAGCTTACACGATCATTAAATCTGCAATTTCAGGTTGATTAGACCTCTAATTGACCAGCTGCCGTTATACATTAAATGTGTATTTCTCTTTAAATACACACCATTACCTCCTGCTATCTCTTTAATTCTAAACCGTCAAAAATCCCTCTTCACTTTCATTTGCTTTATTCTCCAAAACTCAAACACACTAATTCTCTCAAGAAACCAACGATCATGACAACCCCATAAGACAATCTTGGAACTCCTCCAGCACCCACTCCCCTTAAGTCATCTACCCCTCCTCCACCTAGTACATCTCCCAAACCTAGGCTGAGAAGGGTGAAAATGCTTGCTCGGAAAACAGTAGCGTATGGGCTCTCAAAAAGAAATTAAATGAGAAATTAAAGGCAAGCCAGGTCCAAGACTCTGACTCCAACTCTGATTTTGAGTCATACAAATCTTCTAGTGAGGGGGAATCTAGCTCTTCTGACTCTGAAGACTCAAGAATATCCTTCAAAGGTAAGTTCTTCTTTGTCTGAAAATCCAAAAACTAGGTTTATTCTTGTTGGGCCTATTAAGGATGTAGAATTACCTGAGTCATGAAGGATGGAGGTAAAAAGAAATCTGGAAAAAAAAAGAGGGTGCATGTCGTGAAGAGAGGGAAATAAGAAAAGAGTGGTTGATCATTCACCCATTATTGATTTGTCTGTGCATGCTATCTGTGGGCTTGAACAAGAAAAGTTAGAAGAGAGTGGAAAGAATTCAGGGGGAAGTGGTTCTGGTAAAGCTGCTGAAGGGTTAGTTAATCTAAGCACACATGGAGATGAACTCGGTTCATCTCCTAAAGAGACCCTATCATACCTGTTGAAAAAGGTTAGGGCAAGTTATGATCCAAAGAAACGAAGAACTCTCACACCAAAAGCCCCCAGTACTCCTAAACCCTCCAAGAAAAGAAAGGCTTTATCCCCAACAACTACTTAAATGTCACTGCCAAAGGGAAGAGCTATAAGAAGCAGGGTGAAGCAGAGTGAGAGTGATCTCCAAAATGCTCTAGCTCAGAGTACGAAGAAAAAGATGGCTAAAGCAAAAGGGAAGGTTGCAGAGTCCTCAGATGTTGTGGAGGTTGAGGAGATGGAACAGGTCCATCAAGAGGAAGTTCAAACATTGGAGGTTTAGACCCCCAAGCCCAAAAAGTCCAAGACTTCTTCCAAGAAGTCTTCCTCCGTGTTTGAGACTGTTGAACCTTCATTAGCCAAGAGGACAAGGTATGTAGTGAAAAGTAAACAAGTAAGAATTTCCGTGTTTTGAACGGAAGACTGTTGAAAGACCTAGTGGAACCAGGAATGATGAGACTGGTGGATGCCTTAGCTGCTCAGGAGTGGAAGGACATGGTCCTTCAGATGGATGGTAGGCTAGCCAGGAATATGATCATTGAGTTCATGGCCAATTAGAGGTTAAGTATGGCAAGGTTAGCAGCCTGGTGAAAGGACTGCAAGTTTCCTTTGATGTAAAAAAACTGTGAGAGATCCTTGATATACCCTCTGAAGGGTTTGATGACTATACAAGGCGAATGTGTTCTTGTTTGGACTCCCTTCCTACCGACCTTGACATTACCAAGAGATTCTGGTGATGCTAAAGATATGAATGAGGCTAGGGATGTTCGAAAAAGTAAAATGAGGCCTCATCACACGGTCTTGTTTGAATTTTTCAATAAGTGCCTATTGCCCAGTCATGAGAGAAGGCATATTACAAATTATATGGACCTAGTTCTTATGGAGTGCCTGGAAAGTGGAAGGAAAATTAATTGGCCTGCCTTCATCATCAAGTTGCTGGACAGGGTCATTAATGGCCCAAAGGCTCATGCTACCCCCTATGGCTTTCTTCTGCTACGCTTCTGGATAGGTGCAATGTGCCTTTGAAGAAATGGAAATGGTTTCAATCAAGGATCACTTTGGCATTAACACTCATTGCTTGTGACTATTTGGTCAATGCCATCCCAAATGAACTTGGTTCATCCAAGAAGACTCCTATCAACAGTAAAGTCAGGGCTCTTGTTCAGGAATGTGAAGCTACGGATGCTGGGATAGATAGGCTCAAGGCTCGTGTGGCAGAGGTGGAATCTGATAGGGATGCTCTCATATTTGAGCTTGCCAAGGAAAAGAAGAAGAATGACAGAATAATTCATAATATGTTGAATCTTCTCCAAGCCCAAAACCAACCCTCTAGCTCCCCCAAACCTAAGGAATTCTAGCTTTCTGGTTGCGAATTATGGTAGCAACATACCTTCTATCAATGATATCTACTATCTCTGCAATTGTTCAATGTAAATCTTTCCTTGATAGTTTAAATATGTTTGCTTGATTACTGATTATCAAACCATGATTGCCCTTGCAGTTGCCACGAGTACTTATTAAAATCTGGGAATCACACTTTGTATGCAACTTTTTGATGATGCCAAAAGGGGGAAGAGATATTATGCTTTACACATTCTGCATTAAGTAATATTTATAACCTTATTAACCTGGTCTTTGATGATAAGTGAATTTTCTAAAAATTAAATTGATGATTAAGCTGAGTTCTTATAGGATCCAAGTAAGTAAAAAGCACAGAGTTTGCCATCATCAAAAATGAGGAATTTGTTGGCCCAAGAACAGGTGAAGGTTTGAAGATTGACAAAAGAACTCAGACATGGACTGCGTCCATCTTGCGAACAGACATGCTCAACCTATACATGTGAGACGCACGTGAAGGAGATAAATCTAACTAATCAAGAAGCAATATCTCATGATCTAATCGAAAAGGTTGCATATTAGATAAGCAGAGAAACACTCCTTACATGACGAGAATATAGTTTAGGAAGAAAATAGTGTTAGAGTTTGAGATCGCCATGACCTCTTATACGATAGAAGAGTAGCAATTGAATCCCAGTCAAACTCTGATTACTAACCTATTAAATATTAGTGTTGTTATCTTTTACAGGTAATGCACATAAGCAGAAGTTAAACTTAATTGAGAGCAAAAGATCAAGGCGATTTTACAAGCAATTTATGTACGGTTTGAGTGTGCAATCCTGAAGCTACTTGAAAGAGATAGAAAAACCAATTCCATGTATCTATCTTTTATTCTAGTTCAATCGTAGTAGGTGATTTTATATTGTACCTTTCATCTTTCACAGAAGCAATTGTGTTAGATACCTAGAGTGTTCAAGTTAGAGTTAACTTGAAGTTGTCGCAATAGTTGAGGTTGTGTGCCACAACGGGATTAGTGTTAATCCTTAGGTTTACAAAAAGTTTTGTTAATTCTATTTTGGCTCAGTGATTTTAGTGGAAATTTGGAAAAATCCTACTAAGTAGTAGGTCGTGGTTCTTTCACCTTTTGATCCAGGTATTTTCCAATTAAAATCTCGGTGTTCTTTATTATTTGTATTTATTATTTGCATAGTAGTAGTTGGAACACTTAGAAAAATCATGTTCTTCTATAGTTCAAATAAAATTGGGTACCACACAAATCACCTCCCCTCATCTATGTGGTATTGACGTTTAAAACATCAGACTTGACACTACTCTTTCATCAATCCTTGGCTGTGCAACCATATCTTCTATCTTCTGTCATCAGCAGCTTCGTGTTGTATTTGGTGTACACGTCATTCCAAGTTGTTGCTAAAAATTCTCGCAAACTTTCCATAGGTCTCCTCGTCGCTTCAGAACCTTTCTCGCTTAGTTTGCTCGCGAACGCCATGACTTCCCATTTATCCGGTACTCGTAGTAACGTTATCCTCTCTCATTGGAATCTATCCATAAAATCTCTTAGTAATTCAGTGTTTCCTTGTTTTACCTTAAAGGTGTATTCCATCTTTCTTTTAATTTTTTGAGCTCCCGGGTGTGCTTATATAAATGAATCTACAGGCTCAGCAAAAGAATCAATAGAGTTTTCAGGTAAGTGAGAATGCTAAGTTAATTCTCGTTTCGTTAGTGTTTTACCAAAAAATTAACCAAAATCGACTTGATTTCCTGCTTTGTTAAATCATTACCCATTCACGCCAGTTGTAAAAGCAATTACGTGATTTTGAGGGTTAGTTGGTCCACATATTTTGGAATGTCAGGCATTTAAAACTTCTTAGGAATCGGTAAAGGTGCTGCATTTGGCTTTCAGGGCTGTTGTAAATATTTATCAATATCTACTCCTTATCATGGGAGGTACACTAGGTATTTGTTCTACGCGATCATTTTTCTCTTTCAACTATTTCTGCAAGGTAGTAAAAACTTTGTAAATAATAGTTATTTGGTATATCTGACCTTCCATAACAATATTTATTTGGATTTCCTTCGCTTCCAGAATTGGCAAGCCCCGAGCATTGGTTTTCCAAGGTTGCGGTATTGTTCGGAGGAGAAGTTTGTGGCGTAGTTGGCAATCCCCTAACAAAGGCTTGAAGAGCACTATTCATGTGTTCTTAGATCAATTGTTTTAATGCATCTTGTTTAACAGTCTCATCCCGTTGAAGATCATTCACGTGTGATGTTGATCTTTCAAGCGACCCCTCGCGGGACTATTGAGGAGTTCCTTAGGGAGAAGGGGGTGGTGGAGTTGCTCCTTCCTGTAGGTTTAGCTGGTTATTTTCGTTGATAGTTGACATGGTTATTTGTAAAAAAATTGAAAAGTGAAAAGACTATCAGTTTCCTAGTAACGGGACCAATTTATTTAACCAAAAAATAGATTTATCGTTCAAAGTCTAAATTTAAAATAAAACGGGCTACTGATAACCAAGTTTTACTTCACTTTCATAATATTATTTAGGAAAAAATAATAAGAATGGTAGAGAAAATATACTAAAAGAAATACGAAATAAATTGATGGACAATTTATAAAATCAAGACTAAGAACTTCGATACAGTAGAGAAGTAAAGAATATATTTCAATAGTACTTGAAATCTATCTTTATAAATAAAATTTGTGTCTTTATATAAGAGTTTACAATCATAACGGTTTCCTCACATAAATTGAGTTTATTATGGGTATTAATTATATTGATTTCCTTGTACCTCAGATAAATGTAACTGGCGTGTTTAATGCTGTAAATGCCTCATAAATGTCCTGATTCCCCTTCCTTATTTACATCTAGTTCGTGTATCTTCCCTTCTTTTGGTTCTTATTCATTCCATCCTTGCCTTTTCTTTGACATTTGTCAGGCCCGGTTCCCTTCTCTGTACTATCTCGTGGGTTTTTTCTCGTGACTCCCTCAACTAATCCTATTAATTGAGAACGTCACTTGTCATTGTATCACTTCTCCACGCGTCGTTCTTCGTCAACATACTAACACTTCACGTGTAATGCCCTTTTTCCCACCAATACATAGCACTCATCAAAAAACTCGATCATCTCTACACTAGATTTTAAAAATTATTAAAAGGTATTTAGGAATTTCTTCAGAAAAGATAAAAATAAATAGAAACGCAAAATGAAGCAATAGAAATAATAAATATTAGTACAAATAAATAAGAACTAAACGAGGTTATGAAGGCAAAGAGCATACAGTCAAAGGTCTTGTATCATCTACCCATTGCAGCATGGGTAATTGTTTCTTTTTTTTCTTCTTTATTTCTCTGTATAAACCTTTATTTCCAACTAAAAGGTTGTGAGTTCGAGTCTCCCCAAGAGTAAGGTGAAAAATTCTGGGAGGGAAGTATGCCAAGGGTCTATTTGGAAACAGCCTCTCTACCCAGGGTAGGGGTAAGGTCTGCGTACACACTACCTTCCCCAGATCCTACTAAGTGAAATTACACTGGGTTGTTGTTATCATTGTTGTTGTTGTTGTTTCTCTTCTTTTTTCTCTTTCTTTTCTCCATTTTTTCTCGTTTTTATTTATTTATTTTTTTATTTATTTTTCTTTTTGTTTGTTCACATATTTTTTTCCAAAATTATATTACTCTTTTTTTTTATTCGCCATAATCTAGCTTTATACTCAATTTGGCTCGGGTTTTTTTCTTTTCTTTTATTTATTTTTAAAATTTTGCGTTCGGTTTCTAATTTCATTCAACTTTTTTTAGTTTCCTTTTTCCTCTCATATTGCTATTTTATGTCTTTCGACACCTGCTTCTAATACAATGAATATTATTTTCATGAAACTCCAGTAAAAAATTCGTTTAAGAAAATATTTTTAATGACCTAGTTGGAAAATTTTTAAAAATTGAAAAATGACTTATTTATTGTGTTAAACTATTATATTATATTGTGTACTATAACAGTATAATGTTACTATAACCATGACTTTAGCTTTACAGAATAGCACCTAGATGATTCAATAAATAGAAGTTGAAGTATACTACTATAGTATATTGTATACTTTATAGCATAGTGTTGCAATATATTATATATTATTACGATATATTGTATACTATAACAGTATACTATTGCAGTATAGTTAAATATTGCTATAGTATATTATACACCGTAGCAGTATACTATTAGGTAACTATGTTATTCTTCGAGTATATTATATATTATAATAGTATATTATTGTAATATAGCCTACAGCAGATTGTATTCCGTGGTGGTATATTGTTGGGTAATTGTGTTCTTCTTCGATTTTTCAACTGAAAAATTCGATCTCAATTACCTCAAATCAACTCCAACTGCGATCAAATTTCAGTATGAAATTCCAGAATGTACTATAAGCAATATTTAATGACGCCCACTTCGAATCAAACAAGAAATCTTCAAAATAAAAATTTTAAATTCAAGGTCTTTAAGCCCAACAATAGTGGATATTCAAATACAAATAGAAATTCAGATCGAGGAAGCTTACTCAAGGTAATTTGAGCAATACTTTATAGCACTCACATCGAATCAAATAATAAATCTTCAAAAGAAAATTCAAATTCAAGAGCTTCAAGCTCAACAATGGTGTATCTTCATACACGCACAAAAATCAGATCTGGTAAACTTAATATATTAAGTAATCATATGTGCTACTTAAAATAAGAAAGACCAAATTATTTAGTTAGTAGATTGTAATAGCTACTAAGTAACCTTGCAAAAATGAAGCTGCGTGTTTTAATATTCTATACTTCAAATGCAAAGGCAAATAGCTAATGAGTGGGCCGGGTAAATAGTCTGGGCTGCATAGGTAGAAAAATTAAATAGTTTGGGTTTGGATAATATTAAAGAATAAATAGTTTGGGCTTAATATGTAAAAGTAAAATTTTCTCTTTTCAAAATGAGATTTTTACATTTCTATACACTATATGAAATTATATTACCCTCCGTACTCAAGTTTTACAATAATTACATTTTATATACTCAATTACCATTTATGTACATTTTAAGAGAATTAGTGATATTAATTAGTGTCCTAAAATAACTCTACCGTATATTCTCGCTCCCCCCACGTTTGTCTCTCCACATCACACCCCCTCACTTATGTATCTTGCACTCACCCATAATTTTCTCTTCACAAATCTCAGATTCCTCCATTAACGCCTATTTCATTTCATCAAAAATCAGAGGAAATTTTTTATCTTATTCAAAAAGTTTACCTCCATTAACGTCTCTGATTAGCTTGATTTTCAATGAAGAAGAAAATATCTTCAAAGAACAGCCGTACGAAAGACAAGGAACGGATATTCCTTCATTTGATTTGAATTTTCGAAAAATATTATTTGTTTGAATTAGGTGTTATTGCAAAGAATTGTGATTTTCACAACGTCTCTCTCTATCTGTTTATCCCTAATTTCAGTAATGTAAAGAAAAGGAAAAGCGAGCAACAATTCCATCATTGACAATCATTAAAAAGTTTTGAAGCTTTGATTTCGAATTTGGATTTTCAAAAACCGTTATTTATTTGAATTGAGTGTTGTTGCAAACAATTGGGTATATTGTTTGGAGTTTATATCTCAATTTTGAGGATGTTCTAGTGAAGAAGAAGAAGAAGAAGAAGAAGAAGAAGAAGAAGAAGAAGAAGACATGATATACATTATATATACGAAAATGTAGTAAAATTATAGATAAGTTGTATGAAATTTATTTTTACTATACATAAATCAGATACAAAATATAAAAAAGACATATTGAATAAATTTTTTATAAAATTTGTATTTAAGTTGTATGTTACTGTAGTTGTATTTAGCTGGGTAGAAATAATAAATGAAAATTTTAGATAAGTTGTATAATATATAATTAATTGTATTGTATAAATTAGATACAAAATATACATATTGTATAAAATTTATATTTAAGTTTTATGATATTATAATTATATTTAACTGTGTAAAAATAATATATAAAAATTATAGATAAATCGTAGATTAATTCGTTTGAATCCTAAATGTATGCTCAACCTGTAAGAAAACAGAATAGTACGTACTCTTTAAGCTTAGATTTTGTATATACAAATTTTTCCTCTAATCCCAGATTCAATATTAATCGTTTTGCTCAAAAAAGAATCCGTGGAGGAAAGTCTTCCAAATAATGGACCCATGTCAAAATTTTGTTAACAATGATGGGATTGATTTTTGTTTAAGTTTAGGAAATTCCAAGTCCTTTTCTTTTTTTTCTTGGAACCTTCCCTTTTCATCATAGATGGGAGAAAACGACTACGTAGCAAAAATCATTTGGCAATCAAGTATTATTATTATAAATTTGCTCGTCATTCCTAACAGTTGAATAAACAGAATAATGGGGGAGTCTCGAGGGATGGAGCAAAATAGTACAGCTGATGATTTTGAGGGCTGGAGCTGATGGTAGCTGCTTAATTATTTTTTCTAGTGAAATAGTTTATATTAGGAAATATTGTAAATATATTTTGTGTATTTTTTTATTATTGGTAGAATATTCTTTCATTATTGTACGGTTCTATAGTTGGTAGGATTTGATACCTCTCTGTACTCTATATATATTTTTGTGAGCAATACAAGAAAATTACTTCTCCCAAAACTCTCTACATGGTATCATACGCCAGTAGCTTATCGCCAAACAAACCCTAATACTACCCTATCCGCGCCGCCGCCGCCGCTCTTATCGGCAGCCCGTCGCCGCCGCCACCGACGCTGCACTAATCAGCAGCCCTTTTTTCTCGACGTCGTTCAGCGTCTCCTCTCCTTTGCCTCGCGCTTCATGGCCGCTACGACGTCAACCGAGCTTCTCCAGCCGATTTCCATCAATGCATCAGCTCAAATCCCACTCAAATTGGATTCCTCTAATTATCTGGCATGGAAATTCCAATTTCGAACCCTTCTTACGGGTTACGACCTCCTCGGCTTCTTGGATGGATCGAAGCCGTGCCCACCAGCCACTATCGTCGACAAGGACGTGACTTCCCCAACCCAGCATATCCTTACTGGATTCGCCAGGACAATCTTATTCTCAGTGTCATCATCTCGTCGATCACATCGACGATCATCTCCTTTATTGCCGCTGCGGAAAACTCTAAAGAGGCCTGGGACATCCGCGCGCACACATACGGCACTGCTTCCCGTGGTCGTATCATGGCTCTCAAACAGCAGCTCCATAATCCGGTAAAAGGTTCTAAATCTGTTACTAATTTTATGCACGGTATTCGCGTGATTGTGGATGAATTATCTCTCCTGGGTGTTACTGTTGATTCTGAGGATCTTGTCATTAAGGTTCTAAATGGTCATGATGATCCGTATATGGAACTCTCTCATGCCATCCAAGCCCGCGAATCGCCCATCTCTACTGCTGAATTACATGACAAGTTGTTAAGCATAGAGGCTCAGATTACTGCTCGTATGCCGGCCACCTCCGCCGCATCTGATTTGGCTCCGTCGGCTGCCTTCGTCGCCGGATAGCAGCCAGGCCGTAGCCGCTTCGGTAGCCGCGGGCGCGGCCGTAGCAGCCGCGGTTCAGCCTTCGGTCGCGGTGGTTACTCCAGCAATGGCCAATCTCGCGGGTACAATGGGAAGTGCCAGCTGTGCAGTGAATTTGGCCACTCCGCGCGCCGCTGCCCGTCCTATCCCATCTCTGGCGCCACTCAGCCCCCTTACGGTGGACCCCTGCCGGCCAGCTTATACTTCGCCGCCTTATCCGGCTGCTTACACAGCCCATCACTCTCCGACGATTCCCTCTGCATCCGATTGGATCCTGGACTCTGGTGCCTCCCATCACATAACCTCTGATCTTGCCAACATGTCTCTTCACAGTCCTTACACTGGTTTCGACAATGTGGTTATTGGTAACAGTGAAGGTTTGACAATTACACATACTGGACAACTTAACACTCATTCCTCTCTTTTATTACCTGGGGCTCTCTGTGTTCCACGTATGCGTAAAAATTTTATCTATGTTGCCAATTATGTCGTCACAATAATATTAATGTTATTCTTTCTGATACTGATTTTCAGGTGAAGGATCGTCGCACGTGGGCAACGCTCGTTCGCGGCCCGCTTAGGGGAAACACCTTCTACAGGCCGGCGGCTCCCAGTCTCCCGTCCGCCCTCACGGCAAAAAAGCTCTCTGCATCATTGTGGCATTCTCGGTTTGATCACCCGTCAGCTAAAATCCTGCGTCATTTAGTGTCTTCTAGCAGTATAGCGTCCAGTAATGTGTCTGATCTTGCTTGTGTCTCTTGCAAGCTTCATAAGTGTCATAAGTTACCTCTTTCTGAGTCAAGTTTATCTTCTACTTCTCCCCTGGAGCTTATTTTCTCCCATGTATGGACCTCTCCGATTATTTCTAATGAAGGATTTAAATATTATGTCATCTTTGTTGATCATTTTTCTAAGTATGTTTGGTTTTTTCCTTTACGCCGTAAATCTGATGTCTTACAAACCTTCCCCATTTTTAAATCCATTGTAGAAAAATATTTCTCTGTTAAAATCATTACTCTGTATACTGACAATGGGGGTGAATTCCTCGCTTTACGCTCTTTTCTTGCCTTCAATGGCATCTCACATCTCACTTCACCTCCTCATACTCCTCAGAACAATGGCTATGCTGAACGTCGTCAACGTCATATTGTCGATACTGGTCTCACTCTCCTTCATCATGCCTCTGTACCTCTCATTTACTGGCCTTATGCCTTTGCTATAGCAGTCTATCTTATTAATCGTCTTCCCAAGACAAATCTCTCGATGCTCTCCTCCTTTGAGTCTCTCTTCCATAAGCGCCCCAACCTTGCCAAACTACGTGTCTTCGGCTGTCAATGCTTCCCTTGTCTTCGGCCCTACACCTCACACAAAATGGAACCCAGATCTCGTGCTTGTGTCCTCTTCGGCTACTCTACTACTCAAAGAGCCTATATCTGCTTTGATCCCTCAACGTCTAAAATCTTCGTCTCGCGTCATGTCACCTTCCATGAAGATGTCTTCCCGTTCTCAAAATTTTCTAACCCCGAGTCTCCCCCTGTACCCATTCCAGTCTCCCTAAAAGTCCTTCCGCTGCCGCCACCAGTACCTGCTGCCGCTCCCACTAGCGATCCTTCACCGGACGCATTGCCGGCGCCAACGCCCGCGCCACTAGCGCCCTTTCCGGCACCACCAGCGGACCCTGCCGCCGCTACACCCATTATGTTTCCATCTGCATCCTCTTAGGGTGGTCATCATATGCAAACTCGTAGCAAAAAAATACATCTTTACGCCCAACAAGAAGTTTGGTATGTTTGCTGTCTCCTCTCTAGCTGTTACTGAACCTCAGACTTTGTCTAGTGCTATGTCTGATGAGCGGTGGCGCGCTGCTATGTCGTCAGAATTTGATGCTCTGCTACGGAATGGCACCTGGGATCTTGTTTCGCCTGATTCTTCGCAGAATGTTGTGGGTTGCAAGTGGGTTTATCGTATCAAACGAAAGCCTGACGGTACTGTGGATAAGTTCAAAGCCCGGCTTGTTGCAAAGGGCTTTCATCAGCGTCCAGGTGTAGACTTTCAGGAGACTTTCAGTCCGGTTGTTAAGCCGGCAACTGTACATTTGGTTCTCAGTATAGCTGTATCCAAGGGCTGGCCTCTTCGTCAAATGGATGTGAACAATGCCTTTCTTTACGGGAGGCTTACAGAGGATGTTTATATGGCACAACCACCGGGTTTTGTTGACAAAGCCTATCCATCTTATGTCAGTAAGTTACAGAAAGCTATTTATGGTCTCAAACAGGCACCCCTGGCATGGTACAGTGCGCTCCGCCAGTGTCTTCTGACCATGGGTTTCGTCAACACTACCTCTGACACTTCGCTCTTCGTCTTTCAGTATTCTGGTATTACGGCCTATTTTTTGGTATATGTTGATGATCTCATATTGACTGGAAATGATTCTGCTTTCTTGAACCGTGTGATTGACTCTCTTGGGACTCAGTTTTCTCTTAAAGACATAGGTGATCTAAGCTACTTTCTTGGTGTTGAAGTTCTGCGCAGCTCCAAGGGGTGTTTTCTTTCCCAGCGTAAATATGTTGTTGATCTTCTGACTCGTCATAATATGCTGGAATCAGATCCTGTTCAGACGCCAACAGCGGCGTCAACCCGCCTTCATCTGGCCGACGACTCGGCCCTTGCCGATGCATCCGCCTATCGACAGGCCCTTAGGGGCCTCCAGTATCTCTCCTTCACTCGTCCTGATATCTCTTTTGCTGTGAATAAACTCTCACATTTCATGCACGCTCCTACTGTCACTCATTGGGTGCAGTTAAGCGCCTCTTCCGGTATCTGAATGGAACGCGTGACTTTGGTGTCTGGCTGCGTCCTTCACCTGCTATACCTCTGCATTGTTTCTCTGATGCTGATAAGGGTGGAAACTATGATGACCGCTCCTCAACTGGTGCCTATGTTGTCTTTCTAGGGCCTAATCCTATTTCCTGGAGCTCCAAAAAGCAGCGTTCTGTTGCATGATCATCTACTGAGGCTGAGTATCGTGCCATTGCTTCTGCTGCCGCTGAAGTACGTTGGCTTCATTCCCTGCTGCGTGAGCTTCATGTCCCTCTTCCGGCTGCTCCTGTCATTTACAGCGACAACATTGGCGCCACTTACCTCTGTGCCAACCCTGTGTTTCTTCGCGCATGAAACACATCTCCATTGATTATCACTTTGTTCGTCAATTGGTTCAGAATGGGTCCCTTCGTGTTGCACGTATCCTCTGCTGATCAGCTTGCTGATGCTCTCACCAAGCACTTATCTCGTCCTCGGCTTCTTCTGCTGAAGTCCAAGATTGGCGTGTCCTCCGGCCCTCCATCTTGAGGGGACGTATTAGGAAATATTGTAAATATCTTTTGTGTATCTTTTTATTATTGGTAGAATATTCTTTCATTATTGTACAGTTCTATAGTTGGTAGGATTTGATACCTCTCTGTACTCTATATATTTTTGTGAGCAATACAAGAAAATTACTTCTCCCAAAACTCTCTACAGTTTAAAATAATAGAAGATCGGGAGAGAAATGGGAGAGAGGAGGAAAAAAAAAAGGCTGTAACTAAACCCTTTAATTGAAGGCACAAATAATGGGTTGGAAGCCTCTTAAGATGGATTGTATATATTTTATAAACAAAACTTATTTATATCGGATAATAGCTACACATGGATGTTAAAAGTAATAAAGTTTTACATTATATGTAAGAATGAAAAAATCCCCTACGAAATTAGTTTTGAAACAAAATCCAAATGAGGCCCAAGAATAGGCATACACATTTGGTCAATTGGGGTTAGTTTTGCACTAATTTGTTTTCATTATTTTGATTTGTAGTTGAACAAATAAATTACTGAAGCAAAATGAAGTTAGTTTGATCCAAATTTTCCTCTTTCAGTCTAAAATATAGGAAAATGACATTGTATATCTGCTCTCCAAATAATAGCCAAAAAATTATACAAATTTTATATATTTTTTACTATTTAAATATAAATAGTTTTTGGTGTTGATAATATTCTTATTTTCTTTTGTTTATTCATTTTGGACTTTTATGGACTTCCACTTTTTCTCTAAGCATTTATTACTCTACAAAATATTTCTGATCTTCTAAGCGTAATCGTCGAAAAGAGAATACAATCTGATTTAATAAATGTAATGACCTTACCGGCTGATTTACGCAAATGCCATTTTTAGCTCGCTGTTCAAGTCTTGTCCCTATTCAAATATAGCCCTTGGAAAATTATTTCTTCCGGAAGATATTGGACTCATTATAATGTGTTTGCTCGTATAATGTCTCAGTATGACACAAAAATATTTTATTGTACTCTAATGTTGGCAGTAACTTAAAAAGAAAATTATCCGTACTTAATATTTTTCATAAAATTTTCAGTTTGACCATGATACGAAAGATCTACCAATTGCTAGAAAAATAAAAATAAAATCATTTATCAAGCAGTCGATACAGACTATTGATGAAAATTTCACGATCTTACCAGAGCAGAACCTGAAAGAAGACAAATGGCCCCCAAAACTAACGTTACTAACAACCAAATACATGACAAATGGATCTATCTGGTTACCATAAGTTTTAGGCCTCCAATTCGGGGCTTTTGCATATACCCGGTTTTGGGGTAAAAATTGAACTTATATCCGCTATACAAAAGAGTTTGCATATATACTCACTTTACGATCAACTTTATACTTATCGGGTATGAAGTTATAAAAAAAATTAGTCAGAAATGAAAAAATTATACTTCAAATGCATTTAAGACCAAATAGGTCTGAAGTGCAACAATGGTTTCATGCACTAAAGGCTAATGATTCTGAAGTGAAAAATTACACTATAGATGTACTTAAGGCCAATAAGTCTGAAGTAAAAAATTGCGATGCACTTATGGAAAGTCTGAAGTGCAACAAACGTTTTCATTCCCTTAAGGCCAATAAATCTTAAATTAAAAATTGCACTTCAAATACACTTAAGGCCAAAAAGTTTGATGTAAAACAAATGTTTTCATTCACTTAAGGTCACTAAGTCTGAGGTGAAAAATTACACTTCAGATGCACTTAAGGCCAAAAAGTCTGAAGTGCATCAAACGTTTTTATTCACTTAAGGCCAAAAAGTCTGAAGTGCAAAAACATTTTCATTTACTTAAAGCCAATAAGTCTGAAGTGAAAAAATTTGCACTTCAAATGCACTTAAGGAAAAAACATCTGAAGTGCAACAAATATTTTCATTCACTTAAGGCCAATAAATCTGAAGTGAAAAATTTGCACTTCAGATGCGCTTAAGGCCAAAAGGTCTGAAGTGCAACAAACGTTTTGCTACACTTAATGTCAATAAATTTGAAGTGAAAAATTACACTTGAGATGCACCAGAAACATAAATTTGTTCTTCGAATTATAACAATCCAATATACGATTTAATACCTAAATCTACTCCAAATGAGCTCAAATTTGAAACATAACCTCCAAATATCATCGGGAACAAATCTCAATCATTAATTTGTCAAAACAACAAGAAATCTAATAAACACATTTTGCAATTAAGAAAAAAAGAAGAAGAAACCTTAAGCAATAGTAAAAAATAAAGCATCATAACAGTTCACCATTGTAAATCATTATAAACTACACTAGAACATGTTCACAACCACCGTATAAAATTATTGTCACCCGAAGAAGAAGAAGAAGAAGAAGAAGAAAAAGAAAAAGAAGAAGAAGAAGAAGAAGAAAACAATGAGGAGAAAGTGGCCTCAAGTTGTTTAAAAGCGGGTACAATTTAAAAAAGAAGAAATAGATAAATGGGGGCGACCAAATAGGGCGTCCGGTATAACTTTTGCCCCCAATTCGGAGAGAGATCGCACGTATGGCCCATGTTGGGTTTTTAAGGTATTTAATTAATATATTAAATACTTAAAAGAGGGTGAATGGGAAATGGAAGGAAATAAAAATTTTGAGTGAAATTTCAAGTTTCCCCCTTGGATATGAAAATTGTCCCATATTGAAACGGGAAGAGATTTTTTATGGGTTTATAAGCAATTGTTCTTCTTCTAGCCCTTAAAGTGTTGAGAAGAAAGCAAGCATCGCAACATAGTCATCGTCGCTCGCTCGGCTCGGCTTCGGCTTCGGATTTAGTCTTTTTGGACCAAATTTATTTGTTAAGATAATAACAGAATATTAATATTAAATGTTAATATTAAATTCAATCCATTTTTTTTATTTTTTAACAGAAAATTAACTACCCATCAATTTTTCTCTTTATTTTCCCTCTTTATTATTGAGTAAATAGCCATTTATGTAATGGCATTTATGCTGTGGCAGTTTTGCAGAAACAGTCATTTTGAAGAGTTGCATCTCTTCAGATTCCAGCCCAAATTTTGGTTATAAATACAACACTATTCTGCTCATAATTTCACTACGAATTTCTGAGTTTTCTCTCCTTCTTCTGCATACTTTTAGCATACAAACAAAGCAAAAAGTAAGTGTGATTTTCTACTGATCTTTGTGTTCGCTGAAACACTGGCGTTTGGAGTACCACTACACCAGTGTGTAATTCGTTTTATCCTGGGAGGAAATAATCCATAACCTTGGGTGCTAGAAAGGGATTAAATTCCTTAAGGAGACATTGTGAATTCAGTGGGCTCGAATAGTTTATGATCATTTGTGTTTATCATAATTTCTGTTTATATTAATTTATATTTTCAGAATTGTTGTACAAATACAGTTTACTAACAAGCTTAAGGAATTTAATATATTTCTGTATTTGTTTTATTGTTTCTGGAGAGTAAAACCTTTGTGGTTTTGTACTCTATTAAAATCTACGTGATTTTAACGTTTGTGTCATTCTTTTACATAAATGACTAATGGAAATGAGAACCAAGTTGTTCCAATGGTGACAGAAAATGCATCAACAAGTCGAACGACACCGACTGCTTTGTCACCGGCGGAGAAACCCGAAAAAAATTTCGGGATTGATTTCAAGCGCTGGCAGCGAAAGATGTTCTTCTATTTGACTACTTTAAGTCTTCACAAGTTCATCAAGGAAGACATTCCTGTGTTGTCTGATGAAACTCCTTATAATGAATGCTTTCTGGTGACTGAGGCATGGAAACATTTTGATTTCTTGTGCAAGAATTGTATTCTTCGCGGGTTGGAGGATGCTTTGTATAATGTCTACAGTGGCGTGGAAACTTCAAAAGAACTGTGGACTGCGCTTGAAATGAAGTATAAAACTGAAGATGTCGGGTTGAAAAAGTTTGTGGCTGCAAAGTTTTTGGACTACAAAATGGTAGATAGCAAATCTGTTATTACCCAAGTCCAAGAACTGCAAGTGATTATTCACGATCTCCTTGCTGAAGGTATAAATCAAATTAATATTGATGTTGAAAGTAGTAATCTTAATATTCTTACCGACAAAAATTTTATTGAAGGTCTTGTCATCAATGAAGCATTCCAAGTAGCAGCAATGATTAAAAAGTTGCCTCATTTGTGGAAGGACTTCAAAAACTACTTGAAACACAAACGCAAAGAGATGTCCCTTGAAGATATCATTGTTAGATTGAGAATTGAAGAGGACAACAAAGCTGCTGAAAAGAGAGGCCGTGGAAGTTCAACAATAATGGGAGCAAATATTGTTGAAGAGAACAAGAAGAGAAAGAAGGCTTCTGGTCCGAAATACAACCAAGTAAGAAGCGGTTCAGTGGAAACTGCAATAACTGTGGAAAAATCGGACATAAATCTACAGAGTACTGTGCTCCGAAGAAAGACAAAAAGAAGGGTCAAGCAAATATGGTAGAAAAGCATGATGATGTTGATGACTTATGTGACATGCTTTCCGAATGCAACTTGGTGGACAATCCTAAAGAGTGGTGGATTGATTCTGTAGCCACTCGCCATGTTTGTGATGTTGAGGAAGCTTTTGTTACTTATGCTCTTGTTGGACCCGACGAGACAATTTCCATAGGAAATGCTGCAAAGGCCAAGATTGAAGGATGTAGGAAGATATTTCTCAAGATGACTTTCGGCAAAGTGGTGACTTTGAACAATGTCCTTCATGTTTCCAAAATTAGGAAAAATTTAGTCTTTACTGGACTTCTTGTTAAGAATAGATTTAAGTGTGTTTTTATTTCTGATAAGGTTGTAATAAGTAAGAATGAAATGTTTGTAGGAAAAGGTTACCTCACTGAGGGCCTTTCCAAGCTGAATATAATGGTTGTGGAGAATAATAATATTTCAGCTTCGTCCAACTTAGTTGAGTCAAATAAATTATGGCATATACGTTTGGGTCATGTTAATTATAAAACCTTACGAAAAATGATTAATTCGGAAGTATTTCCTAAATTTGAATGTGACAAATCAAAATGTCAAGTATGTGTGGAATCCAAGTATGTTAAACATCCTTATAAGTCAGTTGAAAGGAATTCAAATCCTTTAGACTCAATTCACACAATATTTGTAACATGAAGTCAATACCATCTCGCAGTGGAAAGAAGTATTTCATAATGTTTATTGACGACAGTACTAGTTATTGCTATGTTTACTTATTTAATAGTAAATATGAAGCAATAGACGCATTAAAGAAACACAAAAATGAAGTTGAAACACAACTTAACAAGAAAATCAAAATGATAAGAAGTGATAGGGATGGTGAATATGAATCTCCTTTTGAACAAATATGTTAAGAATATGGAATTATTCATCAAACAATAGTCCCTTACACGCCCTAATCCAATTGGATTGCAGAAAGAAAGAATCATTCATTAAAGGAGATAATGAACGCGTTAATTATAAGTTCTGATTTGCCACAGAACTTGTGGGGGGGGGGGGGGGAAGTTGTTCTTACGGCTAGCCGAATACTAAATCGAGTACCCCATAGCAAAACACAATCAGTTCCATATGAAAAATGGAAAGGAAGGAAGCCCAACTTGAATTATTTTAAAGTGTATGGGTGTTTGGCAAAAGTGCAAGTTTCTAAACAAAAAGGGTAAAAATAGGACCGAAAATCGTTGATTGTGTTTTCATATCATATGCAACTAATAGTAAAGCATATCGATTTCTGGTTCATAAATCAGAAAATTCTGACATTCATAATAATAAGGTTATAGAATCAGATAGTGTTGAGTTCTTTGAAAATATATATCCATAATAAAAGGAATGTGAGTCGGTTGGTGAAGGATCTAAACGACCTCGGGAAGAAACAAAATAAAGTACACTTAACCAGGAGATCTAAGACGCAGTAAACGTCAAAGAACGTGTACTTCATTTGGACCAAATTTTGTGACTTTCTTATTGGAAAATGAGCCTCAACCATTTAAAGAAGCTATGTTTTCTTCGGAATCATTGTTATGGAAAGAGGCTGTCAATAGTAAAATTGAATCCATACTGAACAACCATACATGGGAATTGGTTGATATTCCTCCTGGAAATAAACCGTTGGGTTCTAATTGGATCTTAAAGAGGAAAATGAAAGATGATGACACTATTGAAAAATATAAGGCAAGACTTATGGTCAAAGGGAATAGGCAACGAGAAGGTCTTGACTATTTTAATACATACTCTCCAGTTACAAGAATTACATCCATGCGAATGTTGGTAGCGTTAGTTGTAGTTTATGGTCTTGAAATTCATCAAATGAATATTAAGACAGCCTTCGTAAATGGAGAGTTTGAGGAAGAAATTTATATGGAACAACCTGAAAAGTTTGTGGTTCCAGGTAAAGAAAAAAGGTCTGTAGACTTGTTAAGTCCCTTTACGGACTAAAACAAGCACCCAAATAATAGCATGCGAAATTAAACCAAACAATGTTGTCAAATGGATTTAAGATAAATGAATGTGATAAATGTATGTACATTAAAAAAATTCCAAATCACATAGTCATTGTTTTCTTATATGTGGTTGATATGCTCATAATGAGTAATGACATTGCCAACATATATGCTACTAAGCGTATGCTAACTAGCAAGTTTGATATGAAAGACTTGGGAGCTGCTGATCTAATTATGGGAATTAAGATCCATTGGACTTCTCAAGGTCTGGCATTGTCACAATCTCATTATATTAAGACAGTACTTGAAAAATTCAAGCACTTGGGCTTTAAAGTTGCAAAGACTCCAATTGACATGAATCTTGCATTAGCAAAAAACAAAGGCCAACGCATATCACAGTAAGATTATGCTTGTGTGTTGGGATGCTTAATGTACATAATGAATTATACACAACCAGATATAGCTTGTTCTATAAGTAAATGAGTCGATATACGAGCAATCCAGGGCAATCTCATTGGATGGTCATGAAACTAGTGTTGGGGTATTTAGTACATACCCAGGACTTTGCTTTGCACTACAGTAAATATCCTGCAGTCATTGAGGGATACTGTGATGCAAATTGGATCACCGGATCAACTGATTCCAAGTCCACAGTGGATATGCATTCACTATTGGTGGATGAGCGATATCTTGGAAGTCATCCAAACAAACTTGTATTGCCCGCTCTAAAATGGAGGCTGAGTTTATAGCATTGGATAAAGCCGGTGAAGAAGCTGACCCAAAATTTCTTGGAAGATATTCCATTTTGGCCCAAACCGTTGGCACCAATATGCGTACATTGTGATAGTCAAGTGGCAATTGGAAGGGCTGGGAGCATTATTTTATAACGGTAAATCTAGTCGTATACGACGAAGACATAAAACCGTTAGACAATTACTCTCTAGAGGAATTATCAAGATTGACTATGTAAAGTCAAGTGATAATGTGTTGGATCCACTTACAAAAGGCCTAACTAGAGAGGTAGTTGATAAGTCATCAAAGGGAATGGGACTCTGACCGAGAACAAGTCATAGTGGCGGTAACTTTACCTAGAAGACAGCAGATCCCATGATCTAGGTTCAAGGAGATCAAATAAAGTAATTAATGACGGTTCAACATTGTCAACGAAACCTTTGGTCCATTCTCGTGGTGAGACAATGTTCAGTACAAAGGATAAGGCATTAAGGCTTTTTAATGATTTCTAAGTTTGATACGGGGTATATCAAATAGTATATCTACGGGATGACACGTTTAGGAATCACCTATGTAAGTATGAAGTGTTATCCTCTTCAAGGAGAACTTTGTAAGGCCAGTTCTCTGCGCACTTATGAAACCGGCCGATGTTCATGGCTGAAACGAACACAATAATGAGAACCAAAGACGGTTAAGGGTTGGTTATGTGACTTGTGGTTGTCTAAGTATACACAAAAGTTTGACGGTTCAAAGATATCAAATCTACCAATTGATCGAGTATATCTGACATAAGTTCACTACAGAAAGTTCAAAGGAAAACCTACTTATCCAGATGCAATTAATCCTTTCTTGCGAATCACACAGTTTTTCATGCATACTTCCGTAATATAGTCATTCCCCATTCATATGGGGGATTATTGGGTTTTTAAGGTATTTTATTAATATATTAAATACATAAAAGAGGCTGAATGGAAAATGGAGGGAAATGAAATTTTTGAGTGAAATTTCAAGTTTCCCCCCAGGGCATATGAACGTTGTCCCATATTGGAAGAGAAAGAGAGTTTTATGAGTTTATAAGCAATTACTCTTCTTCTCGCTCTTAAAGAGTTGATAAGAAAGCAAGCCTCGTGTCGTCGTCGTAGCTCGCTCGGATCGGCTCAGCTTCGGCTTCGGATTCGGATTCGGATTTGGATTTGGATTTGGTCAAATGATTGATTGATTGATTAACTTTTTGGACCAAATTTATTTGTTAATAGTAAAATATTAACAGAAATATATTATTAAATATATAACAGAATATTAATATTAAATATTAATATTAAATCCAATCCGTTTTTTTGTTTTTGTAACAGAAAATTAACTACCCATCAGTTTTCCTTTTTATTTTCCCTCTTTATTATTGAGTAAAATAGCCATTTAATGTAATGGCATTTGTGATGTGGTAGTTCTACAGAAACAGCCATTCTGAAGAGTTGCACATCTTCAGATTCCAGCCCAAATTTTCGCTATAAATACAATACTATTCTACTCAGAATTTCACTACGAATTTCTGAGTTTTCTCTCCTTCTTCTGCATACTTTTAGCATACGAACAAATCAAAAAGTAAGTGTGATTTGCTACTGATCTTTGTGTTCGCTGAAACACTGGCGTTTGGAATACCACTACACCAGTGTGTAATTCGTTCTATCCTGGGAGGAAATAATCCATAACCTTGGGTGCTAGAAGGGGATTAAATTCCTCAAGGAGACACTATGAATTCAGTGGGCTTGAATTATTTATGATCATTTTTTTTATATCATTTATGTTTATCATAATTTCTATTTATATTAATTTATATTTCCAGAATTGTTTTACAAATACAGTTTACTAATAACCCAAGCTTCTCCTAAATGGCCTAGTCATTGATCGATGGGATATTTATCCAAATAACCAGTTAAATTCAGCTGATATATATAACTTATACAGTGGCTAATACAGTTATATACATACTACTCATGGATTACACAAACATTATACATCCACCAATAATTTTTAATTTTTAAGTAGTTGGATGGAGGGTCTATTTAGGCTAATTCTTCTTGATCGGATGGATTAAATCCATAAATAGTCACGTTTTCAACCTTTTATTTGAAAAGTAATAACTATGTCGAAACTTAAGATTGCCTGGTTCAGGGGCTAGTTTTCCGTTGTCTTTTGTTGAAAATAGATTTTATTTGCAATTAACATACGTCACTAAATATAAAAATTAAAAATTAAGTAAGAAGAGAAAAAACTAGATCTTATTGGCTTTAAAAGGAAATTATAATTGAAAAGCTTAAATTAAAAATTACTCATATCGGTAGATTTACTATTGAGATATGCAAACAACAAACCATTTGTTTCACCATGACAGAACTCCAACTCAAAGTATTTTTAAACTATAGTCAAAAGTTGAAAGATAAATTCTAAATGTTTTTCGAAGAATTTAGACACGTGAAATTTACTCACTTTATTTTCAAAGTGTTTGACCCAAAAGTTTTCGAATACTTTCCAAGCAAATCAATCAAAATAAATTAAGGTAAATCGTAATCGAAGATCATAAGACCATAGGATGTGTGATACGTTTGTTTGTTTTTAGTCTCAATATGTGAAAGAGATTCAAAGATCAAGAGAGTGATTTGGAGAGAGAGAGAGAGAGAAAATAGAGAGATAAAGAGAAGTTCAATAATAATCCTCCCCCCTTTACAATGCTAGGATCCCTTTTATATATTCAGGGACCCTCCTTCTTATATTAAAATAAATATAAACTAAGTATATACCCTTGAAGGGACGACGGAACCTATGGTGTCGTGTCCCTAATGCTACTTAAGTCGTACCTCTGCCCTGGTTAATGCACGCTTGTCGGTTATCCGTGCCGATGCAGAGACGTGGTTGGTCAAATTCGACCCCATATATTTAGACCCTCCTTTCGTTGGGGTCGCAGCTAGGTGCGTCCTCAATGGACGGAATCAATAACCTAGTTTATGGAGAGTTTGACCTTTGGTCAAAAGTAGTAGTGTAGCAGGTGGGGGACAGCACTAGCGACTGTTGAAATACTGACACGCAATTCCTTCGCTTTGATGACATCAACACTCGCATGCGTCATCATTACGCATATTCCCGAGGTAACACAAAAAGGCGCTCTGACATTTGGTTTCCTGCGCCGGTTCGAAATCTGGCTCTTCGATTTTAGCGCCACTTAGCCCTATAAATTGGAAAAGGGTTTAATCTGAAACAAGTTTTGATCAAATGCGAGAGATATTCCATTTACTCAACTAGAATTTTGGTTCTCCGTGGTCGGAAAATTCCCTTTCCTCCATTGTGTTATGCACATTTCCTTCTTGAACGAGAAACATGGTTAAATCTCGGCGGGATAATCTGAGGGTTACTGATACTACACCATCAAATGTGACACCTCCCTCTGGCGGTGGTGAGAGAGAAGAAGAGGAAGACATCAGTCCCCTCACAGTGGATAATATGCTACCAAAACCTCCTATGTCGGAGCGACTTCGGCAAAAATTCACCTACACAACCATCAGAACTCTCCGAACTGTTACAATATCATTTAGATGATCTCCACGAGACATACGGCATATCTACTCATGTGGAGATAGTTCCAGCGGGGGCGAGTCATGTTGACGTTTATAGACTGGGATATTGCACCTTCTATGACTACCCATTCGTAATTGGATACGGCATCCCTATTTTCCCTTTGGCAGAGGATCTCTGCCACTTTTACGATGTATGCCCATCTCAGCTTACACCGTATACCCTAAAAGTATGTCGGATAATGTCCAAATATGTGAAGTTTGTCGGGTGTGAGGTCTCTCTTCACCATCTTCTGCAATTATTCAGCATCGGCTACCTGAGAGGCACCATGATGCACTTGAAAAGCTGCGGTACAAAGGGGCTGGTGATCAAGACCGATGACCAACCTAGCCGTGGCTTTTGGCATAGATATTTCTATGTTAGGACCGAGCACCTGGTCTCTAACCATGCCAGGTTCCCAGAAAAGTGGAATTTGAAACGTGAGTGTCTCTATTCGCTAAACGCATTGCTACTTATGACTTGTCACGATTCCGACTTCTCCTCTTTTATTTTGCATCCATAGATCACCCACCTCGTCTCGTTACTAGAATTAGGAGACGGATTACCAACCTGTTGCCGTATACGAAAAGTACCGCACATGGCCCGCTTTTCTCCAGCATTATGGCCCCGCAGCCCCTTCAGGTAGATTTTAGGCTCTGTTTAACGGGTTTTGCGAATTTCATTGACTTTTTATCTGACTGGTTTATCTTTATGGTGACGGGATGAGCCGCTCCTAGGAAAATGGCGGTAGTACCAACTTCTACCCGATCTGGTGCTGCTTCAGCTACTCAGGAGATACTCTGCGCGTCAATCCGAGGAGGTGTTACTGTGGTCCCTTTGCAACGGGTCACGTCGGTTGTAACGGTTGTGAGAGAGCCAGCGTTATTGGTACCAGCTCCGCAGCCCATTATTGAATCTCCTGAGGGCGAAGAACTAATGGAGAGAAAAAGTCGGAGACTCGTGACGGGCAAGGTTGTGGATACAGAAAACGAAAGAAGTAGTGTGCCTCGACAAATTCCCAGACCCATCTTCATGGCCGACACCATCAATCTGGGAGGTCAGCCCAACATGAGAGTACCACTACTAATAATAGTTCGGTACGTGACACTGAGGGTGGTTCGACGACCAACGTCGATGGAGCTGACAGGGAAGTCGATGGATCAGAATCTGAGATAGCCTAGGAGGACATGGACGAGTTTTTGAAGGGTCTCACGCAGGTAGAGGTGACGGTGGACGGGTATGATCGTCGAATTTTGATCCCAGGGGCTTATAATTTGTTGCTAAACAGAGAACAAGTCACATTGGAACATACTTTGCTATGCACTGCCCCTGAAAGCGAGACGCTCAGGGTCGTCAGCGATGCGGACTTGTCTCGAAAGGTTGCTGGCATGACTTTACAAGTAACCCCTTTATTATTATTCTTTGATTTGTCGTGTTGTTGGCTTGATGTGTGCTAATTTTCAATGTTATTTTCAGACCCTCATATTGGAGGTGGAGCAGAGGCGTCATGAGCAGAAAAAAGGAGACCATCTTTGACAAGATGGTCAAGATACAAACAGTGCCACTTCAAACATCAAGCGGTGGCGGACCTTTTATAGCAAGATTCCGAATTTTAGGTGTTCTGTCTGGGTCTTGAGCAGAGAGAGGCCCAGCTAAAATGTAGGGAGGCTGACCTGGAGAAGGCGGAGGATGAGCTGGTAAGAGCCATAGCGAGTTGGAAGCACTTCTCAAGGCGAGAGATGATGAGCTTAAACTGACTCAATGGGTGATGGCAGAGAATGTCGATCTTTAGCGTAGGGTGGTGGATTTGATTGCTGAACTTGAAGCTAGGACGGCAGAGATTAACACTCTTAGGCAAGGTGCCCCCCCAAAGTCTAAGGATGGGGTTCGACCTCCGAAGCTTTCCTCATTTTGCCCCCCGTCTAACCAGAATGCGCGCCGCAACGCGCATAAGATATGGATTTTTGCAAAAGCTAAACTTGTACAGTGAGTTTCATGATGCGGGTAGGGCGACGGAAGAGGATGTCCAAGCGCGACGGAGCGAAGCTCGTGCCTCCCATGAAGCTTGCGGGTATAGCTCTGAATCCCCTGACCGGGGAGGCTTCCCTTTGGAGGACATCGATTGCTAGACTCCGACTCATGGCATAACGAGGTTTACTACCTAGGAGGGGATGTGCAAGGTGGCGAGGAGCTTTGAACTTGTACATGTTCTCTTTTTCTTTTTGGAATGTAATGGGTCCCTTTTGCGGGGTTAAATGTAAATATATTTTTGTTGTGATATATAAACCTTATTTTGGTCGTTGTTCTTTTCTGATTTTTTTTCTATGTTTATTTTTTTCCCCTTTTTTGTCTAAAACCTCGTCGTGACTTGAGTGGATTCGAAATGATTTCTACAGTTTTATCCAATAGGACATTACTTCTACTATCGTCGAAGTATTAGCCGTCGTGGTCAAACCTTGATGTTGATGGCCTTAGCTAATAGGAAGTTACTTCGACTGTCGTCGAAGTGTTATCTGTCGTGGTCGAACTAGATCGAACCTTGATATCGATGGCCTTAGCCAATAGGATGTAACTTCGACTGTCGTCGAAGTGTTATCCATAATGGTCGAACTGGGTCAAACCTTAATGTCGATGGCCTTAGCCAGTAGGATGTAACTTCGACTGTCATCGAAGTGTTATCTGTCGTGGTTGAACTGGGTCAAACCTTAATGTCGATGGCCTTAGCCAAAAGGATGTAACTTCAATAATCATCAAAGTGTTATCCATCGTGGTCGAATTGGGTCGAACCTTATTGTCGATGGCCTTAGCCAGTAGGATGTAAGTTTGACTGTCGTCAAACTGTTATCCATTGTGGTCGAACTGGGTAGAACCTTAGAATAGATGGACTTACCCAGTAGGATGTAACTTCGACTGTTGTCGAAGTGTTATCGGTCGTGGTCGAACCTTAGTTTCGATAACCTTAGCTAGTAGGATGTAACTTCGAGTCGAAGTGTTATCCATCGTGGTCAAACCTTAGTGTCGACGGCCTTAGCCAATAGGATATAACTTCGACTGTCGTCGAAGTATTATCCGTCGTGGTCAAATTGGGTCGAACCTTAGTGTCGATGGCCTTAGCCAGTAGTATGTAACTTTGATTGTCGCCCAAGTGTTCATCGTGGTCGAACTGGGTCGAACCTTAGTGTTGATGGCCTTAGCCAATAGGATGTAACTTCGATTGTCGTCGAAGTGTTATCCCTAGTAGTCGAACTAGGTTAAACCTTAATGTCGAGGGCCTTAGCCATATACATAATAGAGAGAATTGCCTTAGTCGTTTGCACAATGGAGAGAATGGCCTTAGCCGTTTGCACAATGGAGAGAATAGCCTTAGCCGTTTGCATAATGGAGAACCTAGCCTTAGCCGTTTGCATGATAGAGAGAATAGCCTTAGCCATTTGCATAATGGAGAAACTAGCATTAGCTGTTTGCATAATGGAGAAAATTCTATACAATGGAGAGTCCTTTAAAATGTAAAGTTTTGCCCATACAATGGAGATTTGACTAGTGCAGTCTCTCTATTATATTGGCCCGCAGACCATGTCGACTGGTCGATATGATAAACTTGCTCTTAGATACCACTAGGTGTCTCCTCCGCCGCCTCGTTAAAAACCTTCCCGAAAAAACTTACCCAATTGGGATAAAACTCGGGTAAGGGAAAAAGAGTACGACTTGGGAGATGCCTCTCAAAAGTGAAAGTATTTGAGGTGGGCGACATTCCGGTTATTTTGGAGTTTTTTTCCCTCCATTGTTTCTAACTGGAATCTACTGTTTTTCCCTAACCCTATGAGCCGAGGGTCGATTGGAAACAGCCTCCATGCCTTTTCGGGTAGGGGTAAGGCTCGTCTACATATTACCCTCCCCAGACCCCACCTGGTGGGAATATACTGGGTAGTTGTTGTTGTTGTTGTTGTTGTTTCTAACTGGAATGCTCCTTTATTCATTGCGGCTGTGATTTTATGTGGTCCATGCCAGTTGGTACCCAATTTTCCTTCACTCGGGTCTTTTGACGCTAATGTTTTGGCTTTGAGGACGTAATCGCCCACTTTAAGTGGTCTTATTTTGACTTTCTTGTTGTAATACCTTTCAGCCTGCTATTTTTGGGCCTTCAATCTTATGTGGGTCATATATCTTTGTTCTTCGGCTTCATCCAGGTCTTGAAGTCTGCTTTCATGGTTCTCTGCCCCGCTGGTGTGTTAACATATCAGGCTTGGCTCCCCGATTTCAACGGTATGACTGTGTCAGTTCCATAAACCAATAAATATGGTGTTTCTCGTGTGCTGGATTTGGGTGTGGTCCGATATTCCCATAAAGCTTCTGGTAGTAATTCAGGTCAGAGCCCTTTAGCTTTTTCGAGTTTCTTTTTCAATATTGTTTTGTTGGAAGACTCGGCTTGGCCGTTGGCGGAGGGATGATATGGAGTGGAGTGTATCCGCTTACTGCCATTTCTCGAAGAACTCAGTTGTCTTTTTACCGATGAATTGGGGGTCGTTGTCGCAGTTGATTTCCTTAGGGATGTTGAAGCGGTATATGATATTTTTCCATATAAAGGCGATGACTTCCTGCTCGCATATATGTGCATACACACCTGCTTCCACCCACTTGGAAAAGTAATCAGTCAAAACTAGAATAAATCATACATTTCCTCGTCCCGGTGGTAGGGGATCAATTATATCCATTCCCCACTTGATGAAGGGCCAATGCAAGGTGACTGAGTGGAGAAGCTCTCCTTGTTGGTGTATCATGGGGCGTAACTTTGGCACTGCTCGCACCAGCGGACGTATTTTGCTGCCTCTTTTTTCATAGTGGTCCAGTAATAACCGGATCGGATGATGTAGTGGACGAGGGCACAATTACCTGTATGAGTCCCATAATGGCCTTTACGCACCTCTTAAAATACTTGTCTCATTTGGTGTGGCCCAAGGCACTTAGCGAGGGGTCCTCCAAACATCCTTTTGTAGAGATCATTATTTATCAAGTTGTATCAGGCGGCTTGCACGCATAGTTTTTTGGATTATTTCTTATCGCGTGGGAGCGTCCCGTCCTGCATAGGATACAAACTGTTGCGCCAGTCCCAACTAAGGTTTAAATAAAGTACCTCAACGTGATCGATGGCCGAATGGAGGAGCGTGACAACACTTTCCTTGCTGATATTCTTGGTGGTTGCGGCTAGTTTTGCTAAACTATCTACCTCTACATTTTTTGCCGTGGGTATTTGTTCGAAGCGTCATTCGTCGAATTCAGACATCAGCTTGTGGATTTCCGATTGGTATTTTTGTAGCCTCGGTTCTTTGATTTGGTAAGTCCCGGTGACTTAGTTTACTACGAGTTGGGAGTCGCATTGGAGGATGAGTTTTCGGGCTCCATATTTGATGGCTAATTTCATACTTATAATCATATCCTCATACTCAACCTCATTGTTGGTCATCTCGGGGCATCGTATGGACTGGCGAATTATTTCTCTTGTGGGGACTTTGAGGACGAATCCTGGTCCATATCCCGAGGTATTGGTAGCACTGTTAGTGTAGAGAATCCAGAGGTCGGTGTTAGGGGAGGCATGGAGGGTCTCTAGTTCCACCTCTAGCAGTATCTCCTCGCTGAAGTCGGCGACAAAGTCGGCAAGTACCTGTGACTTAATTGCGGTTCTTGGATGATAGGATAAGTCATGCTCGTTGAGATCTATGGACCACCTAGCGAGCCTACCCGAGAGTTCGGGCTTTTGTAGGATGCTTCTCAGGGGGGAGGTCGTTAATACTTTTATGGGGTGGCACTGAAAATAGGGTCTAGCTTTCGTAAAGCTAAAACTAGTGCTAGATCCAACTTCTCGAGATGTGGATACAGTGTTTCAGCATCCACTAAGGTTTTGCTGATATAGTAAATACGAGACTACCTACCTTTATTTTTGCGTACCAAGATTGTGCTGACAGCAACTTCGGACACGGCCAGATATACAAACAGAAACTCACCCGGGTTTGCTTTGACCAGTAACGGTGGCGACGATAGGTAAGATTTCAATTTTCTCAGGGCCTCGATGTATTCTTCTTTCCACTATCCCATGATCCTTTCTCAATACGCTGAAGAACTTATGGCATCCATCGGAGGATCGTGAGATGAATCTTGATAGGGCAATTATTCATCCCGTTAATTTCTGTACCTGCTTCTTTCTGTTTAAAGTCTCGGGTAATGCGTCTAATGCCTTGATCTGATCCGGGTTTACTTCGATACCTCGTTGTGATATGAGGAAACACAGGAATTTTCGTGAAGCCACGCCGAAGCTGCACTTTTTAGGGTTTAGCTTCATCATGTACTGTCTCAATATCTCAAAGGCTTCTTTCAAATAATCGATGTAATCCTCCTTCTTTGCCGACTTTACTAGCATGTCGTGGATGTAAACCTCCATGGTCTTTTCAAGCTATTCTTTGAATATTTTGGTGACCAATCTCTGATGCGTTCCTCCTGCATTTTGTGCCCAAATGGTATCACCTTATAGTAGTACGTCCCATGGTGAGTGATGAAAGTTGTCTTTTCTTGATCTTCTTCGGCCATCATGATCTGGTTATAGCAGGAGTATGCATCTAAGAAACTCGGCAGTTCATGCCTTGCGGTCACCTCGATCATCTAGTCGATGTGGGGTAATGGAAATGAATCTTTTGGGCATGCCTTGTTCAGGTCGGCAAAATACACACATATTCTCCATTTCCGGTTTTTCTTTTTGACCATGACGACATTACGACCCATTGCAGGTACTTCAATTCTCTGATGGAACCGTTGGCTAGTAACGTGTCCACTTCTTCACTGACTACCTCATTTATTGCGGCATTAAATTTCCTCATCATCTGCCGCACGGGCGAGTATAGAGGGTCGATGTTAAGCTTATGAGTGGCGATGTCTTTCGGGACTCCCGGCATATCTGAATGGGAGAAGGCAAATAAATCAGTGTGGTTAGTTAAAAATTCGTAGTACTTACTTGCAAAGACTGTGCCCGACGTAGGCTTTTTATAAGCTGTCGGTATCATCCAGTTGGACCGCGTCAAGGTCTTCAACCATGTCTTTGCATGCTTCTACAATTTCTAGGTCTTTGATGGCTTCTTCTGTCAGGTGAGTTTTAACCCCGACATGGCTGATTGCTATGTTTCTACACTTGCTTCTTTCAATTATTTGGTATGTGTACAGTCTTGGGCTACCCGGTAGCATTCCTGAGCGCTGCGTGGCTCGCCTCGGATGTTGAATACTCCCCACGGGGTAGGGAATTTGATCACCTGGTAGAAGCTCGAGGGGACTGCCTGCATGGTGTGTATTGAAGGGCGCATATGATGGCGTTGTAATCCGTCTCCTGGTTCATGACGTGGAATGTGGTTTCAGCGTAGCTCCCCCTACTAAGACTGTCAACAATATCCCTCCGGAGGTCCATTCCACTGCATTGTTAAAACCCGTTAGTGTTATGCAACGCGGTATTATCTTATCTTCGAGTCTCATTTGCATGAGGACTCTTGGATGGATAATACAAGGGACGCTTCCTTAGTCTACCATGATTCTCTTGGCATCAGTATCGGCAATACGTAAAGTTATAACTAAAGCATCCGAATGAGGAAAAGACAAACTGTCAATATCAGACTTATCGAAGTTGATACTATCTTCAAAGTTGTCATACCGTTCATAGGTGATTTTACGCTTCAATTTTTGTGTGGTGGTGAAATTTACGTGGTTGATTGCTGAGTCGTCGCTACCGCCGATAATCATAATTATTGATGCGTGTTGAAGAAGGTGGCTTCGGTGGTCCTTGAGATTGATCTCATCCTCTGGCGAAATTTGTCTTTCCCTTATCGCTAAGCAGCTCTTTTAGCTATCCTTAGTTCAACATCCTAATTACTTCTTGTCTTAGGCTATGCGGGCTTCGGTGTTGTGTCCCTTTTCCTGATGAAACTCACATAGGACGTTTGACCTCCTTGTGCTAGGATCTGATTTCATTTTCTGCGGCCACTACACCTTTGTGTCAAGATTATCTAGTGCGTATTCTATTTCTGAAGGGGACACGCAAAAGTTATGGGCAGATAATAAAGGAGGCATACCTCTTTCATTCCGGAGTGGGACGACATGTCGCTGTACTGCATCTGGGTGCCTTGGAGAGGGTGGATTGGAGGCCCTGCCGTTTTGTTGAAGCGTGGGGGTTGTTCCCGTCATCCATCGTTGCATCGATCCCTTATTGCTTTTGATTGTATCGTCGTTAGCCACTGGGTTGGCCTGTTGAGATCTTCCTCGTCCGCTCTTACTTCAGCACAGAAAGCGTTGTGGATCTTTTCCCATGTGGTAGGAGGTATTGAACCATCTCTGTTCAGCACGTTTTGGAAAGTCGCGACTGCCATACCTTCTTATATGTTTGGCACACTCATTCTTACCCTGTTGAATCTAGCCAATAAATCCCTAAATCCCTCACCTGTTGTTTGCCAAACGACAAAGATGTCGTTGACCCTAGATTAAGCTTTCTTTGCTCCTGCATGAGCGGTGGCAAATTTGTCTGCCATTTCTTCGAACGTCGATTTTTTCCTAGCTAGCAGTTGGTAGTACCACGATAAGGCCCCTCCTGTCAATGTTTCTACGAACTTGTTCAGCAGCACGGACGGTACGTGTTCTTTTGACAAATTGTTGCCTTTCACAGCGGTCACATAATGAATCATATGATCCTTGGGATCCGTAGTCTCATCATATATTCTTAAGTATGGCAGCATCTTGAAGATTTTTGGCATTGGGTGAGGGGCAGCCTCCTTACTGTATGATTGTTCGACAAACCGCCCTACATCGCATTTCGGCAGTAGCATAGGGGGCGCCAGGATCTTTGTCTACTCTTTTCTGGTGCTCCTTCATTTGATCACGGAGCGCTTTGTTTTCATTCTCCATCTCTTCCATTTTCTTGAGGATGGTTGCAAGTGCACCATTGCTGGTGTTAGTATCGATATGAGTGTTTCTTGCTCGAACACTACTGAGTTCACCGGTGGCAGTAGTGACATCTGCTGCCGGCAATTTTTCGGGCGAACTACTTAGAGTGTTTGTCAACCATTCTTCCAGTAGCTTCTTTAACTACCGGGGGTTTCTCGTGCAGAATCGTTAATCTTCAAGTGAAGAGAGTGATATCTCCACATCTGGCGCATTACTGGGCGTTGTGCTCGTGATATTTTCTCTATCGTCCTCGTTAAGAGAGCCTATGAGGTTGGTTGCGACATCTACTATTTTCTTCATCCATGCTTCTCTCTCTGCCATCGTTCAACTTCTATGGAGTATGAAGAACGGTGACCATTGCTTTTTGATATCCTAGGTATGTACTATGATTTCGATTGTCGAAATCCCACAGACGGCGCCAAATTATTTGACCCAAAAGTTTTCAAATACTTCCCGAGCAAATCAATCAAAATAAATCAAGGGTAAATCGTAATAGAAGAAAATAAGATGGTAGGGTGTGTGATACATTCGTTCGTTTTTAGTCTCAATATGTGGAAGAGATTCAAAGATCAAGAGAGTGATTTGGAGAGAGAGAGAGGGAGGGAGGGAGGGAGAGAGAGAGAGAGAGAGAGAGAGAGAGAAAATAGAGAGATAAAGAGAAGTTCAATAATAATCTTCCCCCTTTACATTGCTAAGAAACCCTTTATATATTCAGAGACCCTTCTTCTCATATTAAAATAAATAGAAACTAAGTACATACCCTTGAAGAGACGACGGAACCTATGGTGGCGTTTCTCCTAATGCTACTTAAGTCGTATCTCTACCCTGATTAATGCATGCTTGTCGGTTATCTGTGCCGATGGAGAGACGTAGTTGGTCAAATTCGACCCCATATACAAAGCTCTGCTAATGAAAGAAATCGGTAACAGTAAGGGTATGAATAAATTAAAAGTATTAATCAACATCAAATAATATAAAGACAAATATTGTCTTTTGCTAAAGGCAAACGTATGAATGGAATAAAAGTATAACGAATGACTATCGCATAATATAAGACGAATATGTTCATTTTCCCTCTATTGTTATTCTCATACTTTCTTACCGCAAATGTCTCAGTTTTAAAGTATATCTAAATGTTAAATTGATCCTAAATCTATCTAAATGTACTTGTATGGGTCGAAATAAGATTCGTGATAATTAGCATGTCTAATTGGCTCTTAAGCTCATTCGGGCTAATAATAAGCATAATCATTCGCTGACAAATGTATTCCGATGTTATTCGACCTAATTAACAAGACCACGACCGACTCATTGTTCACGGACGTCCCTTCGATGCAGCTACGGCCGCCCATCGTCAGCTGGCAAGATTCACAGCAATAAATATTAAGAGAAAGAACCCTAAAAAGGGAGGCTGCTTCTTCTTCTTCACCTCTACTTCTAAGAAAGTGGGGAAAACCACTGTAAGGTTCTAAAACTCTCCATGGACATGCAGACCATGTCAATCTTAATCAATAAAATATCTCCACCCCTATCCTTAACTTATAACACTTGTCTCTTACATTTTCCGTTTAGTCTTATGGTTTATTATAATCTGCTATGATTGGTCCTCCGTTTATTTTAATTGATTTATACTCACAAAGTATACGAGAACTTTGATCTAAATAATTTGGTGCCGTCTGTGGGTATTTTATAGAAGAGTCGCGTAGTTTATCCTTGGACCAAAAAAGAAAGAAAACAACCCAGCTCAAACAAGCCTAAGCGGCACGCCGGGTAAAATGGATTCAGAAGCCTCGATACGAGCTTGCTTCCACATCTCACGTCTCCGATCAAGGGGAAGAAGAAGAAGAAGTAACAGTAGATTCCCCATCCCTACGGGAAAAATGCACATAAGGTACCTCACCCCCTTTACACAGGATCCTGCCAAAAAGGAACAAAGCACAAAAGCATCTCGAACCAAGATCTGTAACGGGGTAACCTATGCGAACCATTCAAGAAGACGACAAGCACTAATCATGCAAGATCCCAAACCAGAATCAAATCCCAACGCCCAACACGAAGCGGGCTATGCGGGAGAAAACAATTTCAACTACGAGTTGAACTAGGACTCGGGCCACGTGCCTTCGCCATTAAGAAATGCAAAAGGTTCTACTATGGTTAAACAACAACTCGGGATACGTGCCCTTGCCCAAACGTTCAACTACGAGTTGAACTAGGACTCAGGCGAGGTGCCTTTGCCATTAAGAAATGCAAACGGTTAACCTACGGTGGAACAGCAACTCAGGCTACATGCCCTCGCCCAAAAGTTAAACTACGATTTGAACTAGGACTCGGGCCATGTGCCTTTGCCATTAAGAAATGCAAAAGGTTCAACTACTATTGAACAACAAATCAGGCTACATGCCATCGCCCAAAAGTTCAAATATGAGTTGAACTGAGACTCAGGCCAAGTGCCTTCGCCATTAAGAAATGCAAAAGGTTCAACTACGATGGAACGGCAACTCAGGCTATGTGCCCTCACCCAAAAGTTCAACTACGAGTTGAACTGGGACTCAGCTCAAGTGCCTTCTCCATTAAGAAATGCAAAAGGTTCAACTACGGTGGAACAGCAACTCAGGCTACGTGCCCTCGCCCAAAAGTTCAACTACGAGTTGAACTGGGACTCATGCCAAGTGCCTTAGCCATTAAGAAATGCAAAAGGTCCAACTACGGTTGAACATCAACTCAGGCTACGTGCCCTCGCCCAAAAGTTCAACTACGAGTTGAAATGGGGCTCAGGCCAAGTGCCTTCTCCATTAAGAAATGCAAAAGGTTCAACTACGGTGGAACAGCAACTCAGGCTATGTGCCCTCGTCCAAAAGTTCAACTACGACTTGAACTGGGACTCAGGCCAAGTGCCGTCGCAATTAGGAAATGCAAAAGGTTCAACTATGGTCGAACAGCAACTCATGCTACGTGCCCTCACCCAAAATTTCAACTACGAGTTTAACGGGGACTCAGGCCAAGTGCCTTCGCCATTAAGAAATGCAAAAGTATTAACTATGGTGGAACAGCAACTCTGGCTACGCGCCTTCGCCCAAAAATTCAACTACGAGTTGAACTAGGACGTAGGCCCAATGCTTCGCCATTAAGAAATACAAGAGGTTAAACTACGGTTGAACAACAATTCAGGCTACGTGTCTTTTCCCAAAAGTTCAACTGCAAGTTGAACTGGAACTCAAGCCCAGTGCTTTCGCCATTAAGAAATGTAAAAGGTTCAACTACGGTTGAACAACAACTCAGGATACGTGCCTTTGCCCAAAAGTTCAACTGCGAGTTGAACTAGGACTCAGGCTTAGTGCCTTCGCCATTAAGAAATACAAAAGGTTCAAATACGGTTGAACAACAACTCAGGCTATGTGACTTCGCCCACGAGTTCAACTACGAGTTGAACAGGGACTCAGGCCCGGTGCCTTTGCCATTAAGAAATGTAAAAGGTTCAACTACAGTTGAACAACAACTCTGGCTACGTGCCTTCACCCAAAAGTTCTGTTAGGATTTATGCCCTTCACTAGAGGGGGGGGTGAACAGTGAGGCACGAGAATTTCGGTAAATTTTGCGGAATTAAAATTGCAGGAGTAAAGTAAGTGCAGTAATTAAAAGAGTAAGGAGAGGACACACCGAATTTATACTAGTTCACCACAACGTATGGTTAGTCCAGTCTCCCGAGAGACTCTCTCGAGTTTACACTAACTCCGTTAAGCTTACGGGTGCCTAACAAACCGTTACACTTGCTCGTAGATGTACGCTCTACAAGACTTCAACTTGCTCGAGGATACCTAACCTCAAGACTTCACCTTGCTCGTGGATACCGCACCACAAGACTTCACACACTAAGATTGAAGGTACTTAGCAAACCCAACGCTCAATGAGAAGGTATGGTCTTCTTAAGAACCTTTCTCTTTTACAACAAGAACTCTCTAAGAAGAGTAGATAAAGAGATACAATATAAGCTCTATGAACAACACAAAGTTGTCTCTCAAATGGCTCAACAAAAGCTCTAAATATGATGTAGAAATGTTATCAATATGTTCAAGAATAATGAGAGATATTGTTCATATGAAATGAGTCCCAAAGACCTCTATTTATAGGTGGTAGAGGTTGTATGTCCGTTGCTTAATAGGCAATCAATAATGCTGATTTTATGCCAAGATAATCGATTATCTACTTTACATAATCGATTATCTTCTCAATGTTCATAAATTGAACGTTGGAAGGCAACGGTCAGTGAATAATCGATTATTCTCTAGAGGATAATCGATTATTTACCTTCTCTGGAATTTCCAGTTTAAGCTGGAAAAAAACAGATAATCGATTATCCTCATAGTGATAATCGATTATGCAGCCATGCTGGAATTTCCAGTTTTGGCTGGAATCCCAACATAATCGATTATCAGCTTAAGGATAATCGATTATCTGGATGTTCTGTCCAGAATCGAAAACTTACTTCAAAAACCATTTTGGTTAAAATGAAAACGTTGAAAATCATTTTGTTTGAAGTATATGAAAATGTTTATGATATTTATGATTTGATAAAGTGATTTTATGCATATTTATGATGACCTATGTTGAGCCAAAAGACGAGATAACTTAAATGTTGCTCTTACATTGGTTCTACCTAACGACCTACGCCTTGGGTCTTCGGTCTTGAACTTTTGAGCTCGTCTTGGCTTTTCTGTGCAATCCCTTCATCAATATGCTTCTTGGCATTCAATCTTGATTGTTTGTCCCATAATAACATTGTTTGACAGTTGACTTCATTGTTTGTCATTCATCAAAACCTATACCTGGAAATCATGCTAATACAACCAAAGCACACATATCATGGATAGAATGATTTCTTACAAGTTCAACTGCGAGTTGAACTAGGACTCAGGCCCAGTGCCTTCGCCATTAAGAAATATAAAAGGTTCAACTACGATTGAGCAAAAACTCAGGCTACGTGCTTTCGCACACGAGTTCAACTACGAGTTGAACTGGGACTCAGGCCCAGTGCCTTTGCCATTAAGAAATGTAAAAGGTTCAACTACGATTGAAAAACAACTCAGGATACGTGCCTTCACCCAAAAGTTCAACTGCGAGTTGAACTGGGACTTAGGCCTAGTGCCTTCGCCATTAAGAAATGTAAAAGGTTAAACTTCGATTGAACAACAACTCAGGCTACGTGCTTTCGCCCAAGAGTTCAACTACGAGTTGAACTGGAACTCAGGTCCAGTGCCTTCGCCATTAAGAAATGTAAAAGGTTAAGCTACGGTTGAACAACAACTCAGGTTACTTGACTTCGCCCAAGAGTTCAACTACGAGTTGAACTGGGACTCAGGCCCAGTGCCATCGCATTAAGAAATGTAAAAGGTTCAACTACAGTTGAACAACAACTCAGGCTACGTGCCTTAGCCCAATTGTTTAACTACGAGTTGAACTGGGACTAAAGCCCAGTGCCTTCGCCACTAAGAAATGTAAAAGGTTCAACTATCATTAAACAACAACTCAGGCTACGTGCCTTCGCCCAAGAGTTCAACTACGAGTTGAACTGGGACTCAGGCCCAGTGCCTTCGCCATTAAGAAATGCAAAAGGTTCAAGAAAGATTGAACAACAACTCGAGCTACGTATCATCGCCCAAAAGTTCAAATACGAGTTGAACTGGGACTCAAGCTACACGCCTCTGTCGCAAGAGTCACAAACTCAACCACGGTCGAATCAAGGCCAAGGGCGTACAACTTTGCAGCTATGAGCCGATCCGTGATCAGACGAGGCCGAACGCTCCCAAATGTTCAACCAGGTTTGAACCCCAGCTCGAGCCAAGCGCCCACACCATTCAAGTAAGTACGACTAACTTAAACTAAAGTTTTGGCCCACGTTAAGTTTGGCCCGAGTCGAACTACAAGGTCGTGCTTTTCATCACCACAGTCAGTAGTTCGACTAAGACCGAACTGGGACTAAGGCTATGTGCCGCCACTGCCCAAACATGGATACAACTCGCTCCCACCAGGTGGAGGAAGGCGATGGCCAAAAGTGTCCACATAGGGCCAAAGTCATCTGCACCAATTTCCTCTTAAGGCAGGGAACCAATTCGGCAATGACCGAAGTCACCTGACCAGTCAAGACCATTAGCATGCTCACTAGAAAATCTCTACGGCAAGGCCCCCTCAAATGAGTACAAAAGAAACGTACGAAATTGATACAAAACCCACAGAAAGGAAGAAAGTCCCATGTATTTACAAAAGGGGTTACCGCCAGTTACATTGGCCCGGGGCCGGTAAAAAGAAAAAAGACAGCCAAATGGCAACAAAAAAAGAAAGTGAAAAAGAGAACAAAAACTAAACAAATATTACAAACTTTTCCTTCAATTACTCGGCGCCGCCGTGCCACCTTCAACATTATCATACCTCGGCGCCATCATCAACCCCGGGCCTAGACGGATCAAAAGCATAGTAGAGGCGAGCATCGCGAGCCTTTTGGCGTGATTCCTCATAGGTGGCCTCAGGCACAACGCCGGCTTCCCACAACCTCCTATACACATCGAGCTGGGCCTCGACGTACGTCCAAAGTTCACGAGCAGGACCGAAATAAGCGGCCTGGTCCCTCAGGCGCTGGTTCTCGTCCTCAAAGGCCGCAATCCGGTTCGCCGCAGCACGGGTGTCCTGCTCGCAAATAGCTATGCGCCACTCCAACACCCTCTCTCAGAAAGTAGCTGCGGCCCTCTCCAATCCATGTTCCCTTTTTTGGGCGCGACTAGTCCCCTGCAGTGTTTCGGCCCTCGCCAAGGCGTCCTCTGCTTGCTTCCTCAAGGTCGCAGTCTCTGTCTCTTGGGCAGCCACCTGCCTAGTCAAAGCCTCACCGGCCTATACTGTCGTAGCCTGATTTTGGCGCTCTCTCTCAGTGGCTGCTCTCCTTTCAACATCTATCTCCTCATTCCTTTGGCGGAGCTGCCCATCGAGAGCGTTTACCCTGTTAAGGGTCTGCTGCATATGAAGTTCCCTCCTTGCCAGTTCTTCCACCAGCTCCCGGTTTCGTGGGTCGTTTCATAAGCATTCACACAAATCACAAAACCGGTTTCGGTAGCGGCGGTACTTCTCCAACAATTGCACAAAGACTGTCAAGCGGACATTGGCTCGGCGAAATCTCTCCACCTCCAATAAGAACGAGTGCAGCAAACAGGAGAGTTTTTAATATAAGAAGTTGCACTAAGAAAAGAAATAAATCGAGGCTTCACATATACCTTTATACCCAGGGCGGCCACCTCGCCCATTAACACAACATCTGAGATGCGCCTCAAGGACGCGCTCTCCACCTCTGAGCACATAACCTCAGATAGTGTCACCAGATTCTCTTCCTAAAGCAGCAGGTTCTGCCCATTAGGAATCTCCACGTAACGATAATCCCCTTCGGCCAGTACCGCTGGGCGAGCATAACCCTCTTGGAACAGGAGGACGTCCTCAGGGTCCAAGTCGGACTCAAAATCATCCCCCTCTCCTAAGGTGCCCCCTTCTTCTACCGTCATCAAAGTCAAGGCTCCCACCTCTCGGGAAGATAAAGCACCTGAACTCGCCAAAACACTGGCGTCCGTCTCTTCCACCAAAACAGTTGTTGAGGAACTACCTTCCCTCTCAGCAATTAGAGCCCAATTTTGAATCTCCGAAGCGACTGTGTTACCTTGGCCTAAGCACAACGGGGCAACCCGCACTGAGTGCTCACCCTCTGGGGCAGGATCCACTCCATTCCCCTCCACTTCCGATGGCAAAGAATCCAAGTTAATCACCACCGGAAGGACCGGGGTGAATGCCACACTACGCCGAACCAGAGGACTCTCATCTTCTTCCTCATCTTCATTCGCTGGAAACTCCACCCTAGAACGCACAGACCCGAAGATTCTTCAACTTGGTGCATGGACCGCGCTGGAGAGTGAGCCGCTGAGGATTCAACCGAAGTCGCCCTCGTAACGGGGCGAGGCACCAGCATTGCAACCAACCAGGCAGTCGCCCCCGGCCTGTGGAAAGCAAAATGAGGAGTCCTCCTAAGACGTGGTCACCCTAACCGACAAAGGAAGAAAGGTCAAGGGAAAGAAACTAAGTACTACGAAATAAGAGCAACACAGCAAGTCAGATTCTTACCAGCAGCCGGCTTACTGCCATGGACCTCCCAGAAAGATGCCCACGTGCGAATTCCCGCTGTAAGAGGAAGCACGACCTCGACCCACTCGCGGATGCCAGAAAAAAATTCCGGCATCGCACCTCCAGCTACGGCACAAGAGGAAGTTCAGTACGTATGAACACAAAACAAGACATATAAACAAAAGAAATTGAGACCAACGTAAAAGAAACTTACACACATGGTTCCACTCCTCTAGGAAGTCGGTAGCACAAGCAGCCAGGTGCTCGGTCCTAATATCGGAAAAGTGCTCATAAGGACGGGTATCAACCTTATCATCAAGTTCCACAGTTAATTCGTTGGTCCCACGAGGGACCAACCGAACCATGGTACCTCGTACCCTCAGGGGAGCGTAGAGAGTTAGTACGTGCCCAAGGGTAATCTCCCTCCATGCAAGCTCCGCATATTTTATCAACATAGCCAACAGCTTGTAGCATGAAGTAATGAGCTAACCGGGGCATACCCTATAATGGCGGCAGAAGTCCACCACTAGCATTGGAAGAGGAATCATGAATCCCAACTTGAAAGGGTAGGCGTAGAAAATGCAGTAACCTCGGTGGTCGACATGTACTCTCTCCCCGCACCCACCGAGCACAATGTCAGCGAAATGAGGAATGCCACAGTGATCCCTCAGTTGGGCGATGCCTACCTCCCCCATCAATGGGGCTTCGTCCACTTGGTCTTCTCCTTCATAGTCGGAGAAATCAGTCGTTGAACTGCCGGTCAGAGAAAGAATGTCGGTCACCGATAGGAACCTATCAATGTCCGCTGAATCGGTGGTTCTCACCACCGTGGATGGACTCTCAGCCGTCGTAGCCGCCACCAGAGCAATATCGAACGAGAGTTGCTCGCCATTGTAATTATAGTATAAGGATGTGAGCAAAGTTCACCAAAAAAGCAAGAGGAGATGAAGATCTGACGATAAATGACGAAGAATGAAGTAACGATGAGCAAAGGATGAGGTAATCTGAGAAGAAGAAAAGCTGTCTCTCTCAGGATTTCGCTTGAGCAAATATTGGAAAAGTAAAAACTGAATGTTACAACCCTTATTTATAGACAAAGCACAAATGGATTTCACGAATCCCTAAGGCCATCATTAACTGCCTGACCAACCACAAAATAGTTCGGGTCTACAGTAATGGGCATCATTATGACAGATACCCCGGAACGGCCATTCAACCGTCAATCGGCGCGTCACCCTGGAAACGGTTGTAACGATCCTAAGATACCAAAATCACGCCCCATGTGTCCTTAATCATATGATGCCTTCCTTATACGCGGTAAGCATGATCATATCCTTCCCAAACATATGTTATTGGCTACAGTCATCTCTAAATCATTAGTGGCTACGGCCATCTTCAAAGTAATGCAGGCTATGACCGCCTCCAAAGGTAATATTGATCGCATCCATCTCTGAAGTAACAATGGCCACGGCCGTCTCCTGAATACAAAATGGCTACGGTCGTTCCTGAAGTAAGGACGGCTACGGCCCTCTCAAAACAACGGCTATCGTCGTCCCTTAGCAATAAGGTGACTACGGTATCCTACCAAAAGAAGAATACATGCAAACAAATGGTCACGGCCATCTCAAATATATGAACGGCCATGGCCCATCGCTCATATAAAAACCAACCAAAGGACTGCGACGACGATCGTCGAATGTGAATTCATCTGACGTTAGTTCCATTACAGTCAAGGATTTTACCTGCAAAGTGGCTACGGCGGTCGACTTCTATTATATGATGTCCGCAGCTTAAATAGCGCCTGTCGTCTTCAACCACGACCAAGGACAAGGCAATGCTGGTAGAGGTCAGGCGAGAGTTTTTGCATTTACTAGACAGGATGCTCAGGCCTCGAATGCAGTGATTACAGGTATTCTTTCTGTCTGTTCATTTGATGCACTTGCGTTGATTGGTCCGGGATCTACCCACTCCTATGTGTCCTCGTACTTTGCTTTGAGATTTAGTAGACAGCCCGAGCTATTGAATGATCCTTTTCTAGTTGCTACCCCCTGTTGGAGAGTCTTTATTAGCTGAATACGTGTATCGTGCTTGTCAAATTTGGGTTGAGGGTAGAGATACTCTAGCTAACCTTATTGTACTTGATATGATTGAATTTGACATGTTGATAGGAATGGATTGGTTATCTTCTTGCTATGCCATAGTCGATTTTCATGCAAAGATAGTAAGGTTTGAGATATAAAATGAACCCAGTTTTATTCTAAGAGGGAGTCAGGTTCCAGAGACTTGCAAAATTGTATCTTTTATGAAGGCTCAACGACTCCTGAAGAAAGGTTGCTTGGGTCTCTTAGCTATTGTAAATGACACAAGAAAGGAAACAGTTAGCATAGAAGATGTACATGTAGTGAGAGATTTTTCTAATGTATTTCCTGAGGATTTACCAGGATTGCCTCTAGTACGAGAAATAGACTTATGTATTGATTTGCTACCGGGCACGTAGCCCATAACGATACCCCCGTATCGAATGGCACCAGCAGAGTTGAGGGAGTTAAAGCAACAGTTACAAGATTTGTTAGGAAAGGGTTTTATTATACCCAGTGTATCACCATGGGGTGCACCAGTACTATTCGTAAAGAATAAAGATGGATCTCTAAGAATGTGCATTGACTACAGGCAGTTGAACAAGATAACAATACGCAATAAATATCCTTTGCCTCGTATAGATGACATGTTTTATCATTTACAAGGAGCTGCCCACTTTTCAAAGATTGACCTCCGTTCTGGTTATCATCAACTTACAATCAAACATGAAGATATTTCTAAGACGGCTTTCAGGACTTGATACGGCCACTATGAGTTTCTTGTGATGCCTTTCGGACCGACAAATGCTCCAGCTGCATTCATGGATTTAATGAATAGGGTGTTCAAGCTGTTTCTGGATAGATTTGTAATAGTATTTATTGATGATACCCTGATATATTCTCGTAGCCAAGGAGAACATGAGAATCATCTCAAGACTTTGTTGCAGACATTGCGAGAACATCGGCTTTATGCTAAGTTCTCGAAGTGTGAATTTTGTCTAGACTGGGTAGGATATTTAGGGCATGTTGTATCCAAAGATGGAATTACGGTAGATCCTAAGAAGACTGAAGCTGTGCAGAAATGGCCCAGACCTACTTCTCCTACAGAGATTCGCAGCTTTTTAGGCTTAGCAGGCTATTACAGGCGTTTTGTGCAGGATTTCTCCAAAATAGCAGCACCGCTGACCAAGCTAACACAGAAAAATGCAAAGTTTCAGTGGACGGAGGAATGTGACCAGAGCTTTCAAAAACTCAAAACATGTTTGACAACTGCACCAATATTAGCCTTACCATCAGGTTCCGGAGGATTTACTGTATTATGTGACGCTTCGAGGGTGGGATTAGGATGTGTTCTCATGCAAAATGGTTATGTTATTGTTTATTCTTCGAGACAATTGAAAAAGCACGAGCAAAACTATCCTACACATGATTTGGAGATGACTGCAGTGGTACTTGCTCTAAAAATTTGGAGACATTATCTTATACAGACCATAAAAGTCTGAAGTATATCTTTCAGCAGAGAGATCTAAATCTTCGGCAGCGTCGTTGGATGGAACTACTCAAAGACTATGATTCTTCTATTTTGAATCACCCTGGAAAAGCCAATGTGGTGGCTGATGCCTTGAGCAAAAAAATCTATGGGGAGTTTGTCACATATAGCCCCTGCAAACAGACTTTTAGCTAGAGATATTCAGAGACTAGAAGATACAGGTATCAGATTTAGTGTCGGAAATTCAGAGGCATTATTGGCTTGTTCTCAGGCTAAGTCTTCATTAGTTGAGCGCATTAAGGCCACCCAATATGAGGATGAACGACTATGTAAATACAGAGATGAGGTCTTAGCTGGTAAAAGCAAGGATATGATTGTTGGAAGTGATGGTGTTCTTCGAATGGGTGACAGGCTATGTGTAGCAGACGTAGATGGGGTGAGACATGCTATTCTTGAAGAAGCCCACAACTCTAAATACATTATACATCCTGGATCTACAAAAGTGTATCATGACCTGAAGCAATATTATTGGTGGGAAGGTATGAAGAAAGATGTTGCTAACTTTGTTTCTAATTGTTTGACTTGTCAGCAGGTCAAGGCTGAGCATCAGCGACCCACAGGACTGTTACAACAAATTGAGATTCCAGAGTGGAAATGGGAAAGAATTACTATGGATTTAGTCACCAGGCTACCACGAACCTTTAGAGGTTATGACTCGGTATGGGTGATTGTAGACTGACTGACGAAATCAGCACACTTTTTGACGGTAAAGACTACCTATGGTGGAGTCAAGTATGCACAGATATTTATGAACAAAATCGTTCGACTTCACGGAGTTCCATTATCCATCATCTCTGATAGGGGATCACAGTTCACTTCACGCTTTTGGAAATCTTTTCATGAAGCATTGGGTACACGAGTAGATCTTAGTACTGTATTTCATCCACAGACAGACGGCCAGTCTGAACGTACTATTCAGATCTTGGAGGATATGTTGAGAGCTTGCATTCTTGAGTTTGGAGGTAGTTGGGATGCTTATCTACCTTTAGCTGAATTTGCTTACAAGAATAGCTTCCAGTCTAGTATTCAAATGGCACCGTACGAAGCATTGTATGGTAGAAGATGTCGTTCTCCTATCGGATGGTGTGAAGCTGGTGTTGGGACCCGACCTAGTACAAGAGGCTATGGACAAGGTCCAATTGATCAGGCAGAGATTGCTTGCAGCTCAAAGCGGACAAAAGTCTTATGCTGATAAGAGAAGAAGAGATTTAGTGTTCACAATTGGGGACAAAGTATTCCTACGAGTCTCCCCTATGAAAGGTGTGATGCGGTTTGGAAAAAGAGGCAAGTTGAGCCCCAGGTTTGTAGGACCGTATGAGATATTAGACCGAGTGGGAGCGGTGGCTTATCGTTTGGCACTTCCTCCTGAGTTGTCCTTTATTCATCCAGTGTTTCACATCTCAATGCTAAGAAAATGTATATATCAGACTCATCTCAGGTGATTGAAGCACCGACTATACCACTCGATGAGAAGTTGTCTTACGAGGAGGAGCCAATGGCTATTGTTGATAGACAAGTAAGAAAGCTACGGTCAAAAGAAATTGAGTTCGTAAAAGTCTTATGGAGAAATCATACAGTTGAAGAAGCTACTTGGAAAGTAAAAAAAGATATGCAAGCGAAGTATCCTCATTTGTTTCAGTCTACATGTATGTACTTAAGTTAAATTCGGGGACCGAATTTCATAAGGTGGGGAGGATGTAATACCTTATATTTTTAGTAAGGGTGTCTTGGTCATTAGAAAATAGTAATATAATGATAACGATAATGATAAGAAACTACTACAAAAAAAAAAGAGCAAACAAACAACCGATGAAAACAAATAAAAGAAACCAAAAAAAAAAAAAGAAACATGTGGGCTTAGCCCATTAACGTGACATAAGTCACAGGAGATGGGAAACAATCTGCCAAATTGAAAAAGGGGCAAGGGGAAAGGGCACGAAGCATTCTGCTTCAAGAGAACGAAAAAAAACAGAAACAGAGAAGGAATGAAAGAGAAAAGAAGAAGAGAGAGGAAGAAGAACACAGTTTTTGGACAAAGGCTTTAAGAAGAATTGGGGCTTGATATTGAAAGTATTAAAGTTCTCCTTCGACTCAAGAGGTTAACCTTCTTATTCTCATCTGTTGAATTATTTCACTGAATCTATGCAATTTCATGTAGTACAAAAGAATTCAATATCACCTTTCTCTTATATATACAATTACTATGGAGATAATAAGGCTTTAAAGGTTTGGTTTAAGCACTAATAGGTCTAATTTTAGGGAAATAAAGTATACTAAATAGTTTGAAATTGATAGAATTATGGACTAGTTCTATGATTAAATATAAATAGCTTTTATTTACAAGATCTTTTAGACTAATTTAAATTACTCATAGCATGGGTAAATATAAGTCCACAAATTAAGATTCAAACATGAACCTCAAGAATTGGGTATTCTAAAATAGTTATGAATTAGCCTAAATAAGAAAATTAACATGAGATCGCTATAATGTAATTATAGATTGATTGGAGCAATTTGTATGAATTGCTTGAGGTGAAGCATTTGTTTTTCAGCACGAGTACTGTGAGTAGTAATCTTACCGCAATTTATGTTTTCATAACATGCATGATTTAGATTCTTGAAAATAAATGTGTTACCGAATGTTTGAAATTGCATGTGGGGCAAGTCCTTTACTTGATATGATACCGAACAGTTTACTTGAGATGTTTACCGATTAATCAAATATTTTCACTATTACTATATATGTTTTACAGTTACTTGAGACATGATTACTGTTACCGAAATAAAATTTCAAGATTTGAAAAGGAATGATATGCCCTTTATTATTTTGAAAATGGTTCTGTACGAGTATTTATGGTTTACGAAAAAGAATATAAACGAGAGGAGACTTTTAAGGATCCCGTAGCTAACGGCGGGTTCGTTAGACCTGGTGCACCTTGTATTTACCGATTACCCAATACAGTTATAGCCCTCGCTAGTGGGAAGGTAGAACTAGCATACAGTTACAGTTTTCCCTCGAGTAGGGACCTACAGTTATACTTGACTCCTTTTATGAAGGGGTCCACACAGTGATACACATTACATGATCCTTTTCTGGAAACCTCCCAAATATAAAGATTGACTATGACACAGTATTCACCGAGTTTATTACTGAATTGTTAAATTGATTTTGTTACAGAAAACACATGATGAGACCGATAATCATCACCGTTTTAAAAGGGCATTTTATTTTGTGATTATTATGCAAGCATTTTTCTGACTTGTCCCCAAATAAAAGCGGTTGTGGTTAAGTGTTATTTCTCACTGAGCCAGCGACTCATTCCTCACTAATTTTTTTACAGAGACAGCAGCTGACGCAGGCGAGGATTTCATTAATTAGAGCGTACAGGTTGAGAATTCTTGGTGAGCCTCGCACTTGTTCGCGTGGGCGGAGATTTTCATCAATTGTTATGGTCTTTCCTTTTAAATTCTTAGAGTCGCTCCATAGTCATTCGTTTAGTGTCATGAGTATTATTTTGCTATTAGTCTTATGTCGAGTATCGTTCTTTATCATCAAAATTATAGATGCATTAGTATTTCCGGTTGTTAGTGGATTGATTAGTAGTGGCGAAGGCTATTATGGTTAATTGATAAGTTATAGATTGTTTGAATTGCTATTAGGATTTTAGTTGCTGATTTGAGACAGGGAACATTTTTGGGATGGTCCAAAAATAGGGTAAACTCTGTCCGATTTTCTGTAAAATTTTCGATGAGGCTTACTTAGGGAGCACTTGTCACAATCCTAAATCGGGTCGTGACAATAGCAAAAGCAACAATTTCAAGTATTTTTATTTTCTTTTGAGACCAATCATCTATCGACCGGTAATTAAGAAAACATCAATGCTATATATTTTTTAATATACACAATTATAATAAAACTCATAAAAACTAAAGATGTGAACTTTAATAAAAATGACAAGAGACAAAATTTTTGAAAATAACTAAACAGAAAAACTGAAGAGGCCATGATATCATTTGATTCCCCCTCCAAATACACAAATAATATAATTTCTTGGGTCATAAAGAGTTATATATCGAATGGTGCATATTTTTGTTCCAACTCCACGAATTGTAATCATAATACTCTCTAAAGAATGAATCAATTAGTGTCAATCCTAATATCAACCTTCCGCAGAAACCAACCCTCGATATCTCATGACAACTCTCTTTTAGTGTCACAGGTGGTCCTCGTCATTCGTGAAGCTTGAAGGTAGTGATAGTTGAAACTATTCTGGTTCCGATATAAATTGCATGGGTCTACATACTTCCTCAACTCTCAATTTCTTTTACTTCTTACAAATTTTTCTTCTTAGAAAATAAAGGAAAGGAAAGAAAAAAAAGTAAGAAAATGAAAATGTAAGATTAAAGGAATCTGCAACCGCAAAAAGTGTCCATGAAGGAAATGGATGTCTTGCCTTTATATAGTTCTTTCTAGCTTGGTGACCTTTGATCATTTCTTTCACAAATTTATTAATTGAATCAAGCTACATTAATTACTTAATGCAACTCCTCACATTCTACAATTTTTTATACTAAGATGTTGTCAATGAAGGAATAAGTTACAGAACTACATAGAATATGAAATGTAAAAAGGTTGATATTCCAAATAATTATAATTATCAAGAAAATGCAGCTGAAGTTATTCATTTAATAGGACTTTTTTGGTGAAGGACAAAATGGTCACTTAATTTTTAATGGGCAATTTAGTAATTCAACCTTAATATTTGGAGGTTCCCGCAACTTCATGGTGAACTATGTATATGGGGTTAAATGATAATTGTAGCAACATAAATGATAATTATAGCAGTAGGCTCTTTATCTACTCTAACTTCACACAATTAGCAACTTTATTCATAGTTATACTTAATTATTACTCTTTTCTACGTTAAATTGAAGATAATATTTAATCTTTTCTTGAACTATCCTTTCCCTAAAGTAATTGAATTAGTCTACACTAAATTATCCAGTACAGAACCTCACTTTTTCCGATATTTTATAACAATGAAACTAATAATGTAAGTTTGGTTATTGCACTTATTTATGAAGGTATAATTGTTTAAAGGGTATCATAGTCACTTAAGTTTATAAGGTGATTTAGGTCTTTCATATTCAACTTTTGATCTTCATGCTTATAATATAGTATGATTGACTTCCCTCAAAAGCATTATAACAGAACATTCTCAAAAATGCGATAGTATCTTACCTCCCCAATTCCAAAGCTTTCCCTCTTCAGAAAGTGCCATTGTGAAAAACCCACCACATGAAACAGCAGCTGTGCTCACAGGAAGTGCTTTTACCTTTGAAGGGATGCTAAGACCACCTGCTTCATTTGGGCCTCGACCAGGACCAAGGCCCAATCGACCATCCCCTTCATCTCTGCCCCAAGTATAAAGCTCACCTAATGATAACAACTAAAAATTTAAACTCTGAGTTAAAGGAAAAGAATAAACACTTTCTACATCACATCTACATTTACTTGAGTAAAAGAAAAGGCAATAATTAGAACGGTAAGTACCTTGCAACTGAATTTCATGTTGGGAAGTGAATATCTAGGTTATCAAAAAGAAATTTATTTCTCTATTGTGGATGAATGATAAATATTCCAATTTCCTACCACCACATTTCAGGGCACATTTTCCTTCTGAAGAATTGTTTGCAATTAGGAACCTTTTGAACTAGCATCTGGACTGGATGACTAGATTTATGGAGTAAAGTGGAGTTCAAAATAAAAGAAGTGACTTTATTGCCAAATCAGTAATCCAATTATAACTACTTATGATGAATCGGCTGATAGAAGTAAAAAACCTAAATCAAACAATCCAAAAAACATAGCTATAAGAAAGTCAAATAGCCAACTTCCTCTCTACACGGTGAAATGTGAAGCCTGAAAATATTTGAAATTTCCTACCTGACTTTGTTATAGCAGCTGTATGTGTCCCACTGGTTGCAACGTGGCATATTTCTGTATCCCAAGAGCCCTCAACTAATTTAGGAACCAGCTCTCTATGATAAACTGTATGACCAAGAGCACCAAAGCCACCATAACCCCTGAAAACTTCTTTTTTCCATAAAAGAATCAAGTTATAATGAACAAAACTACTGAATCTGGTTTTATCAGTTAATTCAAAATCTTCACCATCAATTATTAAATTTTATTTCTCTAATTCTCTTTCCACTTAAAGGAATTAGAATTGTCTATGGCAAACTCTTCAATGGAAAAATGCATGACTCTGCCGTTGATTTGTATTTTTTATGCAGCTATTCTATCTGTTCCTTCATCTTTAGTTCACTGTTCACCATAACAATAATAGGTAACAGCTGTCATAACAAAGATGATGTATACCGGACAGGGACATTTTGGTTCAGCAAACAGATTATCTCAAACATCAGTACTTCCGCATGTATTCATACTTGCCTTGCAAAACTAAGTGAAACCACACTACAAAGAAATTACTATACAACTACACAAGGAAAATCTTATTGCCTTACCAGCTTACGAAAAACTATAATACACAATGGAATGCTGATCAAGAAAGTTTACATTTTTGCTTGTGCATCCATTGTATGTGCTTATTCTCCACATTTTTTTCAGTTAAGATACTACAAATAGATTTTTCGGTTAAGCATCAAAATTCTATCTTTCTCCACATTCCTTTATAGTTATCAAGCAAAACTAAGTAAAGGCACTACTAATCAGAAGCAAAAAAAAAAAAATTGTTTCAACCTTTAGGCGTTTACACCAAACTACTGTATTTCACAATGTTAAATGAGGTGAAAATGCACATTAGCTAACCATAGTTGAAATTGGTACTGACCAAGTGAAGACCTAGCCAAGAGAGTTAAAAGCAACAGAATGAAGCCCACCAAGAGCAACACTTCTCACCGACTCTAAATTAGTATTCAGAGTAGGAACAAAAACAGGATTCTCATGACCACCAAGACGGCCTCCATCACCTTTTCTCCAAATCCATAAATTCCCATCAACTAATAAAGCTGAATGAAAAAGCCCACACGAAATTCCTATTTCCACGTCAGCATTTCCCGAATTATTAGATGAAGGAAGACGACCAGGAATAGGAGAAGATAAACGGAAAGTGGGAGGCAGTGAAAATGAGGCAACAGGAGAAGGATAAATTCGTATTTCTTCAATACCGCCACCTAATTGGCCGGAAGCACCACGGCCCCAGGAATATAATTGGACGGTGGTGATTCATTCGGAAGAATCAGTGATTTCAGATTTCCAAAGAAGAGGAACTTTGGAAGAAGTAGAAGAAAGGTGACGGCGCCTGAGCAAAGTGAGAAGAGAACGCCGACGAGTGTGGTAATAGAATGATAGCATCTCCTTCTGGCTCGTCGGCGGGTACTGTGGTTGTTCTCAGTTGCTCTAGTTTATGGGTGTTTTTCACATTTTGCGGGCAGAGTGTTTTCTCCCCTACTGTTTCTACATGTTTGACACTTTGCACACTTAACTTTAATTTATTTCACCGAACGATGAAGTCAACAATAATAACCCATTATAATCTTACTTAGTGCGGTCTGAAAAAGATAGTGTGTATGCAGATCTTATCCCTAACCTTGGATAGAAAGACTGTTTTTAAATAAACCTCCGATATACTTCCCTTCAAAAATTTTCCACCTTTTTGTGATAAAAGGTCACTAGAAAAATATAGTGATTTATGAAATTAACTCTTATGCACTCGCACTCCAAGTTCATCAAAACTTCTCACTTTGTATCTAATCCCATATTTTTACAATAAACTTAAGAAAAATTAATAAATCTTATTTTACAACAGACACAACATGTGCAAAAAAATAAAAAATTAGATGATCTATCAAATTCACCAAAAATTATTTCATTTAATTATAACAATAAGCAACATTAGAGAGACGATTAAAAAAGAAAAGTGTAATCAAAAGCATCTAGATTTTTTTTGTCTTTTCATTGGCATTTTGAAAGTTGTGTAGTGTTCTAAATCGATAAAAGGCGTAATTTTTCTATTAGTTAACAGTACTTTCTGTAGAGAGTTTTGGGAGAAGTAATTTTCTCGTATTGCTCACAAAAGTATTTATAGAGTACAGGAGTATCAAATCCTACCAACTATAGGACTGTACAATAATGAAGGAAATCAAATCCTACCAACTATAGGACTGTACAATAATGAAAGAATATTCTACCAATAATAAAAAGATACACACAATTATATTCTAATACGCCCCCTCAAGATGGAGGGACGGAGGACACGCCAATCTTGGACATCAGCAGAAGAAGCCGAGGACGAGATAAGTGCTTTTTGAGAGCATCAGCAAGCTGATCAACAGAGGATACGTGAGCAACACGAAAAGACTCATTCTGAACCAATTGACGAACAAAGTGATAATCAATGGAGATGTGTTTCATGCGCGATTGAAACACAGGGTTGGCACAGAGGTAAGTGGCACCAATGTTGTCGCTGTAAATGACAGGAGCCGCCGGAAGAGGGACATGAAGCTCGCGCAGCAGGGAATGAAGCCAACGAACTTCGGCGGCAGCAAAAGCAATGGCACGATTCCAGTCACGCGTCCCATTCAGATATCGGAAGAGGCGCTTAACTGCACCCCAATGAGTGACAGTAGGAGCGTGCATGAACTGTGAGAGTTTATTCACAGCAAAAGGAGCTATCAGGACGAGTGAAGGAAAGATAATGGAGGCCCCCAAGGGCCTGTCGATGGGCGGATGCATCGGCAGGAGCCGAGCCGTCGGCCAGATGAAGGCGGGTGGACGCCGCTATTGGCGTCTGAACAGAGTTGGATTCCAGCATATTATGACGAGTCAAAAGATCAACAACATACTTACGCTGAGAAAGAAAACACCCCTTGGAGATGCGCAGAACCTCAACACCAAGAAAGTAGCTTAGATCACCCATGTCTTTAAGAGAAATTTGGTCCCAAGAGAGTCAATCACACGGCTTAAGAAGGCAGAGTCATTACCAGTCAATATGAGATCATCAACATATACCAAAAGATAGGCTGTAATACCAGAATGCTGAAAGACGAAGAGCGAATTGTCAGAGGTAGTGTTGACGAAACCCATGGCCAAAAGGCATTGGCGGAGCTCGCTGTACCATGCCCGGGGTGCCTGTTTGAGACCATAAATAGCTTTCTGTAACTTACAGACATAAGATGGATAGGCTTTGTCAACAAAACCCGGTGGTTGTGCCATATAGACATCCTCTGTAAGCCTCTCGTGAAGAAAGGCATTGTTCACATCCATTTGACGAAGTGGCCAGCCCTTGGATACAGCTAGACTGAGAACCAAACGCACAATTGCCGGCTTAATAACTGGACTAAAAGTCTCCTGGAAGTCGACACCTGGTCGCTGATGAAAGCCTTTCGCAACAAGTCGAGCTTTGAACTTATCCACAGTACCGTCAGGCTTTCGCTTGATACGATAAACCCACTTACAGCCCACAGCATTCTGTGAATAATCAGGTGGAACAAGATCCCAGGTGCTACTTCGTAGCAGAGCATCAAACTCCAATGACATAGCAGCGCGCCAGCGCTCATCAGACATAGCACTAGACAAAGTCTGAGGTTCAGTAACAACTGGAGAGGTGACAGCAGACATACCAAACTTCTTGTTGGGCGTAAAGATGTTATTTTTGCTGCGAGTTGCATATGATGACCACCCTGAGAGGATGTAGGTGGCGGCATAATGGGTGTAGCGGCGGCAGGGGCCGCTAACGGTGTCGGAAGGGGCGCTGGTGGCGCGGGCGGTGGCGCCAGAAGTGCATCCGGTGAAGGATAGCTAGTGGGAGCGGCGGCAGGAACTGGTGGCGGCAGCGGAAGGACTTCTAGGGAGACCGGAATGGGTACAGGAGGAGACGCGAGGTTAGACAATTTGGAGAACGGGAAAACATCTTCATGGAAGGTGACATGACGCGAGACAAGGATTTTAGACGTTGAGGGATTAAAGCATATATAGATGCTTTGAGTAGTAGAGTAGCCGAAGAGGACACAGGCACGAGATCTGGGTTCCATTTTGTGTGAGGTGTAGGGCCGAAGCCAA